>OY978446.1:21374234-21974234 GCA_963854805.1 Plagodis dolabraria | reverse complement strand
AAATATCGCCGTCTCTGTCTCACGTATATGATTTGCATCTGTTTCACTCTCGCTCATGCACATATGCGCAGTAATTCGCAAACTTTGTGGTCGGCCCATTTCTGGAAGCTACGAGTATAATAAAAAAACATGTATTTGTTTTCTATTGTGACGGAACAAGCTAACCATCTCGAGGCCCACCTGATGTTAAGCAGACTAACGAATTGCACTGCGCCTGTCCCCAGGAGACTTAGATTTTAAGTCTCTGTACCTGTAATTTCACTGGCTCTCAAGGACTGCTGCCGTTAGGTGCGTAACACACTGTTAGGTGCGTGGCGACAGATTTTCTACTTGAGGGGGTCGCTAGCCAGGCGGGCATTCGCAAAATGCTTTTCCACCATGCAAAAAGTAACTGTAAGAGTAAAAGTAGAAAAAGCAGTGATTTGAAGTTTTTTCATTTCCTGCAAAATTGTTTCATTCTTACTGCGACTACTAAATATGGTATGTAATGTAAAATTTCTTTGGTTATATAACGTACTACCTAATTGGTTTTTACTTCAGATATTTTTGAGCTTTCTTTGAAACTAAATTGTACACCAAAATACAGATAACTGGCTTTTTCTTCGGCATAGAAAATAATTACTTGATTTCAATCTATGAAAATTTTAGGCCTATTAGCATCGACGGTACCCATTATAAGAAAACTACGAACATACACTGTACGAACTTGATAACCATAATTTATTCAAGAATCATTAATCTTTGTAACTTAAATCAATTTCACGTGATTTTCTTTATTAAAAAAAAAAGGTGAAATCTATTATCTGTTATTTTACTGCCCCCCAATTTCCTCAAATTAGGTATAAAGTTTGAGAGCCGTTGATGACGGTATGCTTGACAAGCTTGTGTCCCGGTATATGACATCCGGTCTCGGAGTCTAATACCTGGCGTAGTATATTATTGTACCATGATACATAGTATCCATAGTGAGAATGCAGCTAATACAAATTTTGAGGCTGTTGGACTTGTCGAGGGTCAGTGGTGTTTACCCTCTTAATCTACACGTTGTCATTGGGTAGTGCCAATAGGAGTAACCATATTCTCGTGGTAGGCTTTAGACGACTTGCCACCGAGTACATACCTATGCTGACCGCAGATAGTACCCCAGAAGCAATGATAGCGGAGCGGTTATAGCTATAGACTGGTGCCGCAGGTTCAGGGTTCCATCCTTACCGCCAACTTGAGCTTCACCGCATGGTGCGAGGGCATTTTTCGAATGCTCGCCTGGATTGACAGATTTTTCTACTTGAGCGTGGTAGCTCCACACTCAAGTAGAAAAATCTGTCGCCAAGCACCTAACACTGTGTTCCGGCAGCAGCACTTGAGAGCCAGTAAAAATGCATGCTCAAGATACTCAACAACTGTAGCTGTACGTCACTTGTGACGAAATGCGTCTTTTATAGGCAGAGGTTACCGCTTCACATCAGGTTCCCATCTGATGTTCCTCACTTCACCTCACTCATCACAGTAACATAAAAAAGTAGAGGACCCTAGTGTGGTAGTCACTCATGAAAGGCTGCCTCGCGATCTTGCCAATATATCTTGATGTGACATCGTTAGCGACTGAAAGAGAGGCTCCAATGGACACTAATTACAAGTAAAATGTAAAGCATTAAATTAAATACAGTTTAAATCAAATTGAAACGTAACAATTTAAACACTATTTGTAATTTTTGTTTATTATTTTTTTCATAACGTGCCGAGCCAAGTCACCCGTCGAACCAGCAACCAGTGATGAAGTCACGCTACGAGTCACGCCACCCACCGTGTCATCCCCACGTGTCCCGAGTAGCTACAAGCAGGTCCTGTGACTGTTTCATCGTGGAAGCTGCCTACTTGCCGAACCGAGCTACCCGCCGAACCAGTGTTGACGTCACTCTGCGACCCTTTCATAATATTAAGTTTAAAACTAGTTTTCTAATATTGTTTATTATATTATTCAACATTTCTCATATTTGTAAACACTAAACATACCGTATATAACTTAAAAAATATTCTGATAACAATTCAAAAACTTTTTTATGTAATTATCACTATAAAAACGTATATCTTTACCAATTGTAAGCTACAACAAAGAACGGTGAGTCACGATCGGGCCTATATAAAGGCGTGTTTAGCCGCTGGCCATTTTGGGGGAGGCACTCTTATCTATTACAAAAGGTCCCTGCACTGCATTCCCCTACCTACCCCGACTCTTGTTAATATGGAAGCATCTTGTTGCCTCCTAGCTATGACTGGTCATCAACCTATAGTCATAGCGTCCTGTTACCAAGCTTGCTCCAAGCCGATCGTCCGAGCTGACTTAGAAGCATTGTTCTCTTTAGGAAGCGCCGTCCTTCTGATTGGCGACTTCAACAGTAAGCACATCCTATGGAATTGTAACGTCAACAATCCCAAAGGTATTGCACTTGAAAACCTAATCGCAGAACTTAACTTTGACATAATTGCGCCCACTGAGCCCACTCACTACCCTTATATGGAAGACTGTCGACCTGACTTGCTTGACATGGCACTACTCAGAGGCGTAACACTGCGGCTACGCTCCATAGAAGTGGTTCACGAGCTTCACTCTGACCACCGACCCATTATACTGCGACTAGGTCCCGACCCAACGACTGACCTCCCCCGCCCCACTAAGACGATAGTGAACTGGAAGCAAGTAGGCGATGCCCTAAAGGCTATCAGTTCACCGGACCTTGACAAGATCCCTGACGACATCCTGACAAAAGATGACGTAACCCTTGCGATCGATTCGTTCACTAATCACCTCTCCACCGTAATAGGTGCATCCGCAAAGGAGGTCATAGTGCCGGACGACCGGCGCCTTGTCATTCCAGCGGATGTGAGACGATTGGTGACGGAGAGTAAAGCAGTGACCCGACATTACGACTCTTACCCCAGTAAAGAGAACAAAACTAAGAAACGCCACTTTGAACGCATGGTTCAAAGTCGCATGTCTGAGTTGCGTAATCAACAATGGGGCGATAAACTTTCAAACCTCGTGCCAAGCCACCATGCTTATTGGGACTTGGCGCGAGGTTTGAAAGGAAGTAACCATAACGACATGCCTCCCTTATACAGACCAGTCCCACTAGTCCCAGCGTTCTTTGACGAAGACAAAGCTGAGTGCCTAGCTGATAGCCTAGAGGCTCAGTGTTCCCCTAACGTAGATCACGTTGACCAAGCTCACCTCGATTCGGTGGATGCTGAAGTCGAACGTAAAAGCTCTGTGGTCACCTCTGAACTCCCACCAATCACTTTAGCGACTTACGCAGAGGTGGCGAGACTGATCAAGGCCCTCCGACCGCGCAAATCCCCCGGTGCCGATGGCATCTCCAACAGGGTTCTTAAAACCCTCTCTCCTCCTCTCATCCATCTCTTAGTCAGCATCTTCAATGCTGCTATGAGCCACTGCTTATTCCCAGACACCTGGAAATGTGCAAATGTCATTGGCATTCACAAACCAGGCAAAAGCTCATCTGACCCCACCAGCTACCGCCCCATCAGCCTCCTCAGTGCCTTAGGCAAACTTTACGAGCGGTTACTTGCAAACCGTCTCCAGTCCCATGCTAAGGAACACCACCTTATCCCAGATGAGCAGTTTGGCTTCAGACCCGGACACTCATGCGTCCAACAGGTGCACCGCCTCACGGAGCACATCATTGAGGGCTTCAATAAGTACCCCAAACCCCAGACTACGCTAGCAGTCTTCCTCGACGTAGCGAAAGCTTTTGACAAAGTCTGGCACAATGGCTTGATCTACAAGCTATACCAATTTGGCGTGCCAGAACGTCTTGTGCTCATCCTACAAGACTTCCTTAAAGCCAGAAGCTTTCGCTATTGCGTGGAAGGCACCCTCTCCTCACCCCACCCAGTCAGAGCCGGAGTCCCTCAGGGCTCCGTGCTATCACCTATTCTCTTTGCACTGTATACCAGTGACATCCCACGCTCTCAGCCCAAAGTATTCCTAGCCCAATATGCGGACGATACCGCCATTTACACCACTGGGTGGCATATCAACAGACAGTCCTATTTCGTCATTCAACGGGCCGTCACCGAGATCGGTGACTGGTTCCGAAAATGGCGCATCGCGGTCAACCCAGCTAAAAGCACAGCTATGTGCTTTACTGAGAAGACACGCTCCCCGTACCCGAAACCGCTTATTTTGTTCGACGAACCCATTCCCTGGGTTCCTAGAACAAAATACCTCGGAGTCACCCTTGATCGTCATCTCACCTTTAACGATCACATAACAACCGTCCGTAACAGAGCGGCCTTCGTAATGGGTCGCCTTGGTCCCCTACTTCGCAAAGAGAGTAAAATGTCTCTTAGTAATAAGAAGACACTTTACACTGCCTGCATCCGCCCCATCATGACTTACGCATCAGTAGTGTTTAGTCATGCTAGTGAGGCCCACCTTCATAAACTTCAAGTCATCCAAAACCGTTTTCTTCGTAATGCAACCGGCGCCCCGTGGTATATCCGGAACACCGAGTTGCATTGCGACTTAAACCTTCCCTCTCTAGCGCAGTTCAATAAGGACTGCGCCCGCCGATACTTTGATCGAGCGCCCCACCACCCGAACCCATTGGTTGTCCAGGCATCGAACTACTCGACTGCCTCTTCTATCCCATTTTTCAAACCCCCCCGTCGCCGACCACGGCAGGTATTAGACGACCCGGATGACCCCATCGCAGCCATTACATTGGCAGCTTTAGCGTTATCCGCAAGTCGTCGAGGTAAAATCCCCAGGTGTGAGGTAATTAGAGGTCACACAATCAAACACCGAGCCCGCCGGCGAGCTCGAGGCAAAAACAAGGTCACGATAAATTGCTCTCCAAATAGTCAAAGAGTATTATTCAGTAGGGCCCAATTGTGCAACACTGCAGTTGCACAGAGGCATTTTGCTCCGATCCCTCCCATGTCTCTCGACAGCGAGACAAGCCGAGGTCCGAACCACAGTGGTGCCCTTGAGCTCGCTGTCAACCCCTCCTATAGTAGCGGCACGTTTTCGGCGTCCGCAGGAGACGGAGGTAGAAAGCGCTTTTCGCCTTCTACGCCCGTCTCGGGAGAAGTGCCCTCGGCACTTCTCCCTCCCGGGCTATTGTAGGGCCAGGCCCTCGCCCAAAACCCGGTGGAGCTGGACGACCGCACAGGCGGTAGCCAGCATCTCTGTCCTCCCTAAACAAGAACAACAGCTGGCCATTTATTCTCGATCGTGCGCTCGGTGAGTCAAGACCTCCTGAAGATGCTTCGTTTAGAAGCGAAACTAGTCAGGTATTCTTCCGGTTAGGCTGCGTGATGTTTGTGACGTCACGTAGATGACAGGAAAATTAGGCGGAATTGTTACTAGATATATAATTTTATGCTTTTTTAAGTGTTTTATTTAAATATTATTTAATGTTTTTAGGATACTTTTAAAAGTATTTATTATTAGAAACTTAGGAGGTTTGAGTGAGGAGTTTCTGCGGTTTGCGAAACCGTTAATTTATTTGATCTCGGGAGTCTGATTTGTTTGGAAAGGCTTAACTTTTAGTCTTACTAATATGTAAAAGTAATATGTGACCGCTCTTACTGATTCATCGCTTGTGTGACAGTTACGATACAGATAGATATTGATTTTTTTCTCACCACCGTTCGCTCTCCTCAGTGAAATACATAATGTTTCTATTACGAGTTTATTGTTATTATCTTTTGCCCCTGGGTTTTGTATACATTTGCTCCCTAATGATAATGCAATAGCATTTCTAATAATTACTCGTTCTATCGCATTATTTAGCTTGCTATAATATAGTAGTCAACACTTTGATGGAATACGTAAGCAACACTTTATATTTTGCCAATTTTGTGGTCTTTCAATAATAATACAGACGTTTTCCCCATAATATTTTTTTTTTTTTATGTGATGTAGTGGCAAACAAGCAGACGGCCCACCTTATGGTAAGCGGTTACCGTCGCCTATAGACATTTGCAACACCAGGGGCGTTGCCAATGCGTTGCCGACCCTGTAAGACTCTTTTAATACCCTTTTTGACGGAATCCATACTGTAGCTCTGCGGGAAAACGCTAGCTGGAAGATCATTCCACATTTTGCAAGTATGCGGTAAAAAGGAACGCATAAATCGAGCTGTGTGAGACTTCCAGGACTCGACTATGTGTGGATGAGCTTTGAGACGGTGACGTATGCTTAGTAATACCGCAATTTCAATTCAGAAAAATAATTCTCACCTATTCTTAGCATACATAAGAAAGGATTTCAAGTCAGTCTTCGATATGCCTCCAATGGGGTTGACATCAGCACTGGAGCAGTCATACTTCGTCATGTAACCTCGCAACGCTTCGTCGACGTTCGAAGACCCCAGCACTAGCAGGCCTCCAGGGCGACCTCGAACCCACAGCATTAGCTGAGCGAATAAGTACGATAGCACCATGCGGAGACGCGCCTGGAATATCAAACAAGTAGGTGTTATAAAATTATGTATAAGGTAATGTATAAGCCGGATTTTCCACTGCTGAGCACAGCCTCCCCCATTCATGGTTTGCCATTATACCTATGCTTGGCAGGCATCTTGGTGGTAGTAGTACAAGTTAGCAGGTCTTTAGAAGACGCTGCTGCCCACGTTCCGGTATTGTATCATGGAGAAATGGGAGGACATTCTAGCTCGGCACCCCACGTGCTCCAGCCCGGCAACCAGCATGAATAAGTACATATATGTAAATATGTGCAAATTAGGAATGACGTCAGAACTAGAGCAGTCACATTTCGTCATTTACTTATCGTGCTGAAAGCTTAAAGCTGTGTTGGAGTTGTCAAGTCGTTCTTAACTGATTAACTAGGTTATGCAGTGTAATTACATGAATGGGTAGTAGAATTTACTTCTTAGCATTTAAGCGCTTCGAAATTCACATTAAGCCGTCATCGGTCTCAGTTGTCTTAGGAGAGAAGTCGTGAGGCTAAGTCGGAGGCATTCGGGCAGCCTGAAATCTTTTACCAAGACTATGCTACCTATAACTAATTACCTTACTGTAGTTTAGAGTATATCTATAATAATAGTCGTCATTATAATCTTCATACCAACAAAAACTCATCTCACGGTACGTTCTTATTATATAGCTGTCGCAATACGACACGACATTTGTTGTCCGTCCAACACATGGAACGAATTCTCATTTTCTCGTTGACAATTACTGGCTGATATCTCGAGTACGGCACCGTGCTCTTGATACTTCATCTTGGTGGAACACGGGTCCATGGGGAAAGGCCCGTGCTCCACCTATCATTATTTACAGTCTAGTCAAAGAAGTATAAAGCTCAAGAAGATTTAAATTACAATCCCAAATATTTTCCTCAAAGCATCAACGTTCCCTTCAGTTATTAAAATAATAATTAATAATTAACAAATATTAAAAAAAAAATATAATAAAACATTCAATATTTTTTTTTAAATAAAACTTTTAAAAATATGTAAAAAGAAATATAATTATAGAAATTATACACTTCGATCAGCATATCACATTTGTTGTGTATGGAAGAAAACATTGTATTTCAGTAGATCGATATATCAATTGCATAGGTACAGTTTCTAAATGTAATATTAAATAAATCTAATATCATATAAAATTACTTAAACAGTTAGTTATGGCAAAACTCAGTTATATCCAGCCAACGAAATTAAAATGAAACATGCAAAATGAATTTCGAACAAATGAAACGCATCCACCGGATCACATCGTGCTTGGCGATTGGTATTCCACTTGAGGGTGGTAGCTGGCTAGGCGGACATTCAAAAAATGCCCTAACAACATGTCACGAATGTCGATACAGAGGCTGAATATATTGTACAAATGTGTACTGATCAGATGTCTGTTACATCACCGTTTAAAATTATGTATAATAAGGAAAAATAAATATGCAAAGGAGGGATATGCAGGGTTATGATAAAAGTTACCTGAATATTTTGCAAAGCCAAGTTCTGCCTCGGACATCCACCATTGCTCCGAAACTTCGGCACAAGCCCTGTCGCCGTCGTGAAGATTCCTAAAACAGCAGCCACTGCTGAATCTATCACTATTGGAAAGTGATAACTGCCTATCTGGCTGGACAACTGGAAATTAGAAGATTATATATTTTCTCTTGACTAGAATAACTAGTCATGAGTTTGATGGTAAGCGTTACGCTAGATTTCAAAAACTAGCTACGATTCACTTAGTTCAGGGTACCATAAGTTCTTAATAAACAACAAAACGAAAAAAAACATGTTTTTATACTTCATGGCGTAGTTGGTTAAAACACCTTCACTTCAACCGTTTTTTTTTTTTTTCAATTAAGTCCAAAACATCTAACTGATAGTAGTTTTAAAACAAACTAAAATATAAATGCTAGCCTATTTTCACTATAACACACTAGTTCAATGTGAAATTCTTATGTAAGGCAAATAATATTTGAAGGTTCAAGCTTATTAAGTTTTAAAAATAGTTAGGTACCTCAAAAATATCATTTTTATTGAATGACTCGTATATAGGAAATAGTAATTAGTTTCGAGTAGGTAAAAAATAATACTGTTGTACGATAGGAAGCTAAATATGTCTAGTAAGAACGAGGCCCACCCTATTTAAGAACGTTCAATAACAAATATCTGCCCTCTAACACTATACAACACTCGAACCAGTGAACATTATGAAATATTTGTCCATTCAGGATTCGAAATTCAAACTTCGCAGGCAGGGTCACAACGAACTAAGCTACAGGAGATGGATATTTATGTACATATATATATATATATATACTTGTTGAAGTTATTGTGACGGAACAAGCTCGAGGCCCACTTGATGTTAAGCGGACTAACTTCTGCCTATAACAGATGCATTTCGTCGCAGAAGCAGTCACGAATTACACTGCGCCCGTGACCTTGAGACAAACCTAGTTGTTAAGTCTCATGTGCCTGTTATTTCACTGGATCTCAAGGACTGCTGCCGGAACACACCGTTAGGTGCTTGGCGACAGATTTTGAACTTGAGGGTCGCTAGCCAGGCGGGCATTCACATAACCTTTTACCATGTTGTTTTCTACATCTGACAATAAGACGCCCGGAAATGCGCCATCCGTACATTTTCGATATTCTAATACCAAAGCACGAATCGCTTGAATCTCATTTTTGTTTATGCAGGATAGGTTAGCCTTTGGCCACTATCACACCTGATGGTAAGTGATGAAGTGGTCGAATATGTTGTTCAGGATAATCTAGAACTATACATTAAACGTACGGCTTAACTAGGAAACATTATTACTTAACAGCAGCGTCTCTTTTTCCAGATCATTAAATTTCGAAGTCTTCAAAAGCATATAAATATAAAGTGCACGTTGCAGCAAGTCGCTCGCCATCAGGAGAGAATGTGGTAATGTACTTGCTAATATAACTTATACGACGTATAAAGATTTTTCATAGTAAAAATAAGGTACCTGAGCTGCTCTCTGTTTGGTTTCCTGGCTTGAGTTCTCAGAAGCCATGTAGCAAGTCACCAATAACCTATTACAGAGCTCCATAGGGTCACTAGGCGTGTAGTCGGACTGACACAGGATCTTGCGCACATCGTAAAGTACTTGACTTTCTGCAAAATGTATGTGTAACAAATTAAGTACAGTGTAAACTCTATATAACACAGAAAGGACTGTGCACTTTATGTCGTTATAGAGAGTATTTGTTAGTTAGAGAGAAGAAAAAACTTGTGAGCAACTAAGAATATGATAACGCATAGATCAACCACGACTCCCTCTTATTACTCATGGTCAACAACAGCATGGTAATATACAACAGTCTTCACGTGCAAGTAATCCCAATTTGTAAGCAAAAGAAAGAATTTCTTAGAAAGGTCGATATGCATGATGCCGACAGTCGACTTTATTACGGGCTGGGATGATAAAGCTACAAAAGAACGTACACAGCTACGCAGTTTTTACCAATTTTGGCAACTAAAAGGTACTTTTATTTTTTATTCCTTAATTAATTTTCGTTATTGAGAGTGGGTGTAATCAATACTAATATTATAAATGCGAAAGTTACTCTGTCTGTCTGTCTGTTACGCTTTCACGCCAAAACTACTGGATCGATTTGAATGAAATTTGGTATGGAAATAGTTTGAGACCCGGGAAAAAACGTAGGATAGTTTTTATCCAACTGCGCAAAAGGAGGTTAATGTTTTGCGCGATAACCGACATACGCGCGGGCGGAACCGCGCCCGGAAAGCTAGTGGTTTATAAAGTGTATCATTGTATGGACAAGCTAAACCAACCAAAGCCAAATGATTTCCACGCTTTAGAGAGTTTGTCGTTAAATCGCGTGACTTTACATAGAATTTACACTACAATACATATATCAAGGTGAATTAAAGTCGAAAAAAGAAAGCACTTTTACATCTTACCTCCCTTCTGTATGGCATCACAGATTTGCGTACACATTGAAAACACAATGCAAGCTGTGCTCGTAGAATCAACGCCGCCGCTCAATGGAAGGAAGAAACCGCCCTGCCCCGAGCGCCGAAGATAATCCCACAACCAACACGCGGGACCTGATAAAAAGGCAGCTTGTTTATTGGCTCTAAGATATTCAATGATTAGAAAATAATATCTCAACAAGCAATATTTGTATAATATGTGTAACAGTTTATGTTTAAAATTATTTAGGATTTCATTTGATTGAATATTCCAGTCCATTTAAGGTCATAAATTATTATGCCGGATTCAATTACGAATAAAAAACAAATAAATATATATTTATAATCGCGTTACCGAAAACGGCTCTAACAATTAAATGATAAATTTTCAATACTTAACCCCCAGTTTCTGAAACGATTATCAAAGCCTGAATAAGAATAAATAGTGTATGCTGATTGGTCAATGGCATATTATGATGTGATATGTGACCAACGAGCGTTCAGTATTCAGTCTTTTAACTGATCGAGACTTTGACAAACGTTCCAGAAACTATGGGTAAGTGAAAGGTTGTCTCAGACGATAAATCAATCAACATGGTCTAATATCGCTACCCAGAAATGCTTGGCCCAGGTACTTATTTATTTTGAAGTAATGATTAAGTATGCTACGATGATCAGTGTGGTCATAGTATCACTCAGCATACTCGATAATCGATAACAATTACACTTAAACTTGTAGGAGGCTTGTAATGGTTTTTCTTTGTTTGTCAATATTACTTTACCCCACCTGAATATAAGTAAAATTAATCAAACTAGTGGTGAGCTGTAAACCTCATGAGTCTGCCTATGCATAGCTTAAAATTAAATAAAGGTTCACTGCTCACGCTGATGGGGGAATGGTCAAAAATCCAAAAATTATATTCAGAAAACTAATTAAATTAATGTGATGAGACACACGTAATTTGCGTTTCTTCGGTTAAGAAATGTGACCTATAAATGAGAACAACCCGACATACGAAAGATTTTTTGTATAAGCTGAAGCAGAGACACTTCGCTCGCATTTCGGGCTCGCTCGATAAATAAAATATGTGAGGTCAGTATATTCTGAGACAATAACTTACCTAATTCAATCTCTTCTTCCGGCGTGAGATACTGCCAGTCTATTGGCGGGCTGGTAGTCAGATGAACGTCTTCATCGTCTGACAGTGCAAAGTCAACTGTGATCCGAGGAAATGGAGGGTTGGACGCGGCGAGGTGACAGCGGGAGCGGAGATGTGCACGGAACGAACGGATATCTTCTAGATCTATAGTCGCTGTTATTACTTCCTACAAAAAAAATATATTTCGATATATAGTTAAGTTAAGCTTTTCTGTCATAGAAGAATGGTATGCTAAGCAAAACCATAGAATAAAATCACTGAATCTATCACTAAATCACCAATCAACTGGCAAGAGATTCATTTAGTATTATTGCAGAAGTAGTGATAGCCGAGCGGTAATAGCAATGGACTGCCGTGCCGCAGGTGCATGCGGTGGTTCGATTCCCATCGCCGGCTTGAGCTTCAGTGCAAGGTGGAAGGTCATTGCAAATGCTCACCTGGCTAGCTAACTACCCTCAAGTAGAAAATCTGTTGCCAAGCACATAACAATGTGTTCCGGGGGCACGTCCTCGAGATCCAAGAAAATTACCGGCACATAACACAACAAGCATGTCCCAGGGTGACGGGCGTTCGTCACTTGTATCGACATACATCTGTTATAGGAGGAGGTTATAGTTTTGACATCAGTTGGCACTGCTGATTATTCCGTCACAAACCCATACAAAAAAATGTAATAGCAAACACAACATAAAATGTACTCACGACGTCGTGCAAAGCGAACTGCAACCCGCGACTGACAATCTGCCCGTTGAGCGCCACACACGAACACCCGTTAAAGTAATACCGCTGTCCGTCACAACCTCTCAGATTGCTGAACAGATATGCTCCGCCACTTTTGAACGTTGCACTCTTCACTAGGTCCACGGTGACGTAAGCTTTACGTAGCTCCATATAGCTGCCCGAACCATTCGATATTATTTCAACGCCGTCCAAACTAAGAGGGATATGACGACTGAAATAAAAGTTATCGAAGATTAAATAAAGGTACACCTTATAGAATTTTAAAGGTAGACCTTATTATTATTATCGGGGATCTTCGTTTCGAATGACAGCTGTCAAATTTAAATTTGCTATAACTCTGAAAGTATTGATTATAGACTACTAGTTCCTTTTCTGAAAAGATAGGCCTTATTAGGATCTTTACTTCAAATTACAGCTGTCAATTTAATATAGCTATATTTCTGAATGTGTTGATTACAGATTGTTAGTTTCTTTACAGAAAAGATAGACCATATTACGATCTATATTTCAAATGACAGCTGTCAAATTTAAAATAGCTATATCTGAAAGTATTGGTTTCGGAATGCAAGTTTTTAACAGAAAAGATAAATCTTATTGAGATCTTCATTCAAATGCCAGCTGTCAAATTTAACATTTCGTGTTTGCTGCCCTCTTCAGCTTAAGATTACAAGGACTGTTATATATTTTTTTGTTAAATGTCGTAAAAGGCGACTAAGGGAAAAATAATTAAAAAATTAAAAAACACGCCTGCCGTACCAAAAAGTGAACTAAAAACTTACAAACAAGTTACAGGATTTTAATGTTGAATGGCCACAATGTATGTACTAAATAGATTATATTTACTGTGCAATTAAACACCATTAAACCCAAAAATGGCAATACTGTGGTAATAGATAACCACAGTAAATATAATCTATTTAGTACCTACATTGTGGCCATTCAACAATTTTAATGTTGCCTGTAACTTGTTTTTAAGTTTTTAGTTCACTTTTTGGTATGGCAGGCGTGTTTTTTAATTTTTTAATTATTTCTTTTTATTTTGTACCTTTTAGTGATAATATATTCTTTTTTGCAAACGGACAATGTCCCACGAAAGATAACTTAATTTTTTTTGGAAATTAATATCGCGCAAAAGATAAAGTGAAATATATTTTTTTATGATTAATTAATTACTGAGGTGTTTCAGTTCTTGCAGAGACTTTTTGTCGTGGGGCTCGTTGATAAGCTTACGTGGATCTAAAACACCAATTCTTCTACCTGTCTGACGCGACTAAGAACGACATAAATTTTCATCATCGTCATCATCAGCCGGAAGACGTCCACTGTTGAACACAGGCCTCCCCCATAGAACGCCACAAAGAATGGCTATTAGCCGCTTGTAATCATTGGCTACCCGCGAATTTTATGATATCGTCAGTCTTTTTTTTTATTTTTGATAGGTTAACCTTTGACCACTATCTCACCTGATGGTAAGTGATGATGTGGTCGAAGATGTTGTACAGGCTAACCTAGAATTACTGGGTCTCAAGGACAGCTGCCGTAACACACCGTTAGGTGCTTGGCGACAGATTTTCAACATGAGGGTGGTAGCTAGCCAGGCGGGCATTCGCAAAGTGCCCTACCACCATGCTGTAACGATTGCCATCCTAAGACAACAACCGGGACCGACGGCTTAACATGCCCTTCGAAGCACGGAAGCGCTCAGTAGTAATGTCACTAGCGGTCACCCATCCAACTCCTGACCGCGGCGGACGTTGCTTAACTTTGCTGATCGATTCACATTGGCTAAGCAAACTTCGCTACGAGCGCTTCAAAGTCAGTCTATCTTGTGGGGGGCCTACCAACTCTACGTCTTCTGGTGTACCGTGGTACCCACTCGAGAACCTTTCTTCCCCATCGGTTATCAGTTCATCGAGCAATGTGGCCCGCCCATTGCCACTTTAACTTGCAAATTCTGAAAGCTATGTCGGTGACTTTGGTTCTTTGCCGAATATCCACGTTCCGGATTTTATTGCGCAAAGAAACTCCGAGCATAGCTCTCTCCATGGCTTGTTGAATGACTCTGAGCTTGTCCATAAGGGCCACAGATAAGGACCACGTCTCGGTGCCATATGTCATCACTGGGAACACACACTGGTTGAGACGAGACTTTGGTCTTCAGGCTCTGTGGGATCTTTGACGAGAAAATGTCGCGTAACTTCCCGAACGCTGCCCATCCGAGTTGGGCTCTTCGGGTGACATCTTTCTCAAAGTTGGACCTACCTTACTGGACAGTCTGTCTCAGGTAAATTACATAAACTTTGCCCCTTGGCAAAAATTTAAGCGCCAACATCCACGATGGCGCTGTCCAGTGTCGTTGCTTGCAGGTTGTGTACTGTCACAGCCCAACATAATATCAGTAGCATGTTCCGCTCGACTTTACCTTGACCCCGTAATGCATCAAATTCGACAGTGCTCAACTGACTGTGTTGCCAGTTTTGTCATTGAACTCAACGAAGACGGCTTGCGGTAACTCTCCCGGTTACGACGTAGCGCTGGCCATACGAATTTTCGGATGACCCCCATAGCGCCATGTACCAAGCCGTGTCCAAAGTTAATATTTTTCCGCAACATTACTAGAACCAATACTAACTTTTAAGACTGGAACAATATCTCGTCATTTATTGGGGTCAGAAAGTATAAATTCGGGTTTTGGCTGCTGTCCGTAGGTTTTGGCTTCTACAGAATTATCTGATGCTACCACGTCACACATCCGGCAAATTTTGGCGAGTTCGGTGGTCATCGTTTGATTTTGATTTGGTGGTTCGAGTCATCCACCTGTCTTGTCGTGGGAAATTTTCGCACACTCACCATCTGGTCCAGTAAGTGGTACTCTACGATGATCCAGGATCTCAAGTTGCTACATGGTGAGTTGACCAGCCTGTAAACTATTCAAAATATCGACAAATGTGGTGTCGTCTGCTTGCCTCATATTGTGGCAGTTCGCAGAAGCTATATAACGCCCATAAATTCACTTCAGCACTTAAATGTGGCGGTTGTTTAAAGCAGTAGTATGCAATAAATGATTCAGTATACCCCGACAGATTTAGGTACTGGAAGCTGTATCAAGTCACTAAACAGTAAAATGTTAACAACGCCAAAATAAGCATTTCTTGTATTTGTGTATGAAATTTCGTCAATAATAAGCTATTTTATACTATTCCACTTTTGCCTTTCTCTCTGAAGGCGTTCTTTGGTCAAAAGACGCATGGTCTCTGTCCTGCCGCATGCCGGTGATGTATTTATTTGTATTACTTATGTCTACAAGAAGCAGGTGTAGAAACGGATAAGACAATATTTATTTCTTTTGATATTAGTTATATTGAATACTACTGTTATATATTTTTGTTATGTACTAAGCAAGCTCTAGACGGTGATGGTAATTTTTTTTAAATTTTCACGATTTTTTTTTGTTTTCTTTTAATTTCACGAACTATGGCCCCCTCTTTAATTTTTTTAAAACGTTCACTAGCCTATGTTACCCGGAATAACTCAACGCTTCTAATGATATCTTATACATCAAAATCGGTTAAGCCGTTCCGAAGTTATAGTGGAATAAAGAAACTCACAAACATACATACATACATGAACCCTGAAAACATAACTCTCCTTTGGGCAGTCGTGTAAAAAGTGCGCCGAATGAGCATCATGCAACTACTGACGTTGACGTCAATAAGGTGTTATTGCACGGGGATCTTTACCATTTCAACGTAAACCTAGAGGTAGCGAGCGGATATACCGACATAAGCATTCCCAAAGAGGTTTAGCGTCAGGCAGGCGGTCGGCCATAAAAATATAGGGCGAGCGGTAACCGAAGCCCAACCTTTCAACGATGTGATCTTGTGTGCGTAAACCTCTTTGGTCTTAAAGAGGGCACATTGTATCGACCCAGCGTGCTTTAGATAAGGGTAGCAAAAATATTTCAACCTCAATAACTTTTATAAGTACTAGTATGGTCTGGGATGAAATATAAAAGCAGATGAAGTCTAGCAGTCTGGTTGATGGTCGGGCACCGTCCTTATGACGGATAAAGTATATAAACATTTGGATCACAAGGCTTAGGCTCGAAGGAGCGTGTCCAGGTGGCCGAGTGGATTAGACAACAGGGGCAACATTGGAGAAGGTGGGTACCGCCCGGAACATAAAATGTTGTGCTCCAATAATTTGTAAAATAATATTAAAGCATCAGACGAAGCAAAATGTTCTTCATATATAGCAACATCCCATAGTATGTCATGTACTCATACTGACATGGATTTGGTTTCGTGACTTTTCACCATTTTTTTGTTCTTAAAAGAGGACGATTAAATTGTACTACTTCCTATTGCCTACGAGAAATTCCCTTATAATCAGAATCACTCCAGGAACAAACTTTTGCATATGGAGGTATGTATTCATATTATTTTTATATTGAACTTAAGTTCCAGTTTGTGATCAAATTCGAAAATGGAACCATTTTTTTATTGCTGATATGTAAGCCTTTGGCCACAATCTTTTACCTGATGGTAAGTGATGATATGGTCGAAGGTGTTAACTATCTTAACCTAGAATAACTGGCTTTCAAGGACAGCTGCCGGATTACCCCTATAGGTGCTTAGCGAATTGAGGGTGGTCGATAACCAGGCGGGCATTCTCAAACTTCTCACATACATCTCCTCGTCTCCAACTCCTCAGATCCATCTCCTCATCTTCAACTCCTTAGATCCATCTCCTCATCTCCAACTTCTCAAATCCATCTCCTCTTCTCCAACTCCTCATCACCAACTCCTCAGATCCATCTCCTCATCTCCAACTCCTCATCTCCCACTCCTCAGATCCATCTCCTCATCTCCAACTCGTTAGAAGTTTTTTTTTTTTTTTTAATAAACTTCATTTCTCCACAGACTCCAGGGTCCGTGCCTTTTTTAGATTTAATTTACTTTTATTTGATAATTTTTTTTTTATATCCTACTCCATTCATCACATTTAGACTTACAGCTATGATGTTATTTATTGTATCTTAAAAACTAAAGTGAGTCCATCTTTTTTTATTCTTTTTTTTTTCGCCATGTATTATTATTACTATGTAATTCGATGTAATATATTATATTAACATGCTTACTTAATAAAAGTTTTCTTTTCAATACTTACTACGCTATTCATATATACAATTACACTAACATTTACATTACTGTGTTTCTTTATGTTAAGTCCCCGATGGACCCGCCACTGACCCCGGGGTCCGTTTTAGCATATCCTCCATGACATTTTCATTGCCGTCTTTAAGTGCCATTTTTAGGTTGTGATTAGTTATCTCCTCTTCCGTCGTTTTTCTGCCCGCCGCACAAACCCGCCGATGGTGTCAGAGCTGTCGTCGGTGTAGTATGTGCAGCTCTCTTTGTGACGCGACACTGCTACAACCGCATGCGGAACGCTGTCCCTGAGCCTGGTCACTTTTTCCCTCATCTGGATGATAATAACGATCCCGTATGTCAGTCCCTGTGCCTCGTGCACGGTCAGAATGCAAGACCCCTGGCCAACCCCATACCCTCTGCCTTCTAGGGTGGATTTCTCCTCCTGGGTCAACGTCAGGTATAGGGTTTTGGGAGGTCTTTTGGTATTTTTGCATCTGTATACCGTTGAAGTTTCAGGGAGTGCACACGAGATCTTGACGAGTAAAAGCCCGGGTACACCTCACTCAGGACATATGCCACGTCCATAGGATTTCGGTGCGTGCAGAACAACTCTTGGCCGATTGACGCCAGAACGTTTGGATTGCTGTACCTTATATTGAAAAGGTTTTCTCTCTCAATATAAGGCAGCTAGTTTACATCTCCGATGATGACAAGATCCTCAGCCTCCAGTAACCGCGCAGCCATTATGATGGCCCCGAAGTGGTTCATGTGAGATTCGTCCATGAGAAGACGTCTTTCACTACGCTCCATGAACCCATTGGCCAATACGGAGGCCAAGGTGCGCACTTTGGATTTTACTTCGTCACCTATGCGGTGCGCTACCTTGTCTCTCAGATCTTTAGCTACTTCGGTTGTGGTGGTGACTATGATATCCCTGTCAGCATCGAAGTTTGCAACTATCCAAGTTGTTTTGCCGCAACCGGGAACTCCGTTAATCCATGTAATTAGTGGCATTGTCCAGTGATCCCATGCTGCCGTTGAGTTGGAGTTGGCATCCGAGATGGTTTTGGCCATCTCGATGATCTTTTCCTGCAGCATTATCTTCGTGCACTGGGCTGTGACCACAAGGGGATTTTCTGGTGGTGTGAAAAATGTAAGTTTGCCAGTACGTTCTGTCTCCACCTCATTCAGAGTAACGAAGCCCTCTGTGGAGCTGAATGCAGCCATATAGCGACCCGTCATACTTCCCTTGATGACTCGAGATCTCTCGTTATCGTATATGGCTGCTTCCGCTTCCGTGAGTCTCACATTCAACAACCCCTCGTTTTCCCAGAGATAGGCTTGCATGATGTTCTTGTAAGTGGTCAGGTTGACATCTCTAGTTACCTTCTCTATCGTTAGGAATTCGATGAATGCGTTGAATGCGTGGTCTGTTGGCTTCGTTACTTGGATGAGGTTTGGCGGGTTTACTTGCCCCTTGTCGGCTCTGGTCCGTTTAGTCTGCGGGGGGTCGGGGTGTTTCGTAGAGGGTTTTAGGAATTCCTGAACGGCAGCTGATTGTCGTTCTGCCGTTCTGGATATTCTATGTCTTATGCCATGTAATGCTGAGCTGACAACGTCTACGAAATGCTTTTTATGTCCGACTCGGCTTCCTCTTTTTCTAGACAGGATTTTAGCCTCTGCGCTTCGGATTTTTTGGCGTCGATCTTTTCTTGGAGGCGCTGAGCTCCTGTCTGCGTACCCGAGTATGGTTGGAGGCTTGTGATGTTTTTGGTTGTGGATACGGTGGGTGCTTTGAGGTAGCTGAGATCTTCTCCTATGCCCTCCTACGCCACTATGTTGTGGCGCGCTGAAGCTTTTATACACCCAATGTGGTCCGCAACTTCGCCTCACGAGTACTCTATCACCATCGCGTCTACGCTGATGATACGAGGTATTGCGCCTTCATCCGCCTCTCCGAGCTTTGTGAGCACTACGTTTGCGAGAGAAAAGGGCGTCCGCCTACCCCAGTCGACCGGGATGATCATTTTATTGCGCGATCTCACTATTCGACACAGGCAGCCGGCTACCCTCGTCTCCTGAAGCTCTTTGTATTTCTTCCGCTTCATGGTGGTCTTGGTAGTGCTCCCGTTTAGCAGAGATGCCAGTCCAGGTGAAATTGCAACTCTGTTCTTTCCTTGTGCGTTGCGATAACTCAAGCCGAGTCTCTCGTTATTGTTGTCCATGAACATGGCCACTCCCCTTATCCTAATGCCTGGTTCGCCTCTCTCTCCTCACATACATCTCCTCGTCTCGGATCTGAGGAGTTGGAGATGAGGAGATGGATCTGAGGAGTCTGTGATGAGCAGATGGATCTGCGGAGTTGGAGATGAGGAGGTGGATCTGAGGAGTTGCAGGTGAGGAGGTGGATCTGAGGAGTTGGAGATGAGGAGGTGGATCTGAGGAGTTGAAGATGAGGAGATGGATCTGAGGAGTTGGAGATGAGGAGGTGGATCTGAGGAGTTGGAGATGAGGAGATGGATCTGAAGAGTTGGAGATGAGAAGAAGGATCTGAGGAGTTGGAGATGAGAAGGAGGATCTGAGGAGTTGGAGATGAGGAGGAGGATCTGAGGAGTTGGAGATGAGGAGGTGTATCTGAGTAGTTGGAGATGTGGAGGTGGATTTGAGGAGTTGGAGATGAGGAGGATCTGAGAAGTTGGAGATGAGGAGATGAATCTGAGGAGTTGGAGATGAGGAGATGAATCTGAGGAGTTGGAGATGAGGAGATGGATCTGAGGAGTTGGAGATGAGAAGGAGGATCTGAGGAGGTGGATCTGAGGAGTTAAAGATGAGGAGATGGATTTGAAGAGTTGCTGATGAGGAGATGGATCTGAGGAGTTGGAGATGAGGAGGAGGATATCAGGAATTGGTGATGAGGAGTTCGAGATAAAGAGATAGATATGAGGAGTTGGAGATGAGGAGATGGATATAAAATTGGAGAGTGAAGTGATGTAAGAAGATGGAAGTGGGATGAAGCGCTACTTTCTGACACAGTGACATACTGAACAACTCTACATACGGAGAGAACCAGACTCTAAGACCAATGCCATTGAGCCATCACTGCGTCAAAACCATATGCCGGTGGGAGAGTCATATAATGATGACGTGACATCTTAGTAGTGTTTACTTGAGGCAATGATGGACTGCCGTGCTGCAGATCCCTGGTTCGATCCCCACCGCCAGCTTGAGCTTCGACGAATGGTGGAAGGGCATTTTGCGAGTGCTTGACTGGCTAGCTAACACCCTCAAATAGTAGACTTAGTAACTGTATATCTCAATGTGTTGGGCACAGTGCAATTTGTCACATGACGAAATGCATCTGTGATACGCAGAGGACAATCCGCTATACATTCAGGTGGACCTCGCGCTTGTTCCGTCACAACAATATTAAAAAACAAAGTGTTGTGTATTAAACCATGATAGGTTTTATGGGTGACCGCTGGTTACATTACTACTGAGCGCTTCCGTGCTTCGGAGGGCACGTTAAGCCGTCGGTCCCGATTGTTGTTTTAGGATAGCAGTCGTTACAGCATGGTGGTAGGGTAGGATGGTAAGTTGAAAATCTGTCGCCAAACACCTAACGGTGTGTTCCAGCAGCTGTCCTTGCGAGCCAGTAACACTAGATTAGTCTGAACAACATCCTCGACCACATCATCACTTACCATCAGGTGAGATAGTGGTCAAAGGCTAACCTATCAGGCATAAAAAAAGGTAGATGCTATAAATAATTACCTTTGTGGGTTCCAAAGTTCTTCGCAAATCTCAAAGCCAATGCACGTGTCCCTAGTAGATATTACCGCGTCACCAATAGGCACTATGGTCTGCTCCGTTATAGCAGATATCATACGAGGGAGGTAGTAATCTTCTGTTTGTCTTTCCTTGAAATAAGATAAATTGTTATACTTTCAATTATGTTCTGAATCATATCTGTCAGCTAGTATCGCATCGCAACTCGTACGATATGCAAAATGACTTTGCAGCCGACGAAAATGCTAGGGGTGCTAGAAAAACAGCAACAGAAATATAGTAAATATATGTTTAAATACATTAAAATTAAAAAGTAAGAATGTAATGGTGTTTTATTTTTCTTGGAACCATTATGGTTCGAATTTTGAAAACCCAGCGAAAAAGAAATTTGCATGCAGATTTCGATTGATAAACATAACACTTTTACGTTTGTAGTGAAAAAGTGTATGATTTGCTAAATTTTGCACACGCTCCAATAATAATGCACAATAATGCGAGTTTCATGCTTCGGAGGGCACGTTAAGCCGTCGGCCCCGGTTGTTGTCTTAGAATGGCAGTCGTTATAGCACGGTGGTAGGGCATTTTGCGAATGCCCGCCTGACTAGCTTCCACCCTCAAGTAGAAAATCTGACGCCAAACACCTAACGGTGTGTTCCGGCAGTTGTCCTTGAGAGCCAGAAATTCTAGGTTAGCCTGAACAACATCACTTACTATCAGGTGAGATAGTAGTCATAGGCTAACCTATCAGGCATAAATAAAAAAAAAAGTTACGATACAAAACATTTCATTATTAATTTGTCATATTTTGATATTTTGATGGTATACTTACTAACTAGAATTTTATTGAGATCGAAAGCACACATTTTAAGTAGATAGTAAACATAAACGGAAAACGAAGATATATTTATAGGTAATACAAGAGAAAGCAATATTCAATTATTTACAGGAACATAAAATGTGTGGTGCCTACATGCCGGTTTTAAGTGTCTTTTTTTAGAGTAATACATATGCCCCAGACCCAGGTGAAAGGTATAGTATAGTAGATAGTTACAAGGGTCGAAAGGAATCAATTCCCAAAGGCTACAGTCCGAGCAGGAATTGATAACTTTCAGCCGCGTTAAGCACTCGAATTCTCATTTCGAATTTAAGAAAAGTTAAAAAATACTTACCTAGTCGTTTTCTAAAATATATTCATTAAAAATAATAACATTAACACCCAAAAAATTTATTGAACGGTTAGAATAATTTTGTGAAATTTTAAGTAAAATTTTGTTAGCAATATTTACGGGCGGCTATAGCCCGAATAGAAATTGTTGACTTCCACCCGTGTTAAACACTACTTTTCACTCCTAACATAAGGAAAATATAAAAATATTAGTTTATTATGTAATTATGATGATAATTATGTAACATACAGACTTACATGAAGACGTAGAACAATATGTGAAATTTAGGGTTTTTTTTTATTACCTTATATTTAGTTACTACCCTGCCAAATTATATACCTTGTCGCTTTTTGTAATTTATAATATGAAACATAATGCGTTTCTTCCGGAAGCCATCCCGCTTAGTAAGTGTTTTTTTATTACACTGCTCATAAACACATTGAGTGACTAAAATTTTCGTATAACATGATTTCACAAAGTCATATTAATTATGTTATAAACTAGTTCTTATAGCAATAACTTAGCCGTCAACTTTGTTTAAACCAATGGTTACAAGCCATTCCGGCCGTAAAGAAGAAAGTATCTATGAGTTTTTCCCGCCCTAAGGTGGGAGGCAGTCTCCCACCTGCTACTCAGATCAAACAAATACTACTTTCCGAGTATGAGAAATGAAAAATATTTTTTTTAAACTAACGTTTAAATACAGCGAGTGGCCAGTGTTATTTTACAAACTTGGAGATAGAAACTTTTTGCTTCACATTATATTATATTAATTATATTAACTGTACGTAATGGACTGACATTACCTAAAATTAATAAGATGCAGTGTGTTCTAATGAATTCGAGTACTTTTTTAGTCCGCTCAATTTTTCTTTCCGCCACTTATACGGGCATTACTAATACGAATAGTAATAGAAGATGTGACTTCTGCCAATTTTTAAATTATAATGTACTTTTCTAGCATGTACAGTAAAGAATACATTTATTCCAGATATAACAATTACGAAAGCAAGACAAAGAAACGACGAAAACGACTCGGAAATGAAAATAAGCTAACTATCCAACATTTGGTTTGTTCATGCAACGAAAAAGCTCTCAAACTAGACATTAGCTTACTTTAGTCCAACCTGAAAACCATCTTGATTCTCTGTAGTTCCCGTCCTCGCAGAGCAACATCTTCGGTCGTATCAGCAATATCTTCTTGTTGAGAAAAGCAACTCGGCAGTTGTACGAAACGTTTCTGTGCTGGAAAAATACATTGATTTGTTCACTGGGCAAAATACTATACTGTACCACATGAATAATGAAAGGAACAGAATGAAAGCTTCGATAACTTGGTCCGCTCACTGAGCTGGTTCAAACAGATCGGGCGCCACCGCCACCCCCGCGCGATCTGTCAGTCAGACTACGCATACATAGATGTGCGTGTAGTAGTGAAGCTTTCATTCTGTACGGCTCTTTATCCATGTGACTGTCCTGTATCAGCTGGATTATCAACTGCTGAACGCAGCGTCCCCCATTCAGGGGAATCGGCTTGACGATCGCAGTGTAAGATGAAAGTTCTTTAGAAGGCGCTGTCGGGTTAGAATACAGTGGGCGTCGTAAGAGGCGACGACGAAGGGAAAAATAACAGAAGGTTGCCCAACTTCTTACCTTCTTCCACAGGAGGAATATGCATTCTAAACCAACAACCCACTCATACATTGCCTTAGACCAACAATAAATATTAAACTAAGGCTATAATAATTTTTGGCAGCATATTACCTTATAGAATAGCGCCAGATTCGCTGAAAATTCAATAATATAAAAAAATAACACGCACGTTTATAATACTGTATCAGCCGGATCATCCACTGCTGAACACAGCCTCCCCTATTACTGGGGTTCTTTAGAAGGCGCTGCTGCCCACCTTCCAATATTTTCCCTTACTTGCCTCTTACGATACGGGGTCTATATAATACCTATATATATTCATTAGTATAATATACGGTCCCCATTCTCAAAAATAAGGGTATAATGATCCTATTCTAATACCACGTTTACCTGAACTGGCATTCCGACGTCGATGAGCATATCTTTACATGTGGGTGACTTGAGGAGTTCAGCCAAGACCTGCCAACTGTGCAGGAACGTGTCAGGTTCGTGGAAGTGGTCTTCACAACTGTAGCCGCTGGAAAATTAATATGTACTGCATCATTTTCTAACATATCTCATTCGTATAGATAGTGCCATCCTCGAAGACGGCTTTCTTAACATAACACTAGAAAGTACATTCAACACTACAGCTACTACACTGAAAGCATTTCATTTAGGTAATCCAAAACCAGTTGTAGGCCAAGGCGAGCCCTTTTCTTTCATGTTTTGTAATGGCGCCCACAAAACATGAAGGAAAAGCTATGTACGTACAAAACGTACGAAGTTCATGGTTATACAGAGTTAGCTAGCTAATTAGACAAAGTGTAAACTCGAGCTATGAATTCCCCCGCTTATTGTCTGATATCAGCCATGCGTAAAATGTTTTTTTTTTGCTAAAAGATAATTATTTTTTGGTTACCTATAATTTACTTTTTGTATATTTTTATTGGGTAGTAGATATAGGGATACCTATCAATCTACTACCCAGAACTACGTCTATATTCATAATTAATATAACCACGTCGATGAGACGTGTTTTCAAGAAATACTAAGGTGCGTATTATTAAATGCTTATAAAACTTCGCCACTCAACGCAGGGCATGTGTTTCGTGATTCAAACGATAGCGCAATTCAGAACTGTTTTAGTGCAACCATAGATAAGTCATGTTTACCGGGTAACTTATAAATCGCCATCTAGGTGGTTTCCAAAGTACCAGACGGCGGATGGTTAAGAACATTGTTTTTGGCCCAATACTGGATTTTTCTTTATGAAATATTTCTTTATTGCAGTGCATAATAATTCCTGTTTTAAACAGTACTTCACCAGTTGTCATGGTGGTAAAATAGAAGCAAATCTTGAGCGATGTTAGCGCCATCTATTGTTTCTTCATTGTACTGTAGTATAATGGTAAAAGCTGAACGTAACCCAGAGGCAAAGCTGGCCCAACTATTCGTCGAGCTAGATTTGCTCCAAGGTACCTGGAACGGCCTTTAGAGCTACTGTTGAAATATAGAATTGACAGTGATGTTTTCAGGTGATAAATATTTTCTGTATGTTTTGGAAATGGGGCTCATTACGTAACTAAGCAATGATAGCCTAGTATTCACTAATCCTTTTGAAATTTGGCCGATTCAAAATGTAGTAAGTAAAGTTTTGGCTAAACAGAGCTTAATTAGCTCTGACACGCCCGGAACGGGTCTGATCAAATCTTGTCTTGATCGAATTAAGCTCCAATTGAGTGCTGGAACGGCGTGTATCCGCGCTTAGACAAAAATTTGTCTTGGCCGAAGGCTTGCAGGAACGCACTGCAGTATATCAGTTTGTGCAAACTGGGATTTGAGGATTCGTTCCGCGGGAAATTAAGAATTATATTTTATTATGAATATATGTATTTTATTTTTATGTCAAGTACATGTATGAAGTAAATTTGTTATAATTATAATATACGCTTTTGTATGAGTTTGAAACACTTGATTGTGTCTGTGTCATGGATTCGTAGCTACAAAACACCCAAAAAATATTTATGCTGTTCATATTATTTAGGATTGGGTTCTTATTGTTTTTTTTTTGTTATTGCAAATAGGCAACCCTTTGATCAATATTCCACCTGATGGTAAGTGATAATGAGGTCGAAGATGTTTTTGTAGCTAACCTAGAATTACTGGCTATCTAGGACAGCTGCCGGAACACACCGTTGGTGTTGGAACTAGATTTTCAACTTCAGTGTGGTATAGCTAGCCAGGCATTAGCAAAATGCTCTACCACCAAGATTTAACGACTGACATCCAAAGAAAATGACCGGTGTCGACGGTTTAACGTACCTTTTGAAGCTCGGAAGAGCTCAGTAGTAATGCCACTTGAGAATACACAGAAGGGTGGAAGGCGCGAGTTGAATTCCGCACATTACTTTCATTTTTCCTCTTGTTGGAATTAAAAATTACGACTGCCCAAAAAAGGTGTGTTATTTTTTCAGGGTTCATGTAATAAAATGCATGTTTGTGAGTTTCTTTATTCCACCATAACTTCAAAACGGCTTAATCGGTTTTAATTTATGAGATATCGTTAGATTCGTCTTGATAGCGCAAGTAACATAGTTTATAAAAAAATGAAACATAAAAACAGGTAAAATTTGGCCACCATATTGTTTCCTAAAAAAATTTTTTTAGACCATACCCATCGAGGGGCTGTATCAAAATGAAGTGGTTCAAAAAACGATTCCATAAATATATAAGTATAACTTGCAGTTTTAATTTCATTGTAACGATAAAACGTTTAATGAATATAAATAATTTACAGTCGGGTTTTTTATATTTACCTAAATTAATTTATACATGTGTCATGTAAGCCGCGGAGAATGCGTGCTGGCAAAAAAAAAATTAAATTATATGATTGAGAGTTAGCAAGTTTAAAGCTAATAGCAAAAATGTGTCTTGTTTGTAGTGCAACGTAAGTTGAACTATAGATGTCGCTCCATCCCCATACGACGGTTGACCTCTTAGCATCCGCCGTGGATGTCGTCAATTTCTATAGCTTATTCTTTTGTTATAATTATGTACAATGCGCATGGTTAAAAACGAGAGGACAAATTAGAGTTATGAGTCATATGTCATGTTGGCTTAGCGGTCAGAGCATACGAAGGCTATAGGGGTGGATGGCGCGGATTCGAATCCCACACATGACTTTAATTTTTCCTTTCGTTGTAATTTTGTAATGTAATCCGCAAAGCATGCGTATTGCAAAATAAAAATATTAAAATCCGTCAAAGTTGTCAATATTAGACAATTATTATGGAGTCTATCTCAAAAACCAAACTAGTTAGGAATCTGATATTTCCACTATATAATAAAACCTTCCCTTTATCAACCCACAAACAAATACTTAAAAATATTATTTTCATCCCACCATCTCGGAAAGAGTATTTTAAATCTTCAATATCTGAGTGGAAAAGCCGTTTTTATTCTCTAGAGGATAAAGTAAATTGAATTTAGAACATCGTGTGCACTAAGTTTGTGAATTAAAAAAAACATTAAACCTATTTACTGCTACCTCTATGGTGCCGAATATATCATACAACTTTTTTTTAATTTGTTAAAAACTCAGTCTCGGCACCTTCTTGGTGTTCTTTTTTCAATTTTTGCATTTAGTCATTTCCTCGCTGAGGTGGAATGAAAAGTTACGTGTTGCACTCGAGTGCAAAGATTTTTCACCTCGTGCTCTTTTGATTCCCTCGCTAACGCTCAGGATTCCAATTTTAAATCACTCGCTGCGCTCGTGATTCAATTTTAGAATCCTTCGCTTGCTCGGTCATCAAAATTGAACACGCGGTTAAAAAGCAACTTTGCACTCTTGTATAACAAATAACTATTATAACGTAGTTAGTGTTATATCTGCGATAAAAACCAATGAAACAAAATCTTTTAGTAGTGACCACAGAGGACACTGATTAACGACTAGGCAAGCTCCACTAAGAGCGTAAGAACTTACCAAATTTCGAGCTCAGGACCGGTTCTATACAACGCCCCCATTTCTTTAGCTTCTTGTATGGACTGGAGTATCCTGTTCAGGTTCCCTTCGAAGTCCAGCGCCCATTGGTTCAGAGTACATACTGCTACTGTTACTTTTCTACCCATGGCGGCTAAAACAAAAGAGTAAAGGTATCTATAGAAGCAGTGATGGCTCAGTGGCATTGGCTATGGATTGCCGCGCAGCAGGTTCATGGTCCGCATCCCACCGCGGAATTGAGCTTCACCGAATGATGGAAGGGCATTTTTCGAATGCCCTGAAATGCGCAGTGCAATTCGTGACTTGTTGTGACAAAAATGCATCTGTTACAGGCAGAGGTTAGTCCGGTTAACATCAGGTGGGCCTCGAGCTTGTTCCGTCACAATAAAATTTAAAAACAAATCTTAGGCTGCCTATTCATATTATAAAATGAAGCAATTCTATTGATGGGTTTTATTATTGAGTAGAGTGCACGGAGCGCTTTCCATACTAACGCTTCATTATATTTTAAATACCAAGTTTTCAAACTCGGTGAAATTTCGTATGCATATTGCCACGAGATAACATTACCGTGATATTGCTGAGCCTTATATTCATAGGCCACATGGTTGTCCAAATATCCAGTATCCGGCCAAACTATTATCCGTTTCATCTCTAATATAAATCGATAACCTATGGAGAACAAAGAAATTCACGTATATTTTAAATCTTACCTGTATTTTCTAGAACAGTAGCGACACCTCTCGCTGATCCATAACTACATAGAACTCTCAGACTCTTACCATGTGAAAATGTTCACTAATTTCTCACACTTAAAACTGATTAAGGCATAATAATAGCGTTCTCAGAGTAGTGTGAGAGATTCCATAGCGGGGTAAGATTGGTGATGAACGATGCGGGCTTACCATAGACTATATAAAACAACGAACTTAGAAACGCAAATTCAATTTTCATTGTCTAAAGTGTCGCTTGTAACACGAAAAACTAAACTTCGTTGAATTGAAGTGGCTGCCCAGTGCCCTGTTCTTAGAATCCTTAGACGGAAAATGTATGGAAGATATTTCTTTTTATTACAAACTGTACACAATTCGGTACCGTTTATAAGTTCAAAAATAAAGCCGTTACAAATATTAATCAATTATTTTCTCGATTAAGTATCATCCTTGACATCGTGCTACTGTAACGACATGGTTAGTCTTTTGCTTCAAGGACCGTACCTTGTCTTTTGTCGTAAATTCGACCTTGCCTGTAAAGACAGCAGAAGGTTGAACCTGTGAAATTAAAGCTACTTATTTATGGCTGAGACGACTTTACCGTGGCACGGTCAAGTTCGTATAATGCAATGAATTTATTGAATTGCAATGAACATAACTGAAAGGTCGGTGTTTTGTTATAAAGCAAATGTAAATACAATGTACGTTATTATATGTCTGCTAAGATTATGCTCTGAAGTAGCACCAGTGACATACAAAGTTGAAAGTAACGAATGAGGGGTGGTTATTTCAAATTAAGTGTTATGATTAAAGAAGATGGTAGAAGAATATGTAACCGATGACACCATGATTTGATTTTGCGATTTGAATGATATGACATCCACTACTGAAATTGCCGGGTAACAGAATGGAAAGAGGTTGGAATTATACGTATATCTTATATATTATTATGATTTTATATATTAATATATTACTTATAAGTATATCTTGTTGGTGCCACGCCTGTTCTTTTTTCAATGAACTGAATATGAGTTGACTACTACCTCGTCACTCAACAAAAGTAAACAAACTATTGCCTAATCTGTGTGTTAGGTATTCTACGACACACACAATCTAAATGTTTGTTGAAAGATGATCGGAAAGAGAGTTGACTTCGGATTTCACTTTGAAACTGTGCTACATCGATAATAATGTTAACTAATATGTAATAATTTATGTACATAGATATATATTATTATATAACGTTAATAGAAGACAATGATAACAGAAAATTAGTTATATATTATTTAAATTTTAATTATATTTCCTAAGTCGACGCTATTTCTGAACATACTCATCTGACTGTAGAATACACGAAAAAAATCAACTTCGGTGTTCTAATTCAGTGTAACATATTAAAAGAAATTACTTTTGCCTGCAGAACAACCAAAACCCTGTGTTCCACAGGAGTTTATTTTTTTACCCATGGAACACTAACAAGTGTACTACGAACTTTTTAATGTTGGACGCTTCATGTAACTGAAAATAGAAAAACAACTATCGTGTCCATTGAAAAAATGAGTGACAAAAGACAATAAACTGTTGGAAATCGATCCGGGCCGTGCCACCTTGTACTAGGAACAGGCCAATCACCCCAAGAAGCCCTTAGTTTGACACGATACATACACCATATGGTTCAATAATTCAATACGGCATTTCGCAGAACACCTAAACTTCCCTATGAAGGTATGTCTGGAATACTTAAAAAAGTATTTTTTTGTGTTTAAGAGTTATTTATGCACGACTTTTTTGCAACCAGGAAGGATTAGTTCAAGGAAAACCCACATTTATAAGTATTATTTACGCCCTAATATATCGTGTAAAAGAGTGCTAAGATAAAATGAAAGTTTGAAAATAATTTCCAGATTTATTTAAACTCTGTGGATTTACGCAAGGTTTTTGCGAAGTCAATTAAATTGGCAATTATGTAGGCTTGGAGAGTAAAAAATCCCATTACGTTAGATTTCAAATCTCTTAATATTATAAATTTTATTGAAAATAATGGGCCTAATATCACTAATATGCAGTTGCACATCAGCACTCTATTTACTTCCTCTGTATTTATTCACTTATATTAATGTAATGTAGTGTTAATAGACTAGCATTTGACCACTATCTCAGCTGTTACAGTTGTTGTTCAGTGATGATATAACCTAAATTTAAACATGATGTGTCTAGAAAAGGGTGCAGACATACTAAAGTTGTACTATGTCAAAAATTAAAACGAAAGCCGATACTACAAAGTATCATCGGCAGCAAATGTAAAACCAATTATGAATAAGCCATCCAAATTTCACCAAAAAGATTTGGTTTCAAAAAGATTTTCGTAGTAAAAGTTAGTCGTACAAACGAGAAAAACATTCAAATGGATATTGCAAAGATTAAATGCTGATGGAAATATCGAGATTTATCGACATTTTCAAAGTGAATTTATGTCACGCAATAGAAATGGAACCAGGTACACGACAACTCAAACAAAACCATAGGAATTCCTAGAAAATTTGGTTTTAGGGCTGAATTGTTACGTTTATTGCTTGCTTTATATTATTACAACGGAACTGTTTGAATTATGTTGTTCGATACAAAACTGACGACAAGAAAGTATGCAATAATACGTTTATGTAGCTATTTGCCAAGGCCTAAAGTTATGACTTACGGAACTTGACTAATATCCTAAATATGGCATACATTTTTGGAACTTAATGTATGCAAATGGGATCATGATTTACCAACCGATGATTGAAATGAGAATTGTGGATTTTTTTATGAAACATTTTTGTGGAAGTTATTGATTATGGTAAGGGATATACATACAGGGTGTTAACTAAGGGATGGTTGAAGTGGTCGTCGATTGCTCGGTTATTAAGGACCTCAATACCTACCGGTTTGAAGCATGTAATGCAATATACGGTAGCGCTATTCATTCTTTAAAAAAATATTGATATTTTGATTAATATTTTGTGTAAATTAGATTTAATACTAAATTTAGCCGCCAAACTATCGCATGACGAATTAGCTAAAAAACTACTTTATCATAACGATGGCATTGACAACACCCTACAAAGCTGGGTGGTTTTTTTACTTTGATTTATGATGCAGGGTAGTTTGAGCCATTCGTTCACATTTAAAATAAGAAATAACATAAGAATCACCTTAGTTTAATCACCTCATGAAAAATAATTTGCGGTACGAGTTCGTTGTTTCATGTACCTAGTCTATAGTCGGAACGCATCGTTCATCACAAATCTTGTCCCGCTATAGAGTCTCCCATACTACTCTGAAAACTCTTCACGCCTGAGTTTAAAGTCTTAAGGAAAAGAAATTAAAGAACATTTTCACATGGTATGAGTCTGAGAGCCAGCCCTATGTAGTTATGGATCAGCGAGAGGAATCTACGTTAATTTCTTAGTTCTCCATAGGTATATATATCCTCATTAGTGTTTGTATTCTTTCATGCATATTTAGAACTCGACTTTGACTACTTAAAAGCAAACGAAGAATAAATTATAATTTCATATTTGGAAAATGTGCAAACCATACGAATCCGATTTAAAAAAGGCTTATGTTTAAACTTACCACCAGATATAGTAACATATATTTAATGTGAACTTATAACCATGGGTTTAACATCTCGCTATCATATTTAAGCAAAATGACTAATAAAACATTATTAACCCAAAAGTAGTAGATGATCACCAAAATTAAAACAGCATTTTAATTTAAAATAATAACCAAAGTTTTTACATCTTGCTATTATTCTTCTGGCGCATCGCCGGACGCTGCCACGGCACGCTCGCTTCGCTCGCTCGGCTCGCGCGTTGTTGTGGTCACAAGTAACCTAACGCTTCTCCCCGCTTCACTCGTTGTCGCACCTAAATATGACTTTAGTGATCATTTACTATATTTGGTGTTCGATTAAAATTTTTTGGTAAAAGAACTAAGGCCATTTAAGCATTTTATGGTGGTCATTATATTCCCTTTAAAATATGTTATGCATCTACACAGGCAAATGCTTGCAAGTCTATGCTACGAACGAAGTTAAACAAAGTTAGCCAATACAGTGTTTTGGGGATAACTTTCTTACGGACCCGAAGTTCGAAACTTCGACGAATGAGGGTAGAGGCCCTGGACGTGCCCACCGATTGCGTTATCATAGTACCGGTCATCGTTTAAAATATCTTATTCTAGAATAATCTTACAGTCAAAGTCGTAAGGAGACGCACAAAGGGAGATCCACAGTCAATGGAAGTTGATCTACAAAACACTTTTATTTTTAAAGTATGGGACTTTAAAAATAAAAGTGTTTTGTAGATCAGCCTCAGATTCAGGGCCAAACAAAATATAGCAGTAGATATTCAATTATTTTTTTATGAAAACCAATACAAGAAGGAGTTTCCGAAAAAAGTGATCATCAAGGTAGATCACACGAGATCTATTTTGAAAAATTGCTAGAGATGAATCTAGAATTAAAGGATTTCATTGACCATATTCTCTTTTGACCAACCAATTAATAATGTCTTTAAGCGGTTACGAAAACCAATCTTTTTTATCCTGCTCGGGTTGTTGCGACGTAGAACCCTATTAGAGCGAGGCCAGACTCGCAGTTGGCCGGCTTTTCCTTTCATAACGATTTTGAAAGCTTTTTCGCTTTGCTGATAAAGAAAATAACAATAGAGATAAAACGAAAACATAGTATAGGTACCTAAAATATAACTAGTTATATAACAAAGCAGCACAAATCAAAAGCTAGTGAATACTTATTAATAACAGGAAGCAATACAATTATTACGAGCGACATGTGACTTACCAGCAGATTACAGGTAATATGACTTGATTGTATACCAATTCATCGATTCTACAATGTAGGTTACCTAGGCAACTTTATTCAAGCACTTCAATGACAATGTACCTAAGTGTTCGCAATGAAATAGAAGACACAACCTAGTTTAGTTCTTTTTAGGAATACATACAAAATAACAGTTGTGGCATAATATAACGTTATCAAAGCAATGACGTACTAGCGAGAGATATTTGAGATACTTGTACCTAGTTATCTCTTGGCATATCTTTATGTAAACTACGAGTAATAAGATATTTAACTCAAATAATCATAAATTGAAATGAGAGTAATACTAGACATCATTTTAATATTACGAAGTATATTCAGTATATTCTGGTCAAAAATAAGTTTAGTTAGTTTACTTAAAGTTCATTTGTTATTCGAATAACAAATGAACTATTATGTAGTTATTTAGTACCTAAATATTTTATTGATTAATTGAACTTAGTAAAAGATAAAAATATCAGATTGAAGAAAATATAGGTAACTGATATTTTTATCAATTAAAAAAACCTACATCACCGAATTGATACACTTATATGATCTACGAATAAATGTGAATTTATATATATATATGATATTATATATTATTGTATTATATATTATTCATATATGATATTCGTCGTCCTGTTGAAATCGGTACCAAGACCATGTAAATGCTTTGCTTTCATGGACGACAAGTGATTTCTTATGTTTTCGTGTTAGAAGTCAGATCGTTTTTTTTTAATGTTAATCAATCTTTCGGTGATTCATGCTGCTTACAAGATCGGTTGCGCCCTTTGCATACAATAATACCTAATCGCAATCGGAAACATTTGCAATTATAAGGTCATCAATGTTTACATACTTGCAGATACTTTTTTTGTTATACATAGATAAACTCTTTATTGAACACCTTAAACTAAACCAAAATTTAAAATAATGTAGTTTACGAAAGTAAACAATATGCGGCCTTGTCGCTCAAAGCGATCTCTTTCAGACAACCTTTGAATAGAGAGCAGCAAGTTTTTACATGGGATATCGGTGTACTATATACTTATTAGGATTGATATTTATATATATCTACAATATAATATATGGAATACAGGTAATGAACATATTTTTAAACAATATATATACATACATACATAAACATACAAATACAATATGTATATAAATATGATGTCAAACTGTATGGAGTTTATGCTAGCACGACAGGTAGAGCTTTAACTTGGTCTTGAGTTTGACTACAAAACTGCTTGACCGACGTTGATGAAATATAAATGAGACCAATAAAAGCCGTGACCCAAGACTGCCTCCTTTTTAGGAAGTCGATTAAAAATTAATCTTAGGATGCTGCATTCGATACATAAAATTAGTAATTTTCAGATCAATAAATATATCTAAACAAGCCACAACTTCAGTTTATTTATACTTAAACTAGCTTTACGGCCGCAACTCCGCCCGCGCTTATGCCGGTTATCGCGTAAATCATTAACCTCTTTTTGCGCAGTTGGATAAAAACTATCCTATGTCCTTTCCCGGGTCTTAAACTTTTTCCATGCTAAATTTCACCCAAATCGATCCAGTAGTTTTGGCGTGAAAGCGAGACAGTTAGACAAATAGACAAAGTAATTTCGCATTTAAAATATTACTATAGTGTTGATATATGCAGAGCACTGTTTAGTAGGTTGCTACAGAAGGAAAACACGATAAGTAAAAAAATTCTCGATAAAATGCATATTAGACCATAAGTTCAATTTTCTTCTCCTTGATCGACACGACAAAGAGCTGAGAAAATTTTAGACATTGCCTTATTCAGTATTTTTGAAACTGTAAATACGTCTCACATTTCAACGTTAAAAGGAACTTCAATGCCCTCACACCTAATGAGAATTGTTATGCGATCTTATTTATTGGTTCAAAAGTATTGTGGTAGCAAAAATATATGAAAATAAGATCCAGACTAACCGATAGTGCAATACAGGCAAACTATCAGGAATATGATCATGTGTTTCTTCTCCTAAGACTTCAACTTGCCTATCTAACCACTATACGGCGTCAATAATTATGCAACTTAGCAAAATCTTTTTTTTTACACAAGTGTTTCAACAAAATCCGTTAATTATATATGAAGACATGGGTGTTTGAGCGTGAAACAACTTACTATGAGTCGATATCGCTATCGACAATGTTTCTGCTTCTACCGGAAGCCTTCTTCAGAATTTTGAGTGTGTTATTTTTTTAAATATCCGGTAACTTATAAGTGTGAGTGCAGTCACTTTGTTTTTATTGTCATACCATTTTATATACAGGGTTATTGGTAAATTTTGAGATATTTTTTTTGTGTTTAGAAAAAAATATGTTTTTTTATGGTTTTTTGACTGAATAAGTACGAGGACCACCTGGTGTTAAAAGGCTCTTGACCTTGGAATGTATTATTTCATATTTTTTTATTACTTTGCTCGATGTAAATATTCCAAACTCTATTCAAAGGGCGCGGTCCACTGTTGCCGCGGCAGGCGCTGTAAGCTCAAAGTAGGCATTAAAACACAAAAAAATATGTCTAAATATGTTTGTTAGGACTAGCAGAAGTCAACCCTAAGAGGTAGTTAGCATTTTACCAATAACCCTGTATATGTTTACCGATATACTACTTTATCTCCGTATGTTCTATTACTAGAATGTTTTTTGTTAGCTATTTTGGTTCTACTTGTGGAGACTTGTAAATTACTCTTTTCATTATATACGTTTGTTATCTAGGTAAAATCTATAGTCTAAGTAATATGTAATAAATAAATAAATACCGTTTTAATTAGGGTCTGATAAAAATATCTATCACCTTGCAGCTGCCGATCTTACTCTTAATTAGCACCGTAACACGTATACGTATTTATTATTTATTAAGTAGAAAAAAAAACACTTTTAAGAACTTAATCAATTTAGAAAATTTGGTCGCCGAGATGTTTAATAAATTTACAATTAGCACTTTCAATTCTCGGTTGGATTTAAAGCTCGATATACTAAGAGATTATGAAACATAATATATAAAATGTAAATTAGATTAAGTTGGCCTTAATAAATATTTAGTATTTATGTATATTTCAAAATAAATGTCGGTACATCTATTCGTTTGAAAGTCTGTTGGGAGTTGGTAATTAAGCTTTCGACCATGACTGAGGGCAATTGAGTTTCCAACACAAGCTGTTCAAGTTTTTATCAGACTACGTAGAAGTGCAGTCACCTTTTGAACTTCCAAGGAATCTTTAATCCAATCCACGAAGCGATCAGGAACTATAGCGTTTACCGAGAATTACTCATAACTAAATTCCCATAAAGTGCGCTGAGCTGCAAATAAAATAATGCAACGAACACGTGGAAAGCTTTCATCGCGATAAGGCTTTTATAAACGAGTAGACGATTTTGTAACTATACACTAAGCTACATGCAATCTAGAGTCTAGCCCAGACAGAGGTGCCGTCGGGCGCAAGGGTTAAGCACCCCATTCAAACACAATCCTACGCAAACGATACCGGTCTCTAAAGTATTTGAATGCATTATGCAAAGTAGCTTTTTTATTAATATGGCTAATGATATTAACAGTGAATTTATTGAAACTGATGAAACGAGTTCTGAATATGTTATGATAGCTGAGGAAACGGAAGATTCCCTTGATGTAAGCACAGGTATGTAGCATTAACAAATAAAATTTTTGAAGCAGTGATAGCTCAGTGGCTTTGGCTATGGACTGCCGCGCAGCAGGTCCATGGTTCGAATCCCGCCGCGGGCTTGAGCTTCACCGCATGGCGGAAGGGCATTTTTGCGAATGCCCGCCTGGCTAGCGACCACCCTCAAGTTGAAAATCTGTCGCCAAGCACCTAACGGTGTGTTCCGGCAGCTGTCCTTGAGAGCCAGTCATTCTAGGTTAAGCCTGTCTACACCTTCGACCATATCATCACTTACCATCACGTGAGATTGTGGTCAAAGGCTTACCTATTACCAATAAAAAAAAAAAATAAAAAAATAAAAAAAAATATTATAGCAAACGTACTCGTTATAGTCACGATTCACGAGGTATACGCAATCAAACGTACACTAGTAATGCCTGAAATTTGTCATAAACAAATTAACAGTCAACATTATTTACTAAGAAATAGTATTCATGATTAACTACTATCATGAAATTAGGTTTCCATTGTAAGCCTTGAGTATTGACCTCATAAATCGGTGAACCGTAAAACTGAAAGTTAAATATTCGGCATTGCTTTCCGCTTAACCATAATGCCTCTTCGCATGAACTATTATTTGACGTCACCAAATCACCTGATAAAACTTTATACGGCCGGGGCAAGAGCACGACATTACTAGGGCGTCTTTCGGCAACGGAGAATATGTACTCCTATTTTGGGAGACGTCAGTTTCAGCCCGAACGCCGCGCCCTCCGCCAGGTTTCACGAGTTTAAGGCTTCACTATAAACATAATAAATTGTGTAGCCATGGTGACCGTAAACTCGACGGCGACAGCACAAACGAGAGACAGACGAATGATAACGTTGCATAGGTGCTAGCACGAATGTTGTTAATACTACGATTAAGTTTCCCTAAAATGTTATGGTGGAAACATCTGGAGGGAGCGCAGGAAAACGTTATGATGTTCCAGTTGGAAGAAGAGAGGAGAAAAGAGTATGTAGATAATACAACAGTAACGCTCACGCTACCCGCTATCAATCCTGTAATGCAAGATAATTTGTTTATTACAAATCTAGAGCATGTTAAATCGCTGCAGGCCTCATTGTTTCCGATATGTAATAAAGGTAATAATTATAAAGATCTATAAACGGTAAAATCCCTAATACAAGTACTTGCATTCCTGTTTATTTTTTACACAAAGAATTAAAATGATTAATAGTTTTTAAAGACTCGCTTTTCTAAGTTCAAATATAATAAATACGTGGTATTCTTAGCTCGATAAGCAAATTCAATCATATTTTTAACAAACTTTACCACATTATAGCAATACTTTTGTACATCCCCGAAGGGGTAGGCACATCCACTGCCAGATAGTCAACTAACTTAAATAAAATAATCAAAGTTTGCAGAAAGAACAGAAATACTTGATTGATTTGCAGTCGAATTCGTAGACAAATAAAAAGCCACGCTTCGATCGAATATTTAGTCGCGTGCTCGCTGCCGTAATTTGTTGAACATGAAATGCCCGAAAACTTCTAATCCGGAAGCCACAAACATGACTAAGCATGCTTGCCGGAGTTTTACTTTTCCATCGACCATTAAAATCAGGTCACCGATGCATATCAATCAAGGACGATACAATTTCAGTATGGCACGAATGCGTATTTGATTCCATGATTGCCCTCGTTCTGCCCGATAACAGAAGAACAAGGTCATTGGATTCACAAAAGCTATTTAACTAAGGTAAAGTTTTAATATATTTTCAGGAACATTCATTTCAAACTTCCTACAAAACAACATCAAAACTAATCAGCTCGAAATAAACACCGACGTAAAAACTTTTCGAACAATAGCTAAACTTAAAGAGCCTCGTGATCTGTTCGCTTTACCGAAGGAATTAGATTGTCCTCAACAAGCTCCCAGGTGGCCAGCAGAATGTCAGGTCAGTACTTTGAATTATACTTTTAAGCAAGGCTAACTGATATAAAAATAAAGAACATTTCTACTCAAGGTTGTAGAAGAAAAGATTCAACACTTAGTTTGGAGCGCAGCGACATCAGAACCATATTATGTTCAAACTGGGAAAGAGTTAAAACCTCAACCAGTAGGAGAAGATGCGGGGACAGTTATTTATCAGTATTATCCTATGAGTGCCGTCAATTATGTAAGTTGGAATATTAAAGTAATAAATAAGATTTTACAGAATTACTTTCACGAAGCAAAATAAATAATTGGCAATTTCAGTTCAGCCGCTCAACGGTAGGAGGATCTCGAATTTATATTTCTGCATGTGCAACAGCCAACAATGGAACAGAAGATGAACTAAGATTTGAATCTCGATTTGAAAGTGGAAATTTGGCAAAGGCAATACGAATTACGTCTGCTTACTATGAACTACATCTACGCACTGATCTCTATACAAACAGGCATATGCAGTGGTACTACTTTAGAGTTACAAACACTAAAAAGCAAATGATGTACAGGTGAACATACATTTTATACAGCTTCTTCTTCACGGCTGTGGTCTTTGATGTGAAGTACGTAACACATGTAATCTTTACACGTTTCAGATTTTCTATAGTGAACTTATCTAAGGCTGAAAGTTTATACAACGAAGGCATGCGACCTTTATTGTACTCAACCAAGGACGCTCAATTGCATTCGATCGGTTGGAGACGATGTGGTGACAACATAGCATATTACAAAAACGATTCAACGTAAGTGGTACACACTATTTTTATTTGTTTATTTTAAAAATGTTTACTCCATTATTTTAAATAGCCTAACAACTTATGGTCCGTATGGTTTCAGGACCGAAGAAGAAGAACAATTTCCAAGTTACACTTTAACATTCAACATAGAATTCCCACATACAGATGACACAGTATATATAGCACACTGTTATCCATACACATATTCTGATTTGCAAGAATATCTATCAAGATTACAATCACATCCAGTGAAGTCAACATTCGCAAAACTTAGACTTCTCTGTAGAACCTTGGCCGGAAACAATGTTTACTATTTGACAATCACAGCTCCGCCCAATCCAAACGAACTAGAACAAAAGGTGAGTCTCTAAAAAAATCTCCTACCTCTATCAATTTCAAAAGCTTATTATGTTAAAGATATCTTTTATGGAAACATTATGTTGTAGAAAAAGAAAGCTGTTATAATTACGGCGAGAGTTCATCCAGGTGAAACTCCTTCCTCATGGATGATGAAAGGCTTCATGGACTATTTAACTGGAGATTCTAATCAGGCTCGTGAATTGCGGGAAAAATTCATTTTCAAATTAGTTCCAATGCTGAATCCGGATGGTGTAAGTGATGAAATATGTACAAATGTTAATGATTCACACAAACATGTTAACATCATATATATGTATTAAATGATCTATTTCTATTATGACAGGTGATAGTTGGTAACAATCGGTGCTCGTTGACCGGAAAGGACCTAAATAGACAATATCGTACAGTTATAAGAGAAACGTATCCACCAGTATGGCACACCAAAGTAATGATTCGAAGGTACGTACTTTCCTGGAATTAATAATTACTCTTAAGGAAACAATATATTAACTCATAAAGATTTCAGACTTCAGGAAGAGTGTGGCGTTGCGATGTATATAGATTTACATGCACACTCCCGAAAACATAACGTGTTCATTTATGGATGTGAAAGTAGGAAAAACTCTGATAAACGGCTTCAAGAACAAGTGTTTCCTTTAATGTTACATAAAAATGCTGCGGATAAGGTAATCAAACATAAATTCAGTAATATAATTAAAATATCTGATACGGCAATTTTATATTTATCTACTTGATATTTTTCAGTTTTCATTTGAAAATTGTAAGTTTAGAATTCAAAGAAGCAAGGAAGGGACAGGACGGGTAGTAGTATGGATGTTAGGCGTAGCCAATAGTTATACTATGGAAGCTTCTTTCGGAGGATCAGAATTGGGCAGCAGAATGTCAACACACTTCTCTGTCCAAGACTATGAGAGCATGGGCAAGACTTTTTGTGAGACCCTTTTAGATTTCTATGATGAAGATCCAAGCAAAGAACGATTGAGGAACAAAATCGTTACCAGGCTTTTGAAAGAAGGTTCTAATGCTGATGAGCCTACAAACATCGACCTGTCGGACTATTCTAGGTAAGAAAATAATTATAATTGCTCTTTTATTCCTAAGGAATGAACAGCGTGCAATGTATGAAATAGTTTTATCACTTATTTAATCGATTTACACAGTGATGAAGGTGATACGTCAAGCAGCAGTTCTGAAGGTGGCGTCATGAGGGAAAACGCGGATGTCATGCATCCGGCGCCACCACCTTCACCAATTTTTCCCGACATCAACCGGAATAATGGAGAAGTAAGAAGCTTTTAGAAAAATAAATATCTAAGCACTTTGCCATGATTGCATCCGATATGAGTGAAAACTTTACTTTTTACAGAAAGTAAGAAAGCAAAGGCCGAAATTGGAAAACACTAAAAGGATTGAAAAGAAGAAAACTAAGCGAGAGACGTTACAGGTATCTATCCCACATCATCTTCATGATCATTATCTTTACTTTATCTTTGCTCCACGATCACACAATGTGGGGCCAGTAAAGTAAGTAAGTATACCTATTACTACACCACCAACTAAATATTGTACCCGTTTAGTAATTATTTGTAAAAGCATTTATTATCCTATTTTCCTTTACGAATTTTAGGTGTCCAGGGCGACAATAGACATGACTTCAGATGCAATGTCTGACGCGTCATCAGATGGCGAATCTTTCGAAGGTTTGAGTCCAGTGAGAAGAGTTCACAAATTACTACATACGTCTGCAAAGCTTAAACCGAGACGCAAGAAAAAAATGCCGCCAGAGCTTAAGATTATACCAGCAACACAAGTAAGCAATATTTTTTACTCAAAAATCAACATCTCGGGTTCTGACTTTTTTACGGCTTATTACGACACTGGGACTTCAACAGTTACTATAACAACAGTTTAAAACTTTCAGTGCGATTATTTTTGATGAAGATGTCTGTAAGATGACCATCGCCTTTTTGTTAAGCAACAATTCAAGCAACGGATGTTGCAGATTAGAAAAAAAAGTAAAATTACTGGCATGTACCTAACTTTTATTATCTCGTATGGCGAAAGCAGTATCAAAGTGATCGTGCTATTGAACTGGACATTCTTGCTATTTACACTGTTTTTTTTTATGAAAGTTTGATGAAACACACAAGCGGCCCACCTGATTCTAAGCGGTAACCTCTGCCTAATTAGTTACTGGCTCTCAAGGACTGCTGCCGGAACACACTGTTAGGGTATGGAGGGTACATTACACTATCTTAAGGCGATTTTATTTGTGTGTGTATGTTAAATCCACAGATTAGAGGGGGTAATCTGTGGTTAAATCACACCTAGAAATCATCTGAGCTGACTTAAATTTAATTTGGTATACAGATTCTCTAGGTCCCGATAAGGACATAAAATAATAATTAACTACTTTTTATTCCCAATAACTGAGAACGGAGTATAGACTCCGTTCTCAGTTATTGGGAATAAAAAGTAGTTAATTATTATTAAAAGATAGCTTTTAACAATTTATTAATGTCAAAACCATGCATTTTCAGACGAGCGATTCCCCAAACCAGTCAGATCGAGAGAAAAGAATGTTAAGAATGAGAAGACCCCGAAGTGTGTCGATGTTTAACGAACCACCAGAGAAACCGAAACTAAATCCAGCGTCGTGGCATCAATTCAGGCGGTTGCCTCCACCCAAGTATGGTTCATCTATCTTTTTAATACAGCAGGATCCCTTGATCTACCTCGCATTGAACTATTATCTCGTGTTAATTCACATTAATAAATCGGCTGAACTGACTTACTACTTCCCTACTTGATTAAATTTGGTATATACATACAGCAACTATACAAGAGGTATACATAACTAGCTCAAGAAGCGCAGACTGCACTGCTTAGACTAGCGCTTATGAGCCCGTGTTGCTTTTAAGTTCTTAACCGATCAACAAGGTAAACAACGTGCTCTGCGAATACTACTTGGATGGGTGACATCTAGCGGCATTTACAACTGAGCATAGAAGCAGTGACAGCTCAGCGGCTTTGGCTATGGACTGCCGCGCAGCAGGTCCATGGTTCGAATCCCGCCGCGAGCTTGAGCTTCACAGCATGGTGCTTCCACCATGCTGGGAAGCTCAAGCTAAGGTAATTTTTAAGGTATTTTTGCGAATGCCCGCCTGGCTAGCGACCACCCTTAAGTAGAAAATCTGTCGCCAAGCACCAATCGGTGTGTGCCGGCAGTTGTCCTTGAGAGCCAGTCATTCTAGGTTAAGCCTCTTAACACCTTCGACCACATCATCACTTACCATCGGGTGAGATAGTGGTCAAGGAATTACCTATCAGCAATAAAAAAAAAAAAAAACACGGCGAAATACAAGCTCATGTTTTGTGAAAATTTCAACCAGCTACCTATTAAAGCTATTTCGTTACTACATGTATTTTAGGTAGGGATATATATTTGGTACCGACGACGTCCCGGTTGTTGCCTTAGGATGGCAGTCGTTTGGCTTTATTGGAGGCATTCGGGCGGCCTTAAAACTCAGACACTTTGCATAGTGGTACGTTTTTATTCAAGTGGTAATAGCTAGCTACCACCCTCATGAATAAAATCTCTCGTCAAGCTACTACTACTGGCTCTCAAGGACAGCCGCCGGAACACATTGTTCCGGCGGCTGTCCTTGAGAGCCAGTTGCCTTCTATCTTTTTGTTATTATTTATTAGTGTCTGTTAGGGAATCCACCATACTAACACGTTTTGTAAAAATTTCAACCAGATACTTTTTACTGCCACTGCCTTATTACCTGTACGAGTATTTTATTTAGAGATCTATATTAGGTAACAGTCTTTCTATATAAATTATCAATCTGTTCAGTCAAATCATATCTAAGTATACATATAATTCTTATGCAAAGACTATACCCGAGTTTCAGGAGTGCATACATTGTAATTAGTTAAATACGTATATTTTTTTCTATAGATATCTAGCTGAAACGAAAAACAGGAACTCGCAACCAGCAGAACTACAAGTCAAGTTGAATTCGTTGAAGAGGAACGTATGGAGTGGAGTTCAGGGTGAGGAGAAAGGACCGCTATCATGGGGCATTTCCAGTTTCGCAATGAATTCTTACTTTACAGACAGTGAAGCTTTACTCAGGTATATGTTTTTTTGACCATTTGTTAGATAGTATATGCACTACTATTTGACTGACATGGCGCAAAAGATGGGATTGCAAAGAAATATGCTTCGAAGTATGTATTTGAAGTAGTGGCAAGGATAACCTATACTTAAGAATTTTTCTTGCATTATTCCAATGGACCAGTTTACTGTAACAACAGGATCGTCCACTACTGAACACAACCTCCCCTAATAAGTGGGTATTAGCCATAATCCCCACGCTTGGCAGGCGTCTTGGCGATCGCAGTGTAAGTTTGCAGTTTTTTTTTTTATTTCTGATGGGTAAGCCTTTGACCACAATCTCACCTGATGGTACCTAAGTGATGATGTGTTCGAAGGTGCTAACAGGCTTAACCTAGAAAAAAGCAGTTCTTTAGAAGGCGCTGCTGCCCACCTTCCAGTATTTTTCTTTGTAATTTAAAATATCAATTTATTTTCTTAATATATTTTATAAGAAAAAAATATAAACGGAATTTGCGGCAAGCGTTGTTTTAAAACTTCTGAACATCATCGTTCAGAAAATGTTAAAAAGGTCACAAAGGCTAGATTTTTATCTACCTTCTTTTTTGTCGGTAGACAAATTTACACTTTCTTTGTGATTAACTTTTGCATTTATTTTATACCAGTATTAAAATGTATAGTACTATTAACTTTTAATCTGTTTTTGTCAACTAACGGACCCGATATCATTTTATTCTGTGCCTATAGGTAGGTATTAAAGAAAACTAGATCTCCAAAAATAGATTCACGGACTTGGTAGGTATATATAACTTTGTGAAAACGCTCCTCAATTGATCTAACGTGTTGACGAGTCATAGTTCGAATAGACATTTTGTTCCTATGATTAAAACGTCACAGGACGTCGAAGTGAAGTCTAATAGCTAATCAATATTAGCCGTAATGTAAATATTTAATAAATAAAAACTTGTTTTAATTTGAATTTCAGATCTTGTTCAAAAAAACTTGAGGAACTTGAAGGAGAGCGCAAAAAAAATAAAGAAGAGAAAAAGAAAAAAAAGTCAAAAACTAAAAAACAGCTTTCTCTAAAAGTGCCAAATTCTATGAATGAAATCCTAGAACCACTAAACAAAGTACCAAAGGGCTGGAAAAAGAAAGGAAAGTAAGTTCATGTTCATTCAATGGTTCACCTGGTCTTAAATATAATATTTAAGACCTTATGAAAAATTATTTAATTAATTTGACAAACTTTTGCTTGGGCTGCCGCTATCTCTTCTTGCTGTACCTATATGAAGATGTAGAGGTGTTAGGCCCAGAGCCACATCAAGGGCAGCTGATGGTGTTGATTTTATACAGCTGCTGATCAAAAAGCAAGCCAATCTTTGGGTTTGCTGCAGTTTCCTTATTGTAGTCACCAGACTTGTTTGGGGCCACCAACGCTATGCAATCATAGATGAGGTTAGATTGTACTATGACTGTGTAAAACCATCAACAGAGCTTCGAATTAAGACCCCAGTCTTTCCCTACTACTCTAGTGCTATGCATATATTTTTTACACATTTGTTGTGTTATGTTCAAGATGTTTTCCTCACAAAAGCTTACTTTCTAGCCAAATAACTAGATAGTTAACTTCCTTACTTAGGGTCAATTTCATCCCAGACATTGTAGGGAAACTAAGATTCACTATTATTATTTTTTCTTCGGTGGGAGTGCTTCAAATATACGTAAAAAAAACTGAAAACATGTCATCATCATCTTTCAACTTCATCTCAGAAGGTGGGGTCAGTAGGTATAGTATGTAGTTTGCTACCCAACATGAACATATAGTAGAAAATGTCTTCTTGGGTGTGCTCTTTAGTAGAGCATAAAATGTTCTACTATTAGCATCTAGCATATTATGCTAGTTTAACTGTGGCTAGAGATAAAGAAACCTATTGTAGGTACCCAATTTTTTGCCTATTGCAACTATCTAATGGGTAGATACAGAACAATCCCTAGTTTATTAAGTAACTGTACTAGCATAAAAATCTGAAGAAAAACTTTTCTTTTCAGGTTAAAACATGCCAAATCTGAAAGCTACATGAACAATACAAGCTTCACTGACATCCCTCGGAACACAGTACCACAAAAATCAAATCTAGTAGAAAATAAACAAAAAGGGCGCTTCAGAAAGACGGCCATGGTAACAACAGCTGTACAAAACAAAAAATCAAACAAAACAAACCTACTCATCTCTGATAATTCAGACTCTGATGATTCAATACAATCAACTAAAAAGGTAAAAAAGAAAAGTAAAACTACAAAAGGGAAACTGACAAAAGGAGTGTCTGAAAATAAGTCTAGGAATTAATTAAAAAGTCTATTGTATGGATAAGTTTTTATTAAAGTTTCAGATGTTATTATGTTGTTTTTAATTGTATGTATTAAAAATTTTAATGGACACAGATTTCTCATGGTTGACTTATCATTAAATTTGTTTGAGTAAATACTTTATCATTGTTAAATATTAAGGTAGCTCCTAAATTAGGCTGTGACCAAATATTACCTACTAACAGATACACAACTGTCCTATAAAAGTGAAATACCTACACTAAATTTAATCACCTACTCCTAACCACTCTCAGATCAGAACATGCTAAAACTAATGTCTAACTTAGTGCTACTTTTACTGTACTGCCTTCAATATGCTAGCAGACCCCAATCAGTGTGTTGCAGCTGACAAGCTGAATTGAAAATGAAAATGAAAATTTAAGTATTACTTTTACTAAAGAAATGTTGATCATCACATAAATAAAAAATAAGATCCTTACTAAGTCTACTGCAAGCAGAGATGTGCGAGCGAGCAGAGAATTAATGTGTCACATCATGTTTGTAGGTAAGAATATATTTAGCACAACATAGGTTAAAATTTTAGATGATTTATTGCATTGTCATTCATACACAATCATCATTATTGTATTTTAGAGACTGCGGAGTTGAAATCTATTTTTTTTTAATGAAAGCTTATACATATATTTATATTAAAGAAGAATTTGAGCAAAGTAGTAACTGTAGGATTATATGGTATCTGAGATAAACAAGAAGTATATATTTAGAGACCTCTCAGTAATCACTAGGTATATATATCTTAAAGTGATCACTGATTTTTATGAGGCAATCTGGAAATCAATTACAAGTTTGAATGAATCTATTTCCACATCAAACATATTATGATAATTATTATTAACCATTATAATTATTATAATATGTTTGACTAACAAATGTTTTGTACAGGAAACAAACATTTACCCATGTATCTGCAAAATATAAGTTTATTTACTACCCTAAGTAACCACACATGTTAAATCAAGATAAAAACATTCTACAAAAATTTTGTAGTATTCAGAATATGTCCATTTGCGATTGTTATTGTTATGTCCTCATCTGAGGGTAGTTCTATAAATACCAGTCTGGTGCTGTCAACTGATCCAGTGAGTTGGTGCTGGACAATTATAAGTGAATCGGTGCGTATATAATAGTTATCCAAACTCCAACCAAATCTACTCCAGACCTTCGTTGGATCCAAAATATTTCTGGTCTTCTGCATATTAGTTAATAATGATAGAGAAGGTGATAGCAGTAGGAAAATAAGAAGAGTGTGTATTAATATCCAGGATAAAACTTGATTTACAATAAAAAAAACATTTACAAAAACTCACTGATTTTTATAATTAAATGTTTAGACGGGTCAACTTAGACCCCCAACTACAGTTAATTTGTTCGAAAAAGTGAATTCAATGATGAGCAGCGTTCCAGGTGCGGGGATTTTTACCTAGTTTGGAGTAATTTAGGGCTCGAGTGGGTGGTCTGTGAGTAAGGTTAACTGCCGGATAAATTCAGGCAATTGGATATGAGAAGATCGTCATAATGGTTGTTGTCAACAGGACAAGATCTTTGATAGGGATTTCACTTGATTTCCTCTTAGCACCATAAGGTTAATTAATTGATTGTCTAAAGGTACGATAATTAATTTGAATACCAAAAAGTAATAGACATTAACATAAACTACTTACAGATAATTTTATCGGCAGCGAGTTAATTTGGTAATATATAGAGGCACTGCACCATATAGAAATACGTGTATTTGGGACTGCCTTTCAACGTACAAATTTTAATAAAGAGTTTTTCAAAATTCAAGAAACATGAAACATAACAATTCCTTATTTTTAAATAACTCAGCTGATTATTTGACACTTTTGACAGTGACAGGTAGTATTAAATTCTTTTTGAGTGACAGTAACGGCAGAGGGCAATTCTCACGCAGTGATAAAATTGTCAGAATAGATATATCTTGACCAGAGATGACTGAATATGGCGGGTATGTCAATAAGGTAAGACTTTTTTACTATTTTCGATTTTCCACGATATCGAATCTCAGCAATCGACTGCAGCAATGGATTATTGATGAGCTGGACGAGGGTAAACAAACAATATAACTATTCTTATATTGGTTATCTTGTCCATAAGGCGCGACAGATACAGACAGTTGAATTTTAAGCAATTTACAAGTGCTATTAGTACGGGCAATCGACGCTTAGCCGCGCTGTGCAGGGTAGCAGTGGTGCATTTTCAGTCACATGGCATTAACGACACAATGTAACTTACTAATGCAGTAGATTGACTATATTTGTCCTCGGATAATGGTTTCACATAACAGTTTTATGTTAAATATATTTAGGAGAGTAATTAAGAAATGATCCAAGAGCAATATTATGTAAAGCCTATGTAGTACCTAAAATGTTCAAAGGTTTTTAAGCACAGACTGCCATGGAAGTAATAAGTACTGCTGTACGTAGTACTTATTACTTCCATGGGTACTGCAGAGTGCAGCCAGATTTTTTACTTGATGGCTATAGCTCTTAAGCTGAACAAGATGACCTGCCGCCGCGCCGTGGTCGTAGCAACAAAATGACAGTTGCCGGAACACATTATGCTTGATGACACATTTTTTTTCTTGATGCTGGTATACCCAGCCGAGCATAATGAGATGTCCTCCCACCACAGATTTCTCTTGTTCTGAAATCTGTAGCAAGATCACGTAAAAGAATGAAAAAAAAAAATTACCTAAAAATAAAACCAACTTCAAAACACCAAAGTGTGAAATAAAGTGTGCTGAAGTCGTCGGTACCATGCGGACAATATTGTGATAATAGGTACTTTGGCAATTAAGGAAACTTGCTATTTTTATTTATTTATATTATATGCTTGGTGACAGATTTGTTACTTAAGTAACAGACACACGTGAAGGTTTACAAAGACTGTTTGTGTGTGAATGTATCGGGATGGTGGCAGAGTTAACTAGGACTAAGAATAATTATGTACGATATGAAGTCGGGTCTAGTGAAAACAATCTGTTTGAGAATCAGTACTTCAGTACTATATAATATTATAAATGCGAAAGTAACTCTGTCTGCCTGTCTGTCTGTTACGCTTTTACGCCAAAACTACTGGACCGATTTGAATGAAATTTGGTATGGAAATAGTTTGAGACCCGGGAAAAACATAGGATAGTTTTTATCCAACTGCGCAAAAAGAGGTTAATGTTTTTGCGTGATAACCGACAAACGCGCGGGCGGAGCCGCGCCCGGAAGGCTAATAAGTAATAAAATATTTGAAATGCAGCTGTTTTCAAATTACTTTTCACCAACCTCAAAAACGAGGAATTTCTCAATGCCAATATGTTTGTGTAATGTTTGTAATTACTCCGGTTGCGATTACTTCACCAATTATAAATTGATTTTGATGATTATATTTTTGTTGGATAGAATATACCTCCAAATTGGTGCCATCTAAATATTTTAAATATAGTTGAGTAGTTTGTAAGTTATAGTCAATTAACTGACAGATGTGTTTGCATACTTAGATGATTTAATGGTAAATGCAATTCTTGTTGGTGAACAGTATTTTAGGAGAGTAAATATGATCTGGTACAAGTAAGCAGTATGCACTTAAGAAAAAGATAAAATATTTTTAAAAAATGTAACCGACTACCAACACAAAAAGTATGAAATTACTAATGTGAAAGTCGGATCATGATTATGTGAGGCCAGTGTTTTGAAACAGCGTGGTACCGACTTCAACAAGTTATTGAATACTTTTAAGCATTAAAAGTCAAAAACTTTATGTAAATAATGATCGTTTGAAGAAGAACATCTTCAAAGTAGCCAAAATCTGGTCAGTCAGGTTCTGATGCAAGAAAGTAAGAAGAAAAAAAGGTGAGTACCACTTAGTACATAATGAGTGTATTGTGACTATTCCCCAATGAGTTATTTAGGTATACGGTCCCATAGCATAATACCAGATTAGCAAAACTACTTCATTGGAAGGGGTGTTGCTATATGAGATGAGGGTGGGAGTGCAATTCTAGCTCACCACCCCACGGCCACTGAAAATGAAGTTTTCACTGGAAGTTAAATTCATTTTCGTATATCCTGGGCTGACAACCAAGAAATCATGGTAGAAGAGTAATTAACTACTGTAACCGTGGTATAAGTTTTTAACAATAAATTTTTTTTTCTCATTTTCAGCTACTATCACCTCATGTTGTACTCGATGTGCTTGCGGTGGTGATTTACATAGGTATGTCAATAATTCCTTGCCACTTTTTTCTTGTATACTTTTGTTTTTATACCTAGATGTTACTTAGAGGACCTTAAACCCTAAAGGACCTGCGCATGGTTGGAAGAAATAAATTGCTGACGTGTTAAAACGTGGAAATATAACACCATTTGATTGATTACGCATGGCTAGTTGTTAACTGTCACAGGACAGTGACAGTGACAGCTCCACGTCCGTTTATGGGTGTGTTCGAGGTTTTGTCCAAACGGTTATGGTTTTTTATTTTTTGTTCGTTTTGTTTACTTGTAATACGTTGACGTGTTTTAATTGTATGTTTCTTTTTAATTTCCTGTTCATGTGCGTTCGTGATGTTAGTCCTGAGTTCCGACTGAAAAACAGCGCTGTGGTTCATTTATGTACCTAGCACATGCTGAGTCGGGGCTCTTTTCTGACGTCACGCAACATCTTAATTATTCTTTTTATAACTAATATTATATATTTTGGATTTGTCTGTTTATGTTTGTTCTTTTATTATTTGATTTTTTTGTTTTTTAACCGACTTCAAAAAAAGGAGGAGGTTCTCAATTCGACTGTTTTTTTTTTTTTATGTTTGTTACCTCATATCTCTTGACTGGGTGAACCGATTTTAAAAATTCATTTTTTGTGTGAAAGCTGATACTTGTCGTTTGGTCCCATTTTAAACTTCATAAAAATCGGTCAACCCGTTTTTGAGTTACACTAAAAAGATAAAAAAAAAATGTTTAACAAAAAATGGAACCGACTTCAACACCCAAAAGTGTGAAATAATTTGTCGAAGTCGGTACCATGCGCACAATATTGTGATAATAGGTACTTTTGTACCATCATGGTACCGACTTCAACAAGTTATTTCACACTTTTGGGTGTTGAAGTCGGTTCCATTTTTTGTTAAACATTTTTTTACAGGTACCTAATATTATTTTTTCGTTTTGTTCGCAAATGTTTGATGTTGTGTGTTGTCAGAAATAAATATATATTATTTCTTTCTTTCTTTACTAGGTCGTAACATATTAAAAATTGAAAAATGATTTGTATTCTTTTTCACATTCATTTTTTCAAAACTGCGAGGTCAACGCTGAATTTTCATATCGAGTGTATGTTTTGGGAATTACTATTTCATATTTACATCTGTACATTCCAGTTTTTAATGGCTTCATTCACAAATGTATAATATAATTTCTTCTTCTATCAATACCGTTTCATTACTGAAGGTTGGCCGTCAGCTCATTAAACTTCGACTTGTCCAGAGCTACCTACTCTGAACAGTTGTTGTACCGTCTTTATTTCTGTCCACTCCCTGATGTCTCGAAGCCGGAAAATTTTACGTCTTTCTTTTTCCGGCTACTTTACTCATCATAATGGTTTGCAGGAGCTGATTATTATTATTATGCAATACATTTTCCAAGAAGAAAACTTTTCATTGTTTAATCTTCCTGATACTTAAGCAAGGGCTTGTGTTCCATTAGACCTTTCTAAATCTGAGTGTTAGCGACTTCATCCATCCAACAAATGCTAAGCATTTAACGGTAGCACCATATTTCAAACTCTTCTATCTTTTTACGTAGCTCTAATTTTACCGTCCATGTTTAACATGCATAGAGAACAACTGGTCAAATGTAACATTGAGGGATGTACCTTAATTTAATTGAGAGTTAACGACTGCAAAAACTTTTAGCATGTATATAAATGAAGCTCGAGCTATTTATATTCGTGTTCGGATATCAAATCACTTTCCCATGTTGTAGTTAGCCATGATCTCAAATATTAGTACTTTTCGATATTATCCAGAATGCCAACATGTATAGTAGCTGGTATACTATTCACACTCGATATTACCATGACTTTGGTTTTAGCAACATTCGGACTAAGGCCCACCTTACCACTGTGCTAGTAGTCTTTACTGACAATATTTAGCCTTCAGGCTTTCTTCTGTGGCTACTATCAAAATTGTATCATTTGCATATCCTAATTTGTCGATTATTTGTCCATTAATTATGACACCACATCACAGGGTATCTTTGATGACAGCTTCCGAGTACATATTAAACAGAAGAGGTACAGAATGCAGCCTTTTCTGACTCCCCGTTGTATTTAAACAGGATCAGTATGGCTGCCATCCACAAGAATCGTCGAACTTTGCGGACAATACAAAGTTTGTATTATACGTAGGTCTTTACTATCTAGACTAACAATAGACAGTAGATAACTTCCTTTGCACCTCGTGCTTAACACGGTCGAAGGCTTTTTCGAGGTCTATGCAGCAAAGGTACACGTCTTTTTACATATCTCTGCATTTTTCGACCGGTACATTTAGAGCAAACAGAGCTTCTCTGGTTCCTGATCGAAACCCGAATTGGCTCGCGCTTATCTCATCATCCTATATAGGTCTTATGCGATCATATACTACCATTATAAAAATGAACGTTTTTAATAAATTACTCGTGAGGCTGACGGTTCGAAAGTCAGAAAATTTTCTTGCATTCTACTTTTTTGGTAGATAATGTAACAAATATGGGCCAATTTGTCACCAGTATCATAAATGGCGTTGAACATAGGCAGTCTACTAATACTGTACTCTACTCTAGTTTAAAAGCTCGAAAGCCTTCGAGCTTGAATTTGGACACCTATAATGTCTATATAGCCACAAATGTGGCTCCATGATGTTTTAGGTGAATTACCTTAATCTTGTCAAGAATACAACTAATTTAGATGTATCTTTGAACCACGTCCATCGACTTACATGGACGAATCATTATAAGTAGCTTGTGATGATTTTATGAAAAGAATACAATCCGTAACTCCAACAGTTTATGGATCTATAGATTCGTGAATTCCCATTTTATAGAATTTTATTTCTACGATTAAATATATTTAATGTAACACAGTAATTGTCCCATGTTACATTACAAATATTTAATCGTAGTACCTCTGTCTCTACTAGATAATTAAGGTATGTTACATATTACTTGTTCAGTGGGTATACGTTTACATAAAATCACCATATTACGTATATCATTTAAAACTAAATAAGTACTTCAATATTTTTTTATGAAATATAGGTAGTACCTACTATACTATACTATATACTTATATTTTTTCTGAGTTGCCATGCCGTATGACTGCCTCTAGCCATAAATTAACCTTTTATTTGCTTTCTTATGTTAATTATAGTATGTTACGAAGTATCGTTGGACAAAACAAAATATAAACATACAAGGTAATTATCACTCCTACCCACCTAATGTACGGGACTACATTGGCTCCTTCCGGCCCTCCTGATTATTCTTAAGGCTTGTTTATTCTCAATCAGTAGGCAAATTTGGCGTCCGAGAGTTGCGGGCTATTAACACTACGTAGCGCGGCGCTCTAGTCGCACAGCGCGCGACAGGTCGCTCGCTCGATGTCCCAGGCCGCACGCTAGTCACAGTGTATTAGTTGATCAACTTTAGGTATCTGCTACTAAATCCAGAACTGCATCTAAATAATTGTTTTGTTCTTGTGAACATTTTTATTCGCTTATAGAATAAAAATGTGCGTTTCACAATAAGTACCTATTTTTATTAGATTTGGTTTGGATATATTTTAGGGTTCCGAACCCAAAACGCAAAATGGAGCGCATATTTATGAGTGCCCGATGTCTGTCTGTAAGTCATTGGTGTTTAGCTCGTAAACGAAATAAGTAACAAACCTGAAATTTTGATATATTTTGTAGAACTTTTACCGAAACAAACGGCGAATAATGGACTAGACTTTATTTATTTTATTATTTTTGTTACCAATACGTAGTAAGGTAGCTGAAAAATTGCATACTGGCATGTGGTCGTCTGTAGAGTATATGTATAATTAGTATGAAATAACTCGCGGAAGTTGAAAATAGAGTATTTTAGATGAGCATGGTACCGACTTTAACAAGTTATTGCATACCTACTTTTCAATGATTTGTAAGTTTAGTTTGGCATAGGTATTCTGAAATACAACAAACTAATCGATGCTAATATTATAATTTATAAAAAGGAATTATTTTATTTTGTTATTGTATATAATTGATATATAAGAAATTTTTTTTAACAAAAAATGGAACCGTCTTCAACACCCAAAAGTGTGAAATAACTTGTTGAAGTCGGTACCATGATGGTTCAAAAGTACCTATTATCACAAAATTGTGCACATGGTACCGACTTCGACAAGTTATTTCTATCACTTTTGGGTGTTGAAGTCGGTTCCATTTTTTATTAAAAATTTTTTTTCAATATTTTTAGTGTAACTCAAAGACGGCTTGACCGATTTTGATGAAATTTCAAATGGGACCAAACGACAAGCATCAGCTTTCAAACAAAAAAATAATTTTCAAAATCAGTTCACCCAGTCAAGAGATCTAGGGTAACAAACATAAAAAAAAAACAGACGAATTGAGAACCTCCTCCTTTTTTGGAAGTAAGTTAATAAAAAAAAACAACACTTTGGCCGTAGAAATACGATTCTAAACTGTAGGGTGAGCACATGTAAGCAGCTACGTAGCAGGGATATTACGGTATAGGTATTTACCGATACGATTTCGGTAAATACCGTAATGAAATAAGGGTAACAGGTATATATCTATTAGCATAATTGCGATACGATTACCAAATTCCATTTCGGTATATGTATTTTATGTTAGTCAATGAGAGTGCAGCGGGCGGGCGGGGGTGCGTTTATGCGGTGGCGCGATACGCTGCGGGGGGGAGTGGGGCGAGACTCTTCGCTTGCGCTGTTTAGATAATTATAGGTTTATTAGCACGTACCTATATTATTTGATATGAATGACGGGAAGTGGGAACAATAACATTATTAGTTTCAAATAGGATTTTCAGTGTAGGCATATTCAAAAACTGATGCCGTAACACACTGCAATGTGCTTGGCTACAGATTTTTTCTTTGAGAGTGGTAGCTTGATGGCGGATAGCATGGTGGTAAGCCATAATGCCCGCCTAGCTAGCTACCACGCCCAAGTAGAAAATCTGTCGCCAAGCACTAACCGGTGTGTTCCTCTACGTGTCCTTGAGAACCAGTAATTTTGCGTGGTGGTAGAGGATTTCGCGAATGCGCAGCGGGCTAGCTACCACCCTCAAGTAGAAAATATGTCGCCAAGCACTTATCGGTGTGTTCAGCTATGTATCCTTGAGAACCAGTAATTTTGCATGGTGGTACAAAAGCAGCTAGCCAGGCGCGCATTCGCATAATCCTCTACCACCACGCAAAATTACTGGTTCTCAAGGACACATAGCTGAACTCATCGATAGGTAAGTGCTTGGCGACAGATTTTCTACTTGAGGGTAGTAACTAGCCAGACGCGCATTCGCATAATCCTCTACCACCACGCAAAATAACTGGTTTTCAAGATCACATAGCGGAACAGACCGGTAAGTGCTTGGCGACAGATTTTCTACTTGAGGGTAGTAGCTAGCCAGGTGCGCATTCGCATAATCCTCTACCACCACGCAAAGTTACTGGTTCTCAAGGACACATTGCTGAACACATCGATAGGTAAGTGCTTGGCGACAGATTTTCTAGTTGAGGGTAGTAGCTAGCCCGGCGCGCATTCGCATAATCCTCTACCACTACGCAAAATTACTGGTTTTTAGGGACACATAGCTGAACACATCGATATGTAAGTGCTTGGCGACATATTTTCTACTTGAGGGTAGTAACTAGCCAGGCGCGCATTCGCATAATCCTCCACCACCACGCAAAATTACTGGTTTTCAAGATCACATAGCGGAACAGACCGGTAAGTGCTTGGCGACAGATTTTCTACTTGAGGGTAGTAGCTAGCCAGGTGCGCATTCGCATAATCCTCTACCACCACGCAAAATTACTGGTTCTCAAGGACACATTGCTGAACACATCGATAGGTAAGTGCTTGGCGACAGATTTTCTACTTGAGGGTAGTAGCTAGCCCGGCGCGCATTCGCATAATCCTCTTCCACCACGCAAAATTACTGGTTTTCAAGGACACATAGCTGAACACATCGATAGGTAAGTGCTTGGCGACATATTTTCTACTTGAGGGTAGTAGCTAGCCAGGTGCGCATTCGCATAATCCTCTACAACCGAGCAAAATTACTGGTTCTCAAGGACACATAGCTGAACTCATCGATAGGTAAGTGCTTGGCGACAGATTTTCTACTTGAGGGTAGTAGCTAGCCAGGCGCGCATTCGCATAATCGTCTACCACCATGCAAAATTACTGGTTTTCAAGATCACATAGCGGAACAGATCGGTAAGTGCTTGGCGACAGATTTTCTACTTGAGGGTAGTAGCTAGCCAGGTGCGCATTCGCATAATCCTCTACCACCACGTAAAATTACTGGTTCTCAAGGACACATTGCTGAACACATCGATAGGTAAGTGCTTGGTGACAGATTTTCTACTTGAGGGTAGTAGCTAGCCAGGCGCGCATTCGCATAATCCTCTACTACCACGCAAAATTATTGGTTCTCAAGGACACATAGCTGAACTCATCGATAGGTAAGTGCTTGGCGACAGATTTTCTACTTGAGGGTAGTAGCTAGCCAGTCGCGCATTTGCATAATCCTCTACCACCATGCAATATTACTGGTTTAAAAGATCACATAGCGGAACAGACCGGTAAGTGCTTGGCGACAGATTTTCTACTTGAGGGCAGTAGCTACCAGGTGCGCATTCGCATAATCTTCTACCACCACGCAAAATTACTGGTTCTCAAGGACACATTGCTGAACACATCGATAGGTAAGTGCTTGGCGACAGATTTTCTACTTAGTACTTAGCGCAGGCGTCCATACTTTCAACACCTTATAATGTATATCTCCGTCAGTTTGATAAATTTCCAAAAACTCAATAGACCAAAAAATTTTGTTGACTTATCCAACCTGCTCACAAAATCTCTTCGGAATCGGTTGAGAAATGCGACCTAGAAGAGAACAATCGGACATATGAAAGCATTTTTTTTTTCAAAATTGAAGCAACTCGCTCGTTCTAAGTTCCCGCACGGTCAAAAATACCGAGCTTTCAGTTAGGTATGTAAGTACCTACTTATTCTTCAAGTGTGTTTTTTTTTTTTAAAAATACTCCTTTAGATCTAGTTATCTTTAAACGGAAACCAAAGTAAAAGAAACAGCAAAAAAATCTACCTATGTTTATTAATTACACTTCTGTTACGTGTATACTGTGATATTAAAAACGTAAAAATGAGCTATATTTTTATAACTGCAAGTACAACGAATAACTCTAACAGGAAAGCGATCGATTAGTGACGGAATGCAGCGAGTCGGCAAAAGCGACACAGGTCCTACCTCAGACACGTCTCACAGACGACTGAATCAAGCCAGACGGGGCGCTCTGTTATATAATATTGTATTTAAAAATAAATAAACCGTTTTGAGAAAAAGTAACCAGAAAATGTTCTTCTAAACATCATTGCCTGTTTTTTGTCATATTTTTTATAGTAAAAGATTAATATATTACACGTATGACCTAAAAAACGATCAAAATTTCTCTCTTTTCGTGATTTTTTATGATCGAGTGAAGTTGTAATTATCGTGTTTTGAACCAGAAAATAATTTAGCAAGCATATTGAACTACAACATATATTTTTTTTCAGATCAAAATAATGAATATTTCATTGTTTACGGGTGAATCAAAAATAGGTTGATTTCGAATATCCTAGCCTTAACATAGAGACCTCATAATGAATATTCAAGTTCCATGTTAAAAACAAACCATCATCGTTCGTTTCATTGTCATCCTATCAAGGAGATGTTAACACAAAACATATATCCTACCTATACCTACCTACATTAATGGGTCCAAAACACACTTTCTCATATACACGGTATTTGAACAGTTTAATGTGTCAAACGTTTTACAATAGCAGTAAATTTGACACTATTTAACTTGACATACTACATACGTTACATGTATTCCCTTGTCTTTTTTTAATAATTGAGATGTAGACATTATTGACTTTTATTTTCAATAAGTGAAGCTGTTCTTATTACACGATGGCCGAAAAGGAGTGTAATGTTTTTAGAGTTCAAGTAATATACTCGTAATAATGTGAGTTTCTATATTCCTCTATAAACTTTGAATTTGTGGACAGATTTGGATGTATGGAGTATGGTGAGAACCCTTACATTATCCCAAGTAACATTTTTTCTGGATGGGCAGTAAAGTTTTTTAAAATATATGGTTTTTGTAATATTGAGTTCACACGTAAATTAAAAATCGCGAGAGTAATTCGGTGTTTATTTATTTGATTATCGCCACCGTAGGTAATATTTTTGGAATTTTGTTTTGTTGTTGAAATTTATTTAGATATATGAATTTTTGGGTAATATTAATTGGTGCTACCAATTCTAAAAACTAAAAACTGTAATAATATTGACCGAATAACATATTTGATCTATTGGTAGGTGACTTAGATTCACCATCGCCCGACGAGATCATAAAGATTTAGATAGGTGTTCAAAGCTATCTGAACGGTGTACGAGAACGTACAAAACGCTAGAATTTTACCCTCAGTCAACTTAGTAAAAGATACGTTAGTGTCGGTTTTGAATGTTGTTAGGGCTTGGGTGGAAGCTTCTCTTCCTTTTAGGTTAGGGGCCATAGTAATACGCAAAATTGCTAGTGTGGCATCACCAACCAGCTTTTTTTGCTGCTGCACACAGTACACACAAATTAGGAGAAAAAATATTGCTAAATATTGCACCATCTTTAGGTTTTATGATGTAGCTAAGGCTAAATATGGAGACCAGCTAGTCCAAATACCGAATTCCCTAAGATTTTGTCCTCTTAGAGACAGTGGGATCGTCCCCTCTGTAAACTAGTTAGATCATTGCTAGGTCGCATTTGCCTCAACGAATAAGTATTGCAGTGTAACGCAATGCTGCCAATTGGTAGTATATTTTTATTTTTTATTTTTATTTTTCAAGGATTTCCAACAGCATTCTTACAAAATTATAACAAAAATATAATATAAAAACCAAGGCTAATGAAGGTAATCACAAATAGAACAATTAAATGCACAAGAACATGTAGATATTCTAACAAAAGTTTAACTGTTCACTAAAAAACAGATAAAAAATGTCAAAGCCATATAAATGTATTATGCAAGTAGAAATTACTTTTTTAACTTATATCAACATCAAAAAATGTATGATATATCATTTTTTGAATAGTATTTTTTCTCATAGTAAATAAATCGACATACGGGGAATAGTTTGAAGTAAAGTTTCTAAAAGTGCGTGGGAAATAAGAGTTTTGACGATATCTAGTGCTACAGCGGGGGACACAAAGATGAATAAAATCTTTTCGTGATGACAGAGACGGTATGACAATCTTTATTTCAGTCAGTAAGTACAATATTCTGCACGAAGGAAAGGTCAGCTGCATCCCTTCTTTTTTGAAGAGGTAAAAACTGATGATGCCTGCAACTTACTTCATAATCAAAGTCAGAATTCGAAATTTTAGCTTTAAAGTTATTGAAACGAAAAAAATTCTTTTGAGGTTGTTCAAGGAGATAGAGATTAGATTAAATAGAGATTTTACAAAGAGATATTGGACCATTTGGACTACCTGTGAGCCTGCAATTACTTGTGTGTTGTCTAAATGCTTTTGTTGTTCTGCCTGTAGTGTTGTATATAGTTCGTAGTGTTTTATTTAAAACAGACATACATATTAACACGTTTACATTATTTGATATCTATTGCTGATGTAAATAATATCCGCTCTCGCGGAATTGTTGTTTCTACACGCTATTTGAAAGTCAACAATGCTGTTGTTAAGTCGTTATATTTTTACATGTGAAAAGCAATGAAAATGGATACCAGAATTTTAAATATTAAAAATAGTATTTTATTGGCATTCTTAGTAAGTAACTTTACAATAAAATTTCCTAATATTCTTAAAGAGCACTATTGATAGTATGAGTAATTGTATTTCTAATTTTTAAAAAGCTAATGATTCTATGCAGTTATTTTGGTGAGTCTTGTCATTGTAAGACCACGATCTCTTCCAACATGACAATCAAAATTGAAGCAGTGTTTAATTTAAAAATACTTCATATATATTAACCTACGTACTTTCTTCGTTGACAAAAAAAACATATTTGTATGGGTATGGGTATTAGAATGTTGAAATTAATAGAAAACATTTTAAAAATCTCACCATTATTAAACGTTTAATTTTTAATTATCCTACAGGTCTCTACTCATGGGACGTTTCTCGACATTAATGAAATTCAAAAAAATGTTTTACAATGGAAGAATCTCAACTTGCACAATGGTAGCGAGGTTAGAGATAAATATTTTTTTACAAAAGCTCATTCGTAACTATCCCTAAGGAATACTAAATTTAGACAGGATTCAAATTTGAGTCTTTAATTTCTAGTATCAATGCTTTGACCACTGATGAATGTTTGAGGATCTTTTGCGGTGTGCATAAGTTTTTGTGTGCGATTTTATGTTCAATATTTTTTATGTACATTATCTATCAGTTTATTGATCAGGTGAGATAGTGGTCAAAGGATAAACTATCAGGAATAAAATAAAAAAAAAATTAAATCGATAGTGATGGGTTTGAAAACTTTTTATTATCCATTAGGTTAAACGAACTTAATTATTCTGATCAATGAGAGTACGGTCATATACAAGTATGGTGGTTTGTAAAAATAGGTACCTACATAGGTATATAGCGAAGTTTTCACCGGCTAGTGATCTTGATAGCATATAGTGGTTAAGGCATCTGATGCGAGCCATCATAGGTGCGAGATTAAATCCCGTTTCTCATGCAGATTTATTCAATTATATTTAAAACGCCTAGTAATATTTTTAAATTCCTTAAACTCGTTTTGAAACATAGTATTTCATATATCTACATATATTTCATTGGTTCTGTGTGTAGGTATCAACAAAAATATTATTGTTTTCAATTAATCTGTGGAGTTTATTACTTTCAGATTGGGGTCGCTACCAATGGCGTATTTGACTTCAGTGACGTAAAAAATAAAATACTACAATGGAAATCTCAAAAACTGGCTGCTCTTTGTCCTTCCAATGGGTAAAAAAATTGTCTTAGACCAATGAATACAGACATAATTTTACACTAAAAGAATCCCAGCAATGAATAAAATAATAGATTATTTACTATACAAGGGAAAGGTCGAAAGGAATCAATTCCCAAATCAAATACCTGTTAAGGGAACTGATTCCTTTCGCTGGTATGTTTTGATTGCTTCCCAGGGCGCCTGTAGTCCGTGTAGGTATTTATTACTTTCACCCGCATTAAACACTCTACTTTTCATTGCGAATACCTATAAGGAAAGTTAAATAGTAGTTTTTCTGAAATATTTTATAATAATAATATTTTGAGTATTACTTATTTAAAATGATTTGAAAAGTTACAACAAAATGTGAAATTAAATTTTTAAAAACTGTTTACAATAATTATGGGCGGCCATAGTTCAAGTAGGAATTGATGACTTATAACCACTCTTCTTTTCGTCTCCAGTATAAGGAATGTAAAAAATAGTAATTTATATAAAATTTTCATTAAAAATTATAACATTACTTACCTGTTGAAAAACAATTGAGACAACATTTTGTATAATTTATGTGAAATTTTCGTTAGAGATTGAAAAATATCGTCATTACATTTAGATTGTATTTCCCCCAATTATTAGGTTTTTAAAATCGTAAATATGGAACTCACTGCGTCACCGCCAGAGGACCATCAGGCATAATCGTATTTCTTTTTAATTTACACTAGCTCTCTAGCTCATAAACAGAATCAGTTACTAAAATTTTCATACAACATTACACTAGCTTGAGAAAGTCACATTCATTCTGTTATAAACTAGTCTCTTAGTTTTTACATATTATACACAAACGTACTTGCTATTATTTTGTTTTAATAGGTACAGCAAAGTACGTATGTTCCAACGAAAATCCTTTATTGTTCTTGCTGTCCAAAAGTAGTCTTTTTTTTATGCCTGATAGGTTAGCCTTTGACCACTATCTCACCTGATGGTAAGTGATGATGTGGTCGAGGATGTTGTTCAGACTAACCTAGAGCTACTGGCTCTCAAGGACAGCTGCCGGAACACACCGTTAGGTGCTTGGCGACAGATTTTCAACTTGAGGGTGGTAGCTAGCCAGGCGGGCATTTGCAAAGTGCCCTACCACCATGTTGTAACGACTGCTATCCTAAGACAACAATCGGGACCGACGGCTTAACGTGCCCTCCGAAGCACGGAAGCGCTCAGTAGTAATGCCCAACCAGCGGTCCCCCATCCAAGTCATGACCGCGACGCACGTTGCTTAACTTTGCTGATCGATTCAGAATGGCTAAGCAAACTTGGCTACGAGCGCTTCAAAAGTCTGGCAGGTCTTGTGCATTTACCAGTGTCGTATTTTATTCTTCGTTAATACCTACTGCTTCTTTTTGACGACTTCTGTTCTGGCGGTGTCAGCTACTCAGCGGTTTAAGCTTCCAAGACTTCTCACCTTTAGACATCTTGATTTATTATATTTCATAATATTACAAAAATGAGGGAACAATATGTTTATAAAATAATTTATAGGTCGGGATTCAAGGAAAACGATTGGGTCAAGGTCAATAAAGGTTACTTACTATATCGTCACTAATTGTAGTTTGTAATAATAGTAAGGCTATGACGGGACAGGCATAAACTAAATGTTTAAAAGTAACTAAATAAAATTTTAATAAAAAAAAAAAAAAAAAACTACCTAATTATTCTATGCTTCATTTTTATTATTAAATAAAATCAAGTAACATTGTCAGTCAAGTAAATTTCTTATATTGCAGAGCACAGCTACAAAATTTACTGAGTCTTGTATGTAGCACTGCTCAGCCCACCAACGTCACACTACGAGATAATTGTATCACATGTTTTTCTCGGGTAACATCAATGCCTGAGGTCAGTTATTTGCATATCATAAATGATATATTGAATTAATATTGTGGTTGGTAACGTTATATATATAAATAACAGGTATGTTTTTTCAGGGTCCTCAGGAGTTAAATGCATTAAGCACTTGTGCTGTACAATATTTTACTAATACTTCTTATGCAGTTTGTGCTACAGCACTAATGGTAAGATAATGGTACCTTATTCTCTTTCAACCTTTGAGTGATGATTCAGTCCATGGTTTATGTATGTTTCAGGCTCTTTCTACGTCAGCTTTGAATGTGCAGCCATCGGGTTGCTACATGGGATATTGTGACTTTGTTCGCTGCTTACGAAGAACTAATTCTAATAATTTGGTATGAATCTGATAATGCAAATTTAATATACATTTTTATTTGAATTTCATTGCAAATGTAACGGTTCTTAATATTTTTTGGTAACAGAAGCGAGTTCAAAGGACGTAGCCCTACAGTTGTGTAAGGCTGCATCCTTTGAACTCGCCCTGCATTTTGGTTGCGAAGCAATAAGTTGTATGCCCAATGTAACGTTTCCACTCTGATGATTTTTTCCTTTATAATATGAATCGTTTTATATGCACAAGGATTGCGGCTGATAATAAACCGACAGGTAAAAGCATAATGCCTAAAAGGAGATTTTCAGAGCTAATCTTTTGCTCCCCGTGACGCCAAAATAATTAAGTAAAAATTAAATAAGTCTTTTATTACAGAAATATTAGGAGTTGGAACTTTTGCTTATAAAATAAAATTGTTGATTATATTATAACTATTACTCGTATTCAACATTTTCTATTTGTAAATGTGTAAATTAAATGTATGAAATGAAATGTAAAGTACAATACAGTAAACGTGTAAAATTAAACTGTATTGTTGCAGATAACTCAATGTACGAGAGAAGCAAGAACGGGTGTTAACATAACACTAGATGCCGACAATGTACGATTTTATACTAACGTCACCTCTTGTATTTTAGCTAAGGCACGGTGTGGTTCCTATAATCCTATTACAGGACAAACTCAAGTGCCTGGTTATTTATCGTCTGGCGCAAGACTAAGCAATGCACTGCAGTTTTCTGAAACTGGTGAACTGAGAGTTCTAGCATTTTCAGCAAACACACCTGTTTCAAACTCGTTTTGCTCATCTTCTACTAATTTAACACAGTCAAGTTGGCTAACAAATATTTGTTAAATAGTACAATCATAAGAAGAAGGATGCTTAACTCTAATATTTTTGTAACCAATAAGGTCCTGATGCAAATTTTTCACCAAAATAAATATTACATTTTGTATTTCTCTGTGTTTCTTAATTTGGATAAACTTTGTATTTATTGTTTTTTTTAATAAGCTGATTGTCGATATCAAAACAAATATTATGAGTACTTGGTAAGTTTGGCTATATAATAATATCATTGGTGCACCAAATGATTTCAATGTATATGATGAAACGCTATTTAGCGCTGAGAAAGGGTTTTTCCAAGATTTTGATCATTGAAGTTGACTCCAAGGGGAGTTCATCGGTTTTATGATGACCAATCATATCCTTAACAAATCTATGCTGAAAATTTTAAATTCAGACAACCTCATCCAGGCAAATTTTATTATTTTCTCTAATTTTCGCACATTGGTAACATATGTTATTGGTGACGCATATTGGCAATTTTTGTTTAGTGGAGATTTTTGAAGGTGCAGTTTTTTGTGGTGCGGTTAAAGATTTAATTGCGATTGTATATAGAGATTTGTGTCTTGATTCATTTATTTTTAATATATTATTTAACTAAATATTGTATTTAAGAGATAAATATTTATTTTCAACCCAAATGAGATAATATACCTGGGTGTAATTTTTTTTATAAAATCCTGAAACTGAGCCGTTTGCTTTGCTTAAAACTGCTACGGTCTTTTTTTTTCTGGTACGTATACTTACTAGACATATAATATATATAATTCTAGTAAGTATACGTACCAGAAAAAAAAAGACCGTAGCAGTTTTAAGCGAAGAAGAAGAGAAGAACTTTTAAGAAACTTTAAGGGTTTATCGTAGCGTACCCTAACAAACACACATATATATATATATAATATATGAAATGTACAGTGCGTGTGGCTGTAACAAAGTTTGGTGATATGTTGGTGTCTTGGCCGGACGACGACACATCAAGTATTGTGTAGTATTAATAGTATTAGTATATGTTCTATGATTGTGTGCGATTTTTTATTTAATATACAAAAAAAAATAGACAGAAAACGCACTTTAAGGGTTTATCGTAGCGTACCCTAACAAACACACATATATATATATATATATAGAGATCTCTTCTCGTAAAATGTTGATCAAACGCGGTGTCCCACGAGCACTTATTTGATCCGTTGGCTTTTGTTGATCCATACCTCCTTTGTTGATCCAAATGTAACATGTGGCGTACTAAAATGGCTCCAGGGTCATTTTTCCAGGAGCTACATAATACGGTTAAGTACGTTAACCGTCAATAACACTCTTAAGATCCGATATACAAATCCACCGGAGTGCGTTTGTTCATGCAATTTACAAATTCAAACTGACCAATCACAGGCTTTTTGCTCCTGATTGGCGAGCGTTAGATTCGGCGGCGTTGCCAGATTTATCGCGGCGCGTGGCGGCGTTGCATGCGAATGTGGATTATGGATGCATTTTATTCGCAGCACTGCCATAATTTTTAATTAACAATAAGATTTTTCTTTTAGGTAGGTACCTAATGTGTATTTCAAAGGTGCGATACATGTTTGACATCTTATGTTTTAAATAAAAGGTTGTTTTAATGTTAATTTAGAAGCTATATTAAAAAAAAGTGTTTAAAATATAAATATGATTCTTTCATATCAACATAGTTTTGGTTTGATTACAAATCACTTCTTCTTCTTTTGTATACCGTATAGGTTAGCTTTTGAACTCTCTACTAAAGGTAAGCGATGATGTGGTCGAAGATATTGATCAGGGTAACCTAGAATTACTGGTTCTAAAGGACAGCTGCTGGAACACACCGTTAGGTGCTTGGCGACAGATTATTTACTTGAAGGCGGTGGCTACCCAGTTGGGCATTCGCTAAATGCCCTACCACCGAAAATACTTACCTAAGATGCTTTGATGAAGATCTATAAAAACCTGATAAGTATATTTTATTCCTTACGGCACTTACTTTTCCGAATTGTAAAAATAGTAACCCATAGTTTCGAAATAATTTTGTTTTTTTCTGGACGGGCTATCCTAAATTAGTAAGTAGGTAAAAGAGGATCCAGGATCCGAACACCTCCAGATACTAAAATAATATTTTTATATCCTAACCTAAGTACCTACTTACAGATATTTATGTAATTACCCATGTAAGTCAAACAATAACACTATCATTATTATCTTACTAATTATGTAAAATAAATACTTAAATCAGTACTTTAATACCATAAATGCAAAAGTAACTGTGTCTATCTGTCTGTTACGCTTTCACGCCAAAACTACTGGACCGATTTGAATGAAATTTTGCATGGAAATAGTTTGAGACCCGGGAAAAAACATAGGATAGTTTTTATGCAATTGCGCAAAATGAGGTTAATGTTTTTGCGTGGTAACCAAACATACGCGCGGGTGCAGCCGCGCCCGAAAAGCTAGTAGTTATATATGTATCTTCCTACTTATTAAATATGAGAATACCTACTTACATTACCTAATTTTGAAGCGTTCGTAGCGTAGTTAACTTAGCCGTACTCAAGTTCTCATCCAATCAACTAAGTTAAGCAGCGTCCGCTGCGGTCATGAGTTGGATGTGTGACGGATGTGTGCTGGCAGTCACTATAGCATGGTGCATGACTAGGATTGGTGACCGTTGTAAGTGTATTATTACAGATCGCTTCCTTGCTTCGGAGGGCACGTTAAGAGTAGAGTGCATGGAGCACAAACGTAGTTTCGTCATATTTAATCGACTTCAAACAAAGGAGGAGGTCTCAATTCGTCTGTACTTTTATTTTTATTGTTTGTTACCTCAGAACTTTTGACTGGGAGTACCGATTTTAGTAATTATTTTTTTGTTTGCAAAGCAAAGTTGATGCTTGTCGTTTAGTCTAATTTAAATTTCATCAAATTCGGTCAAGCCGTTTTTGAGTTACACACCAATAACTGAAAAATATTTTCCTATCTCAAGATAGGAATATCATCAATCTCAAGATTACATTCGATCCCGTAAGTAGCAAGGATCACTAAAAAAGTGATAATAGGTACTTTTGAACTATCATGGTACGGACTTTTACAAGTTATTTCATAGTTTTGAGTGTTGAAGTCGGTTCCATTTTTTAGATATTTTTTTATTATTTTTTTAAATACCAAGTGTTTAAACTCGAAGAAATTTTGTACGCATATTTCTGAACCCAATATCTATGCTTCTAATTTGCCAGTTTTTCGATTTATTATTTATTTTACCCCTAAATGTCAAAATAACAATTGCCATACAAAATGATCTTTTGGATTATTTAAAAAAATACTTAAATATAGGGAAATCTGGCAAACCAGAACATATTGCGCTCAAGGACATACTTGCAAAGTTTCACCGAGTTTCAACACTTAGTATTTGTATGGAGCCTAGAGCTCTCTAGCTTTAAACCGTCCACGTCGGTTCCGGTTGATGTCTTAGGATGGCAGTCGTTATAAGATAGTAGGGTATTTTGTGGACGCTTACTTGGCTAGCTACCACCCTCAAGTGTTAAATCTGACGCCAAATACCTGTCTTGAGTGCCAATAATTCTAGGTTAGGGTGAAAAACATCTTCGAACACATCATCACTTACCATCAGTAGTGATGGTATGTGAATAAATGAAGTTCAACTGACTTACGATCAGTTGAATTGGTGAAGTAAGGCAAATTACCTGTGTTTACATCAGTTTTCAGAATATAGGTATTTATGATATTTAGATACAGACTCGCAAAGTTAACAGCTCCAAGGGCCACAAGTTTTAAATTCGCGGATACTACGATAATGTTGAATGGGTACCAAAGCCGAAATACGAAAAACCTAAAAATTTGAATATCTCTCCATGGCCGATATTTCAGGTTAGACTCAACTTCGTATAGGAAATTCCACTTTGGCATAAATAAAATACATTTTTCTTCTTCTTTTCTTCTGATAAGATTTATTTTTGGAGCCCATTAAAATAGGTTAAACAATAGATTAGGCTTTACTTTGCTGCCTGAATCTATTGATTTCGATCCATATTCAAAACTTTGAATTTACATATAAGAAAAACCGCCTAATCCTGCATCATTAGAAGGTCTTAATTCAAGAACTCCTGATGATGATTCGTGTAAAAGCGAGAAGCGTCGAAAAAATCTTCCGGTTAGTCTATGTGGCGTATATGACGCCACCTCGGCTTAGCAGAAATATTAGGTGGAATTTTGACTCGATATATTTATTAAATATTAATGTCATTTAATGTTTTCTTAAAATATTTTTAAAATATTGTTATAATCGTGAAATAGGTATCATATACAAATATTCAACTATAGATTGGAATTTTCACTAGATATATTAATTAAATATTTATCTAAAATGTTAATTTAATGTTTTCCTAAGATATTTTTAAAATATTTGTTATTATCGTGAAATAGGTATCATATACTTACCTAGTTAAATTTCTAGTCAAATATTCATCTTTAGTTCACGTTTAACACCAAATACACTAAAGTTGAGGTTATGTAACTCATTCCGTTTAGGACTAGGGATCCGTGACATACGGATGGAAAGACTGTATTGTTAGCTGGGTTCTAATTTGCTTTAAAATTGAAACCCAAAGGTATTGAATAAGATGTACCATTACTAGCATAGGTATTCCAGAAATCCAATCACAATATAGGTCAGTACTATTATGTAGTACTACCTAACTTATTTCAAAAGATAATCATAGGTTTGTACAATGGCCCAGTAAATTTAAATAAAGGTTATGAAAGTAAGTTAACCCTGGTAGCAGTTATAACGGATTATAAATCAGTGATAGCCCTGTAGTAAAAACTATGGATTGTCGTGGTGTAAGATTTCACTCCTATTTTTTTTTGTCCGACTCGCACTTGGCCACGTTTTAGTATTTGTTGTTATAGGGACAACAGAAATACATCATCTGTGAAAATTTCAAACTGTCGTGCTGATACAGTTTATGAGATACAGGCTGATAGTTTATGAGATACAGGTGACATATACATACAAATGGACAGTGGAGTCTAAAGACCTAATTGGGTCCTATTTTTACCCTTTGGGTACGGAACCTTAAAAAGTTCATATTGTATAGATATTGGAACTGTAATGTACGGAACGGAACCCTTCGTGTGTGAGTCCGACTCGCACATAGCCGTTTTTTTATTTAATTATTAGAGGACAAAATTTTAGGTGCTGTATAAAAGTTTACCAAAGTAGAGGTATATTATGTTGTATGGTGGTAGGCCATTTTGCGAATACTCCCCGTGGGCTATCCCCAAGTATACACTCTATCATTCATGTTCATTGTTTATACCTATCTAATGGTTCCCACCATTAGGTAGGAATAAACAATTTCAGGAAATATACTAACTTGAAACCAGAGCGCGTTAATATGAAACTGATTTGTTCTACTGACATAAAGCATAATATGTCTAGTTGTAGTACCTTTTTTATTAATGTACGGAACGGAACCCTTCGTGTGTGAGTCCGACTCGCACATAGCCGTTTTTTTATTTAATTATTAGAGGACAAAATTTTAGGTGCTGTATAACAGTTTACCAAAGTAGAGGTATATTATGTTGTATGGTGGTAGGCCATTTTGCGAATACTCCCCGTGGGCTATCCTCAAGTATACACTCTATCATTCATGTTCATTGTTTATACCTATCTAATGGTTCCAACCATTAGGTAGGAATAAACAATTTCAGGAAATATACTAACTTGAAACCAGAGCGCGTTAATATGAAACTGATTTGTTCTACTGACATAAAGCATAATATGTCTAGTTGTAGTACCTTTTTTATGTTATTGTGACGGAACAAGCTCGACGCCCACCTGATGTTAAGCGGACTAACCTCTGCCTATAACAGATGCATTTCGTCACACGTTACGTATTGGTTTGCGCCCGTCACCTTGAGACATAGTAGTTAAGAAGTCACTGCCTAACGCAAGTACCTAGGTATAACATGCAGGTCTACTATAAACCTCAAAAAGTTTGTTATAAAAGGCAGGAGAGTCCAGTGTAGATGAATAAAAAAAATACCTAAGTAGTCACGTTAGGTATACGTTATAACATAATAATCGAAAAAATCGGGTAGGGATCATTACCCTATAAGTATGAGTACCGACGTTACATAGGTACTACATATACTAGTATGTGATATGACTATGACTACCCATGAATATTACGTCAAAAGTTAGTAGGCACGTACTATTATGTAAATTGTTAACCGTGATAATAATTAGATTTGATAATGACCAAACGGTATGGTCATTATCAAACCTAATTAGTTATTAATACTGCATTATAAAATATCATGTAGGAACTAGTGGTTGGGTGCGTTGGTAGGTGGGTACATACGTATTTTCCTATACTATGACGTATACATACAGCTGATAGAGTCCGCATCTGGGCGAGACATCATAATTATCTCTGTTATGTTATGACGTCTCGCCCGGGTGCGGACTCCATCGGCTTCGTCGCGTCGCGAGGTTCCTATTTATTCTGTGACGAAGTGAAAAACTTAAACTTGATAGAGATATACATATTATGTAGGTACCTACCTACCTACATAATATACACCTATGACAAATTATTTTCTGATAGAAGATACCTGTGCTTATTTGTTCTGTTTATCAGGTGACCGCAACCAATGAACAAACAACCTTTTCAACTCAGTAGTTTGGAAAGGTGTCGGTAGGTACTTAATCATTCGAAATCTGCGTGCAAAGTGATTTTTAAACTGACATCTCTGTATATCTAATAACGTGATATTATAATCTGGTAATATGAAAAAGGTTTTAGAAATCAGAACACTATAGTTCCGGCAAATTAAATATTATATACTCTCGATAATACCATTTTTTTTAATATACCTACTCTTGGAGTGCCCGGCTTACCCGTGGAGTGCCGGGCTTAACCGTGGGGTGTCAGACTAGTTAAGTACTCGTGGGGTGCTGGGCTAGAATGTCAACCCCTCATCTCTACGGGTGTCTTTAGAGGCAAATAAGGGTAAAATACCGTCGTGAAAAATGTGTTAGTTATCGTGTCGTGTCGTGACCATACATCAGACCAACCTGGCCGGGCAGCTTTGGTCCTATGGTAATTGACCATCATGCCTTGAAATGAACCTATCTAAGGCCTTATATATAGATTTATGCTAGCATGTTAGGTATTATAGTTTATAAGAATGATTAGGTCATTCTAATGAATATAATGACCCGGTGGGATATCGGGCTATAATTGCACCCCCCTTAAACGTCTTTCTGTCTGAATCGTAAGAGGTGGACGAAAAAAAAACAGGGGGTTAGTAAAAAACTGCCATCTTTACTGAGATCCGAGAGGCGTCTGTTTAATGTTTAATGTCTTCTGGGTGTTGATGATAATGAATTCTAATCATTACGAAATTAGCGCGGTATAGTAGGTAGGTATTAATTAAGGAGAACTCGATTCTTGTAAAAATCGTCCGGCTTCATATCGTTTCCATCATCACATCAGATCTCTCACTGTTATATAACATTGTCATAAAAACTTACTTATTATAGGTAAGTACCTACCTATGCAGGCAGGTAGGTATACAAAATGCAGGCTAATTTTTATATGGACAACACAGTCCACTTGCAACTTTTGACACTAATTCACCAAGGTCTACTTATGTTACGAGTTCTTTTATGTAGATATTCTAGGTAGGTATACCTACAGCATATTTTCTCTTTGTTCAGTAGTTGTAACTAGGATCGTTGTAGTAAATTTGTAAGCCGGTCATGGCATCTACAATAAATTAATATTAAAGAGTACATAAGTATACTGTAGCAAAATCCAAACATAATATCTATTAACAACAATGATCCCTAGATTTCTTTATGTAGAAAGAGCTGAAATATTGTTCAAAATTTTACAATTATATAGTTACCATAAAATAACAAAAATAGGTACCTATCATCATCATCTAATTCTGTTCTTTCGGTCATTTTATGTATCCACACGTATTAGAGCAGGTGAGTTTGTAACTAAACTACAGTAAATAATATATGTAGATGACGTTATTACGATGACGCTGTAGTAACACACCCACGTTAAAGTTATGACTGAAAATACCGAAAAACATATTCTTAATTTTAAACTGTGGCAGCCAGAGTAAAGAGTCTCGTCTCATCTATGCATTTATCTCTTTTTGACGTAGCACTTTATCTCTTTCTAACGGTTATTATGATAGATCGCCGAAATTCTCGTAAAGCTTGGCTCCGCTATAGCTCTGATCAACTATTCTATGGTCATATCAAATACAAAATGGATCAGGAAAGTTAATATGAGTGTAATAATTCAGTCCGTTACAGATCAAAGTAATGGTAAATATCTCATGGCGAGTATTCGACTTCTCGATCGTATACGATCCTCCGTCGTCACGGTCGGATTTGATGTATGCCACATTCATCGAAAAATAACAAAAGGGAGCAAAGTATATAGGCCCAAAAGGTGGAGCAACTTTAGTTAACGTTTGTTACTGGAGCAAAATATTACCATGAGAGGACTATATATATATATATATATGTGTGTGTTTGTTAGGGTACGCTACGATAAACCCTTAATATATATATATATATATGTATATATATGCATATATATGTGTGTTTGTTAGGGTACGCTACGATAAACCCTTAAAGTGCGTTTTCTGTCTATTTTTTTTTGTATATTAAATAAAAAATCGCACACAATCATAGAACATATACTAATACTATTAATACTACACAATACTTGATGTGTCGTCGTCCGGCCAAGACACCAACATATCACCAAACTTTGTTACAGCCACACGCACTGTACATTTCATTGGTTCAAATGCTAGGTGCCCTGCCTCCTCGATCCACTCGAGTTAATATTACATGTTCTATGCCTAAATGTTTAGATGCTTTCCGCTTAACACGGAAACTCTGACATATTACATTTTGCTTCGACCATAGACAAGTCACTATGTTTCCGTTGTAAATTTTCCTAAAAACATTACCTGGAGACACGCCATAATTTTTCGTGACAAATATTTAGCAGGAAACGGCTATTTATTAGTCTATGATTCTTTCTCACTCTTTCATTCTCTTTGACGTTACGATATTTTGCATCTCATGATTACAGGAGAATCTAGGGTTCTTCCAAAAACTGAAGTTTCGATACCTCAGAGTATTCATATGGGTATTAAGTACACAAATCTTTTTTTAATATTCTTAAGTTTGCAATAAGGCGTGCTCTGCGGATTACATTACAAAATTACAAATTCACGAGAGGAAAAATTTAAGTCATGTGCGGGATTTGAACCCGCGTCCATCCACCTCTTTAGTCTGGATATGGTCTGACCAATTCAGCTAACATATATGAGTCGTAACAAATTTTTTTCCTATCGTTCTTTAAACATCGTATTGGGATGGAGCGACATCTGTAGTTAGTGTAGGCAAGACTAATTTTGCAATCAGCTTTAAACTTGTTAATGAGAACGCAACCCTATTATTATAATATTTTTATGTTTGTAAAAATTTGCAAATTTGTATTTTTCTATTACTCAAATGTTATTTATGTCACTGTCACTCTCTTTATGAACATTGTAAATAACATGCAATATTATATTTTAAGTTAACAATTGTATTTATTTGGAGTTCCTGAATTTCGACTAAAAGCGTTTATTCGGTACTTATTTACATAAATTGGTTCAGTCATTCATAACTGATTCGGTTTAATACATGTACTTATTTTCTGATACTGAGTAGGTATCGCAAGGTATCGAAAGAAAAATATCGAGTACTTATTCGTATTCACTGAACGGTATATTCGGCATATCCCTAAACCGTGCTCTTCAACTTCATTTTTCCGGTGTAATTTTCTGTATGACTTCATTGCTCAGATAGATTTTTTTGCGTTAGCATATGAAATCGGCGAAAACTCTCGTTTTATTTTACATTTTTCAGTTTGTTTTATTTTATTTTTTGTTTTATGATGATTGAAGGGCGTGCAAATGTAAGTATCTACTATCATATAACTCAATAAAAATACAATGCTATCTGTGAATTATACTCCAGTAACCTCTATAATTTTAATTTTAGGAACTACCTGACTTTCAAGTCTTCAGGACGGTAATAAAGTACTGTCTTATCGTCATTGTGGTTCCTGTACTGGCGTTCTTTCTTGCGAAGACAATTCTCTTTGATTCACTTCTGCAATTATCACCGATCAACAGCAGCGTTTATTCTGCAGTAGTCGCTGTTATAGTTCTCCATGTCGCGCTAGGTCTCTACATATACACAGCGTATCACGAAGTGGAGAGAACACCATCGAAGCCGGTCAAGAAGGACTAAATTTTCAATATAAATAACTTCCTAACCTATATCAAAATGGACAACCTCTACTCAAAAGGTGATATGCTACAGATCCATACGAAAAACTGTGAAATCATTGAAGGCCAGTTTTTTGGTATGACAAATGACAAGTCTAGGATTTCCCTGTCCAATGTCAAAGAACTGCCCCTGGACAAGCCCAGTGATGGCATTTTACATTACTATGATTCGGAAATACAAAATATTGTTAAACTGAAAATATCCAGTCAAAATCAAATTAATCTGAAATTGTCTGAGAAAGAGTATGAAAATATCATCAAAGTATCTAAGAAGTACAAGTATATCAACCAAGTTGATAAGTCATTCCATGAAGCAATCGATGACTTAAATGAGCACACTTATATTGGAGTCAGCACTGATGGTGCAGAGAAGGGTAGAAAATTGCGCATGCCATTTCTAATCATGTCCACACCATATCAAATCTACATATTTGACACTCATGTTATGGAATACCATGCTTTTGATGCTGGTTTGAAAAAGCTTTTAGAAGCAGAAATCCCTAAAAAGATTGTTCATGACTGCAGGATTCTGTCCGACTGTCTGTATCACAAACATAATGTCAAGCTGACATCTGTCTTTGATACTCAGGTGGGTAAATTTACTCCACAAAGTTATGACTTTGTCACTTATCTACATAGATAAAATAATAAGATATTTGTTGCTGTATCTGTTAGCCATCATAGTCCTACCCATATCCAACACTTGAAGTGTTAGTACAATATGTTTTCTCTAACATCACCAAGGACAACACAAGATCAAATATAGGTGTTTACTCAAACAATAAAAAGTTTGGCTTCAGTTTTATTGCCAGCTGCCAACTCTCCTTAATCATTTTCTGCCACGCAGCAGGTCCACAGTTTGATTCCGACTGCTGGCTTGAGCTTCACCACATGGTGGCAGAGCATTTCACCAATGCTAGCCTAGATTGCTACCACCCTCAATTAGATGATCTTTCACCAAGCACCTAACAGTTTAACCTGAGGCTTAACAACTGAACGGGTGACAGGTGCAGTGCAGTTGGTCACATGATGAAATGAATTGTTATAGGCACAAGTTATCGCTTAAAAGGTGACCCTCATGATTAATCCATCACAAGCCACCTTTAAAAATTATTCCTGGACTTGTCAGCAAAATAATTCAAAAGTAAATTTCTTCCAAACCATAAATATGTTACCTACTAATTTATAAAGACAACTCTTTATAATATGTTAATTTTGTTGCATTTTTTCAGGTTGGAGATTTAATAATCATGAGGAACAAAAATGGTATCGTACCAAATGCAGTGAAGTCTCTAAATGAATGTCTAAGTGCATATCTTGGTCTACAAAAAGGCATAATTGAGGAGAAAGTAAGACCATGTATAGTTTGTAATCAATCAATTCACTTTTTGACATTCCAAACCTAAATGCCCAATTTAGGTCCCTTCATATTTCACAAGTTTCGGGTAGCTGGTAAACAAATAAGAGTTATAAACATGAAATTTAGTTATTTTGTGTAAAATGTCGACACAGTCCAGAATATTGATATAGAAATTTCTTTACTTAGCTTTTAGGGGTGGTTTGTATTGACATACATGGTGGTAGGTCATTTTGCGAATGCCTGCCTGGCTGTTGTCACCCTCAAGTAGAAAATCTATCGCCAAGCACCTAATGGTATGTTCTGGCAGCTGTCCTTGACAGCAAGTAATTGTAGGTTAGCTTGAAACAACTTCTTTGACCACCACTTACCATCAGGTGAGATATTACTAACTATAAATAAATAAAATAAACATTAAAAAGTAGGTAGTATTTTTTTTACATTGGCATGTTTGTGGACTCTTTTTCAGCAGTAAAATTAAAGAAGGTTGGCAGTTTTGACTGTGCTATGGAATCTATCTCAAAATTATTTTGTCAACTACTTCTATAGTCGATGCATAATCAGTTTTCAGGTTTTAACAAACATGTGTTTTTTTATTTCAGCAAAGCATAATTCAATGCACAGAACGTCCATTGGCACAAAACATCAAGGAGAGTCTCGCTAAAAACATTGCATTTATTCACCGTCTATCAGAAGCGATTAATGAAGAAATGCTGTTGCCATTTGCTAGAGGCGTCGAGTGTTATGTCGAAAACATTCGATCTTGTGATGACTTCAAAGCTTGGGAGCTTTGTGGCAAACAGGGCATTGTACCTAAGGACTTTAAAAGTGCAATTGAGTACTAATCACATTCCACAAAATTCTTAATGTACTAGATGTTACTCACTTGCTATTAATATTGACAACATGCAAGTAGTTAAGCAGTATTATAAAACTGTAGTGTATATCAAAATATTTTAATATCACAAATTAGGAGTGTTGTTTTACTTCTCGTAGTTTATAACATATCTAAAAACTATTTATATTTTGCAGCATAGTTGGTACTTATCTTGAGTCTTGAAAGTGTCTATTTGTAGCTTTTTGACACTAATTCAGAGTTAGTTTTAGGTTTATTTTCGTACTTATAGGATGGTATTTTAAGAGGGCATATTTTTACATAAAATGTGATGTTTTCATTTATAATTTTTGCTTAAGTATGTTGTTGAAAATAAGAATATATATTCTACCTAATATCCTGTTCTAAGTATAATATTTAAGATAAGATTGAATATTTTGTGAAAGATTTACCAAAGAAGGAATTAGGGCAGCAATGCGCTAGGCAATATAAACCAAGGTGACAGAAATGAATGTTATAAAAAAGGTGTGTAGCAGTCTACTAGTCTCTGTGATCCAGTGCATGAAACAATTTCCCTAGTGTGTTGTTGGCCTTGGTATGATGTAGTCTGTTTTGATGAAAAATTTAATATTATACTGTGTTTTAATATAACAAGCCAGCTTATGTGAAGTCAATGAGCCTTGCTTATAATAAATCCTATATGTGCTTAAAATTGTCGTTTATATTCAACTTTCCTTTGGGCCTGTATCAGAATGTTCAAGTAAGTTTCGGTTTTACTACCCAGAACATATTTATTAAACAAAACACTATCTTTGCGTTTCACAGTAACCGATTTAGCCTATCCATCGGTTAAAGCTTGAGACGCGCTGCATGTTAACTGTCATTTTTATCATTCAGTTATTTTATGTGTTGCATAGCAACCCGAAACTTTTTTAGGACATTCTGAAACGGGCCCTTAATTGCTTTAGTCTAACTAAAGCATGATAGCAGGTACTTTTTTTTTCATGCATAGGTGAAATGCATAATCCTATCATCCATATTACCTAGATATCTTACTATACTAAAATAATAGTAGTAAATAAGTTTCCTAGGTTAAATGTATGATGATCAACTGATAACCAATAACGGAAACGTAATATAAAGCTAATTTATTCGAATCCGGTATTCCGTCGGTCCCAGTTTTTGTCTCAGGATGGTAGTCGTTATAGCGCAAAATGCCCTACCACCAGGTAGGGCATTTTGCGAATGCCCGCCTGGATAGCTACCACCCTCAAGTAGAAAATCTGTCGCCAAGCACCTAACGGTGTGTTCCGGCAGCTGTCCTTGAGAGCCAATAATTCTAGGTTAGCCTGAACGACCGATGATGTCATCACTTTTCATTAGGTGAGATAGTAGTAAAAAAGGCTAACCTATCAGGCATTAAAAAAAACAAGTTACTCCAAGCTTGAGATTCTCGCTACAGCATGGACGGTACCGCCTGTATCATACCCTATTAATGTACCCGTCTACACGGTTTTTTTTTACAAAATGTCCTTATATAGTATATATTTTTTTCTAATTTATTTCCTCGTTTATAAACTAAGCAATACCTGCTCGTACAAACACATCCTTATGGCCCTAGAAGCCTAGACTATAAATATAATATAATATTCTAGTCTATACAGTATAATAGTCTATATATTTAGATCCGAGAACATACGGCCACATCCAGAGACTCCAATTTAACAATAATGTATATTACTGTTCTCTGAAAATGTGTGACTGCGTTACTAAAGCCTAAACTAAACGTAAGATCGGCGATGTAAATTAGGTCAGATGCATTTCAGCCCAAGTTTTTGGAGACTTTGGAGTCTTTCAATTAGAAAGGATGGTATTTTGAAGAACATAAAATGTAACCAACGCTACAGTCGAGCATTATTAAACTAATTAAAACTCCAAAAGTTTGCTATGAAAATAAATATATTATTAGTCTCTTATTCACAGTAGTTTCGTAAATATTATGCTTTAGTAAGAAATAGATTAGGGTAGAAGGAGAGTCCTTCAATGGACTCGTCGCGGCACGCCATCCCCAGCCTTTCGGTTGTAAACAGCCTTTCTCGGGCGAGCAGGACGGATACATTTGCTATTTGTGACAGCTTTTCTGGAGTTAACGAACCGTTCTCGTCGATCTGAAAATTATAATTAAGTAAAATAATTAAGAAACATTTAGCCAACAAAATGAAGAAAAAATCGATTGTTTTGTTAATATCTTAATTATTTACGTATGAATGTGTATGAAAATATATTTAAAAAATAGCAAAACTTTATCAAGAAGGGCAAGAAAAGTTAAATTTTCGATTTAGGTTACCAGTTTTGTGTCATTAAGCTTACTTTCGGATTTTACCTAAACCGATCGCGATTTCACGATTGCTGCCTCTCTTTCATCCCGACGCGTTCCAATTCCGATTCTGATTTTTGAAGGTGGACTCCTCTTCAGAGGATCATTATTTGGATTAAAAAAAAAATACATTCTACGTACGGACATTTTGGAAACAAACCTGTGCTGAAGGTTTTTTAGTAATTGCTTGATTAATAGGTAAAAAAATTAAAATGATGCTGTATTCAAATTATTTTTTGGAACTCCTCAACTCATGTTAAAATGTGACCACATAAATTATGCTCAACAAATCAACAGTGAAAACTTCAAAATCGGACATCCATGTCAAATGTATTATTTTCTCTAATTTTCGCGTTTTTTGGACACACAAAAGGTCATAGCCGCCACGTGCAGTGCGCATTGAGATTGCACTTATTTTAATATTCTATTTTTCGTTACAAGTTAATTGATCTGCATCACCCCCTTAATGCGGATCTAAGACGCTGAAAAGATCTGAAATATCATACTACGTAGATATGAAAGGGAGGCAGCGATGCTGAAATCGCTATGCGTGCAAATTCACAGAAGTGAAAAATTAAACCGTCAAGTAATTCACCCATTATTATAGGGAAAGAGCAGTTACAAAGTTGAAAAAGGTTTGAATGCTGCTATCTACTTTGAAGTGAGCCTTATGATATCGTGGACCCATTTATAGTTAATACTAATTACATTTCAAAGAGGAATGTTTTTACACTTACCAAATTACTAGTAGTCTTGGCGACCTCTTCATCTCTATGACTGTTCAATTGCAATACGCAAGCACCACTGGGGAATTTCCTTAGGGACATCGGAGCACCAATATTGTGTAGAAGTCTGAAATGAAAAAAAAATTAAATAGGTAGAATACACAGTATTTTTTTTACCAACGGCAGAAAATTCATTACGTGTGTACAGTTAAGTGCGAAAGATAGGGCAGGAGAGATTAGTTGCTCAGAAGAGATTTTTTAATTTTTTATTTATTTATTTGCTGAAATAGGTACAATTATGGTATTATATTATAAAATAAGTTTCTCTATATTCAATCAGAAGCCATTCAAATCTTGTTTGTTTTTTGATAATTGTTATTGACATTCTATTGACGTTATTAAGGTTGATTGCAATGGAACCACAAATTACTTAGTGATTCTGATGATGATTCATCACAACCGTTGCTCGTCGGTCTGTCCGTTAAAAGTTTTTGGTTCATTAACGCAGGCCTTATAACATTAAAACAACATTACTGTCAAGATTGCAGCGGTCTTGAAGCAGCAGCCAGTTTGCAGTGCATCCATATAGACCATTTACGGTCAAGTATACCCTCTAGTTCGTATGATGTATATCACTTGAAAATAATATATGTATTTCAAACAATAGGTTCAATTTCCAATGTTGCAATAAAGTATTCCGTATTTATTTTATAAGCAAGATTGTCCACGGCTGAACATAACCTCCCCCATTATGGCCGGGTTCGCCATCCCCACGCTTGGCAGGTGGCTTGAGGATCGCAGTTCCTCAGAAAGCGCTTCTACCCACCTTCTGCTGTGTAAACCTTAGTCGCCTCTTACGACACCCATGGGCAGAGATTAGTGAGGTAAGGACATAAGGTATATTAAGTACTGGTTCTTGTACACATGAATAAAATTACATGTGTGTGCCTTTAAAAAGGACTCCTACAGGATTCAGTATTAAAAGCAAATATAAGAAACATCCTTTTTATACTTTACACGAGTAACCTAATCACACTAATACTTTATATGCGAAAGTTTGTGTGACTGAGCAAGTATATGAGTGCAGAGATTTGAAATACATAGATTAGTTATATCCGAACACCACTGCTCTAAAAGCTTACTAGAATTTACCTATATATATACCTACGTACATGTTTATGCAGTTTGTAATGACAAGGAAAGAACGTTCAAATATTATGCGTCATATCTGTTGTTAGAAAGAGATAAATAAGCAATTCGTGTTACTACCGAACCGCCACGAGACGTTCCGATCACCATTATGCTGCGATCTCTTTCACTCTCTCACACCAAACGATACACATATCTCGCTCATCCATTTCATTGAGATTAGTTCCTAAGATAAAACAAAATGATGATATTTTCTATTTCAACAATAAAAGCAATAATTAAGCGTGAAATGAAACATTTTTCTTATCTCTCACAGTGCCTGTATAATTGGTGCAATTGGTGAGTCTAACGACACAAGGAAGGCATATTGTCCACAGATTATTCCTAAAAAACACGATTAGCGGTAATGTATTCACCGAACGCTTGGAAGTGCAAGACTGGAAGTGACTCAGGTAATTACCCTGAATTCGTCTAGTAAATATGGAAGGCATACAACTCATCTACAGGTAAAATAATCTTAGTATGAGTGTGTATGTTTATTAGGTCTTCACGCTGAAACGGCTTAACCGATTTGGATGAAACATGGGATTTAGATAGGTACTTTAGAAATGGTTTCTTTTGTTTTTTTACTTCTTAAAGTATTAAATGCTAACATATATATCTCTTTGTCTAAAGTTACTTATCAAAAATTACCCCATGTTCTTTTGGTATCCTTTCGCCTTTAGGGTCGCGGCTGAAAAACAGCGCTGATTGGTTACCCAATTGGCATAATGCTGAGCTGAAATACTTTCAACACCATTTCTATGCACGATTTATTTAGGAAAATCAGTACCTATAATGTTATTTTGTTCTGTGTACACATTTATATTGTATTATTGTGTGTTGAATAAATGTTTTTCATTTCATTTTATATAGATCCTGGATTAATATCTACATAAGATAAGATAACCATTTAATTTGCATAAAACATGAGTATACTATTATACGTAACAAACGCATGCACATTGGTGTCATAATTAAATATACAGATCGTCATGTTTTGTCCATATAGGCATAGGATACTTTTCGTCGTCATCATCATCACTTTTCATCATTGTGTGCGCGAGAAACCACGGGAGGCAGTTGGTAAGTGATAAAATAATCCAGGTAGGTACAATATGTATACGAATGATAAACTTACTTGCAAGCATTCAGTAAGTCTTCAGGCGAAATAAGCTCTAACCCTCTGGCCCTATTAACTCTGCACCATACGTCAGCCAAAGACATAATACCACCACAGTCCTGAAATGAAAATGGTTTCTTACAAATTTCCGAGCAACTGTGACAAAATCGTTTTTGGGGACCCTTCTGTAAATCGGACCCTGAAAATGGACCCTATTACTAAGCCTTGGCAGTCAGTTCGTCCATCTGTCCTAGCTCCTGGTTTTAAAGGTTACTCGTCTTATGAAACGTAATAAGTAACCAGCTCAACAAATACAAAAAGTTAAAAAAATAAGTGGGCCACAACCCAAACAAGAAACAAGCTTTCTGTATCCTGAGATAACGTTTTTTTAAGTAAATATACATACACAAATGCCCCGTGAGATGCCAGGCTAGAATTGATGGGTGACCGCTAGTGGCATTGAGCAGCGCTTCCGTGCTTCTGAGAGGCAAAATAAGCCGTGGCTCGGTCCCGGTTGTTGTGAATGGCAGTTGATATGCAGGTGGTAAGGATTTTGCAAATAGCCCCATGGCTAGCTACCACCATAAAGTAGAAAATCAACATTTTTTTTGTATACTTATTGATTTGCACTTTGAGTAAGCTTGATAATTTGATAAAACTATTAAATTTTTGTATTTCCCGCCAGAGACGTGTATTTTTCACCTTAATAAGGGAATATGCTTACCAACAATACAGCCACCATCATATCTGAAATCTGCTGAGCTAATCCAACGTAATAATCTGAGTCAGATCTAAACGCATCTCTAGTCACAGGGTCATCTATACCCAAGCTCATTAGGTAGGACTTGAATCTGACAGTGTCATCTTCAGAAATATCACCTTGTTTGTCCTGTAAAAATAAATTTGTACAATAATAATTATGCACTGCTTATGACGCTTTCCGCTCAAATGCCCTCAAAGCCCCATAATATTTTAAATATCAAATGACAGGTCAACCAAGAGTTCAAACTTGGTGAAATTTTTCAGGCATGTTCTTGAGCCTAATACTTATGTATGCTTCTGATTTGACAGTTTTCCGAATATTTTCTAACAATATTCGTTAAAATCGTATCAATAGAATAATTATAAACGAGAAACTGACAAACCAGAAGCATAGATTAGGCTCAATTATATGCATGCAAACTTTCACCGAGTTTAATTACTTGGTGTTTTAAAATATGACGAACTACGTTAATAATAAACTAACCGGTAAAACGCTCAAGGTAGCGATCAAATACCAGAGTTTCGAGCGTATCAGATATCAGATGCTCATCATGAGGGCGAGTGCTCAGGTGCGCCTGCGAGCAAAAGCAACTCGCAAACCATAGGGATGCTGCAAAGCATGGGGAAAATCGGGACGACGTATTCGATACCTAAAGAGTTTTGCCGGATAATTTATAATATTTAAATATGTTGGGGTGAATTTCATAGGAGAAACTACGTTTGAATATAAATAGCTACGAAGATACATAATGACCTACCTATGAAGAAGCAAGACCAGAAACGTCTTGGTAGATGCTCGGCAATCAATTCCTCTCACTCTACCCCTCACTACGAATCCTGTAATTATTGCCCAAGACTCTGTCTCAAAGTGCACACGCGCAAGGTGATAAATTCAAATTCAAATTCAAAATCATTTATTCAATTTAGGCGTCTACGACGCTCTTATGAAGGTCAATTACAAACTTTAATATTGAAATATTCTACATTGTACTGCCACGTTCAGCAAAAAAATTTATAGAGCCACTGCGAGAAGAACGGGCAAGAAACTCGGGGCCATTCTTTTAAACGTCTGTTTACAATTTGTTATAAACAATATAATACAATTATTACAATATTTGTTTAAATTACGTAGGAGACAGGTGATGGCTTGGCAGAGGTGGAATTTTCCAAGCATTTTTGTCGTTTAAGTAATCACAAACTGTGTAGGAGGATTTCTTAATCAAAATGTTTTTCACGTGTAATTTGAATTTTCCTTCTGTGAGCATTGTAATATGTTCGGGAATTTTATTATAAAACCGCACACAATTACCTAAAAAGGACCTTTTATTTGTCTTTGCTAATCTAAAACACGGTACCGTTAATTTATATTTGTTCCTAGTGTTGTAATCGTGGTTGTCACTGTTTAATTTAAATTTACTCAATTTTTTCCGAACATACATAATATTTTCAAATATATACAGACTCGGTAAAGTTAATATATCAATTTCTTTAAAAAGATCCCTTAGAGATTCCATAGGATCCATTTCATATATGGCTCGAATTGCACGCTTTTGTAAGATAAAGATTGTTTCCATCTCAGCAGCAGCTCCCCACAGCAATACACCATACGACATAATTACTGTGGAAGTACGCGAAATAAACTAGCCGTGCAGTAGCTACGTCTGTTAACTGTCTTATCTTACAAACTGCATATGCAGCAGAACTAAGTCTTCCGGCTAGATCATGTATATGTGGATCCCACTGTAAAGTTGAGTCCACTTTGATTCCCAGAAAGACTGTCGCTTTGACAATAGAGAGTTTATCTAAGCCAAGCTTAATGTTTGGTTCAACATAAGGAACATTTGGTAAAGAAAACTTTAAACGTTTGGTATTTTTTGAATTTAAGAGAAGATTATTAGCGGCGAACCATTCAGAGATCATAGATAACACATTATTTACATGAATGAGTTCACTATCTTTTCTATCTACTTTAAAAATCAGAGAGGTATCATCGGCGAATAAAACAATATTGCAGAAATCTTTGACCATGCAAGGCAGATCATTAATATACGCTAGGAACAGAAAAGGTCCCAAAATTGATCCCTGCGGTACACCTATTTTTACCAAAGACCCGGAAGAAGTATTGCCATCTATTCCAACCATCTGTAGCCTGTTTGACAGATAAGACTCTATCAGATTCAAAGCTTTTCCACGAATACCATAGTGTGAAAGCTTACGAATCAGAGTGCAGTGTTCTACACAGTCAAATGCCTTGGAAAGATCACAAAATACGCCAATAGCATCTTGTGAACTCTAATGATTTTTCTCAATATATTGCGATTGTAATCCAAATCGATTAAGAAAAAAACCATTCTACATAACAGGAAGGCCACAAAATTGATCCTGTGAGAAGATTTAATAATCGTGGATGAAGCTAGAGAGATTAGCCAAGATTGTGGCAAGTGGAAATCCGTGGTCCCCACTAAGCCTTAATTTGAGTGATGACTCACTAACTACGATAGTTGGAAGCGCATAATACCGGATATAGGGAAAGATGGTCGCGTGTTGATTCTACTATATAGTAAACTCTTTATTCCATATTATTAATGTATACTCCTAATTTTGGTGAAAGTAAAAGCCAACATACAAGGTGCATGCATCGTTATGCATGCACCTTGTATGTTGGCTTTTACTTTTACATTATTGCGATACTAAATTAGTACAATCTTTAATTAATATTCATTTTGCATGACATACAAGGTAAAAAAAACGAAATAATATTATATATAAACCTTACCCTTATTCTGTTTGAAATATTCTTAGATATTGCCACCATATCCTTAGCTTTTTCCATCAGCTTGGTCAAATCTTGAAATGCTACTGAGATGCTTGCATCCGTGGCTCTGTGTTGTTCTTCTATACTTCTCTCTATTCCAACAATACCTGAACGGATCTTGGAATTGATGGGATTCACTGCGGGTTTAGGAGTTGAACTTGGACTAGAGTTAGTGGGGGATACTAATGGTGTCTGCCTTTCCCATGCTTTGCTTGCTATGGCATCTGATAAAGCTTTGTAAAAAGATGAATCTATTCCATCTTTGAAAGAAAATTTAACAAAATGATAAGGACTAACAACAGCTGGACCAGGCCTTTTACCTGAAAAAAAATACATCACAACATTATACTATTATTTTTTCTGCATTAGACAGTGTCAGGTTTTCGATATTTGGACCTTTAAGATTTTTAATGGGATTGTCACGGAACATGCGCGATTCCCACCTGATGTTTAGCGGTTTTTTTTATAGCTGATAGACTAGCCTTTGACCACCATCTCAACTGACGGTAAATGATGATGTGGTCGAAGATGTTGTTCAGGTTAACCTAGAATTACTGGCTCTCAAGGACTGCTGCAGGAACACACCGTTAAGCGCTTGGCGACAAATTTTCTACTTGAGGGTGGTAGCTAGCCATTCGGGCATCCGCAAAATGCCCTAGCACCATGCTGCAACGACTGCCATGCAAAGACATCAACCGGGACAGACGGCTTAACGTGCTCTCCGAAGCACGGAAGCGCACAGTAGTAATGTCACTAGCGGTCACCCATCCACGTCATAACCGCAGCAGACGTTGCTTAACTAACTGATCGGTTAAGAACGGCTAAACAAACTTCGTTAACCTCTGCCTATAACAGATGCATTTCGTTACAAGTCACGAAATAAACTACGCCTGTCACTCTGTGACATACTATTTCTCATTAGATCACTTAATAGTTTTAATAAACTGCATGATTTTCCCAATCTAGACTTATTCAACACTTCTACACATTCCTTTAACAAAACTATTTCGAAGAATTGGTTTGATGCGGTTCCCTAACTGACTGGTTTATTGTTTATTATGTTTTTTTTTTGTTTACTTCTAATTATAACAAATTAGTGTTGATTTTTTACTATTTTGACACTATTGAATGTTTTGACTAATTCTATTATTATAAACTATGCTATATATAAACATGTAAAAAGATTTATGGTACCTAAATTTTGTAATGTAACAGATAAGTAACCATTGAGTTTCTATATGTGAAAACTTTTAAATGGTGCTAAGCTATTATACATTTATAAGTAACTCTGTAACATATCACTGTTTGTTTTCCGAATAAATAAAAATAAAAATAAAAAAATAAATAATTACTGACTCTTAAGGACTGCTGTGGAACACACTATTAGGTCACAAATTTACTATAGGAAAAATTATGTTCATGTGCGGAAGATATCATGTGCTATAATAATTTTTCCTCTCGTAAATTTGTAATTTTGTTATGTTATCCGCAGAGCATGCTTTATTGCAAAAATAAGCATATTTAAAAACTATTAGGTGCTTGGCGATGGATTTTCTAGTTGAGGGTGGTAGTTACCCTGGCGAGCATAATGTGATGCGCAAAATGTGAATGCGGTGAAGTTCAAGCCGGTCGAGCCATGCACCTGGCAGGCCTTCAAGGCAGGGCAGTCCATAGTTCTTACCCCTCGGCTATCACTGCTTCCAAATTATTGACCTCTAGGTCCACTAGTATCAGCTCTACAGAATATTATTTTAATACTAGTGAAATTTGAGAAATATGTAGAAGCCGTATTGAATAAATAGTTAAATAATCAAACAATAACATGACACAAATATTGTAGGGGAACTTAACTATGCCATTATTTTATTTTGGTTTCAGATATAATATTTCAACTCCATTGCATGTGCCTGATTTACCTATCTGTCTACCTGCTTCCTTACACATTCTTTTCATTAGTGATAAATACCATATGTATGCCTGTAATCTGTAAAACAATTTATATTTTTTTGTTGAAATCTTTGTTCCTGTTCATAGTGAATATGGTATGCTATGTCCTAGATTTGATGGTATTTATCATTTATTGCACTAATGTGTTTATCTAGGTTTGTGCAAGTATATTAAGCATTTGAATGTAAACTTCAATACACAATATTACATTTCAAATTTCAATTGCACATTAAAGATGGTGATTAATAAACATTCTTACATATTTAAGATTGATGCTTGTGTGTAATACTATAATTTATACAATAGAGCAAAAATGATTAGCTTTTGTAAGCAAATTTATTCAACAGCTACTAGACACACTGGATTAGTAGGTCAGTTTTATGGAAAGCAAAAGCTGTATTTGCTTACCAGGTAAGGAAGGTCCCAAGTGTAATATTATCCTCTTTGGTCCACCCAAGCCAAATACACCCCCACTCTCTTCTTCCATGCAGAATACATAATACAAATTGAGTGATAAACACACATTGCCCTTGGGTATATCACCAGGCTTGCCCCACAGTATTCTATGAGAGGTCAAAACTACCTCTCCATCTGTAAATTGAGTCTGAAAAATAACAGTAAATACATTATTGCAATAATAAAATAATTGTAAAAATGAAAAACTGACTGCACTAAAAGTTCGAAACGGGATTGAGAATTCTGCATTGAGTATAGTTGCAAACGTAGCCCATTAAATTTCTTTCGGTTTATAATTTTGTAATTGGGTCCTGCCTGCTACTTTACTTAATGCGGGAATATCAACCCGTCTTTTTAGGGTGGTTGAAGTTATAGCAAAATCATAAACATAAAGGATACTTTATGCTTATGTCATAGTTAAAATTAAATAAATTATTTGAGTCTGTAGTGTTAAGTAAGAAGTCTTGCTTCAGATAATTTTCTATTTAGGTCACACCTTCATGAGTGAACTGCAGGGTGATCACGTATCTCTCTAGCTATCAGACAGTTGATGCTATCAAAGTTTTGTAGCAATCAATATTTTGCGATCATGTATTTTGTAGCAATCAAATATCAATTTGTATCTATTGATAAATTGCAAAGTGAAGTTGATGAGAATCATTGGCTATCTGACCAATTTAAATGGCACCATCTAATATGAATGTCAAAATAGCCAAGTCACAATTTTAGTCAATGTATATACATAATTAAAAGTTCAATTTTACGTGATTGCTATTTCAAACAAAACAGTCCGTCCTCATCCGCAAAGAAGAAGGGCGTCCAGTCTTATCTATACGGAACCAAGTTGATCTGGACCGTCATCTTAAACATAGTGCTCCAGCAAAGACACCAGCGGCTGACCAATGTTAGCCTGACTTATACATTTTCTCACACCTTTTCATGTAATACTTACAAACACGAACCTTTAATTTTTATTTTTATTTTTGCTTGTTTTTATGTATGTAATTTAAACTACGTATTGTGGCATTGTCCTTATAGTACGATAGTCTTATTATTTAATATTATAAAATGTACTTATTTAAACTTATTTACTTGTTCACATGAATGGTTTTATGCATCAAGGCATGGTTATTTGATTTTTTGTAAATATGCACTCAAGCCCAAGCTTCAACTAAACTATACTGACAACACACTTCAAAATTATAAAATCTGCTCACTACTATACATATCATATCATATAACGTTTATTTTAGTTGTAAACTATTTTTCTAGGCTAAGTAAAAGTGTACATTACAGGCAACCATTTAAAGCACGAAATCATATGAAGGCTTTTAATAATTTTGTTTTTGTTTATCCATAATGATGAATATTATGGATAATTTGGATAACTCGTTTTTCATTAAGTGCTTTGAAACTGATAGCCTAGAAAAATGTACTACGTATTTCACAAGTAACCACAAGTTCAAAGTTTTGACACTAAATATACGAAGTATACTACTTAATTTTGACAACTTTGTTATAGCTCTAAAGCGATTGAAGGTAAACATCGATGTTATAATACTTACCGAATGCTGGCTTAACATTCATAAAAATATTCCGCAAATTCCGGGTTATGCCTCCTACTGTACAAAAAAGTACATTAACAAGTGTGGCGGCGTTACAGCTTACATACGTAATGAATGGCCCGCGATAGTTTCAGAGCCGGATATTGTGGATTGTAATTGCTTAAAAGTGTGTATTGGTAAAGAGTTTATTATATTTGGAATATATCGTTCTCCCTCTTTTAAATGTGCAGAAAATTTTCTTGCATCACTTAATAATATATTAATAGATTTAAACAACACAACATGCATCATATGGGCAGGTGACCTAAACCTCGATCTCCTCGATGACTCACTAAGCAAACAATGCGTAGACTACCTTTGCCTTGCAGCGGAACATGAAATGCTGCCTGCCATTACTAAACGTACCCGATATACTACCTGTCTTGACCACATCTTTGTCAAAAAAGGTTTCGAAGCCGTGGGAGTTATTTGTAACACTGATATCACTGATCACAGCATCTGTATCGTTGGGTTAGCTAGCCAAACACAAATTCCAAAAAGACAGGCTCGATCCCGTCTCAAAGTCGATCTTGCTGGTATGACTGAGGATTTAAAGGGAGTAGACTGGTATCCAGTTACTATTAGAAAAGAAGTTAATGGAACGGTCTCTGAGTTTCAATCTATACTTTCTTCTATTATTTCTCGACATAGTCATCAAGTTTTCACAAGTAGGTCACATTTTAACCTCAAGCCGTGGATTACCCCAGGACTTATAAAATGCCAGAAAGTAAGAGACTCTTTACATATCAAATCAAGAAATGAACCAAAAAATAAATCATTACAGACTACATATAAGCGTTACCGCAATTTCTATAAAGAACTAATACGGCGTGTTAAATCGGATTATGAAAAAGGTTTGCTATTCAAACATAAAAATAATCCCAAAAAGGATTTCGCAGGCACTCGTCAAATCATTGTTTGGTCATATGCCATAAAAGTCAAAAGCTTAATTTGTCAATTTCGCAATTCGTCAAATCCTTTATTAATCATATACTTTGCAAGTCAAAAGCTTAATTTGTCATTTTAATGATTCATCAATTCAATTATTCGTCAAGACTTGTACACGTCAAAAACGTGATTTATCTTGTCATTGTGAGATCGAACACTAAATTGCTTCATCTTTAATAAACCCTTTAGTGAAGCGTAATCCAAGCTCTTTGTTTATACTATTCCAAATACGACCTATTTAAATTAATACTATTACTATTTCAATAATGACAATATGGACGGCATAATTAGAGCAGGAAAATATTTAAGCAACCCAGATTTTTATTTAAACAAAATCGATAAACGCTTATATTTCTGCAAGAAACGTGTGCAAAATGAGTTTAAGCCAATCGGTAAAATTTACGAGGAATGCATGAACAGTTAAAATGGCGAACTTTATACAACAGGTACTATGGCTAATCAGGAAATTCCCGATGTACGTTTGAAGATTGATGCTTAATTATTTAATAATTTACTTTTATTTTTTATGCCAACGAAATTATACATGTGTATGATGTTATTTTCATCTTGACTGTCCCAAAGCGTGGTTGACAAGGAGCTTTCTTGACGAATAAAGAATTAGTACATTTAAGAATTTGACGAATCAAGTATTTGCCAAATTTATGTTTGGTTCAGTTTCTGGTTTGACGAATTAAGTATTTGTCGTGTCTATAATTTGACAAATACAGATATGACGATTATATAATTTGACGAATCAATGATTTGACGAGTGTCTGCGAAATCCCAAAAAGCTTTGGCAGACTATAAATAATATAAGTAAAAATACAAAACCACATAGTGAGCCTTCAGAATTGATTACTAACCCTGAGGATCCGAGTATTGCGCTTAATGAGTGTAATAATTATTTTGCGAATATTGGTAAAGATTTGGCAGCAAACATATTAAGTCGAAGTTCTACAACAGAACATACACTGGCCAGCTCAGTCGAAGCTCATTGTAATACATTTAATTCATTTTTCATGACACCGACAGACTGCTTTGAGATAGATAAGCTAATTTCCGAATTGAAATCCGATAGTGCTCCTGGTTTAGATGGCTTTACTTGTAATATGATAAAACACATCAAGCCATGGATACTTGTACCACTTTGTTTCATTTTTAACCTAAGCTTGGAGTCTGGAAGTTTTCCCAATAGCTGGAAAATAGCGGTTATAGTTCCTGTACATAAAGATGGCACAAAGAATAGCCCTATCAATTATCGCCCCATATCACTTTTAAGTGTTTTTGCTAAACTGCTGGAAAAGGTTGCCAATATCAGATTGGTTGACTATCTTGAAAATAAATTGTATCTGTCTGAGAGACAGTTTGGCTTTAGGCGTGGTAAGTCCACGGAAGATGCTGTGGTATTACTCACAAGTAAAATATCTTCCTCAGTTGATAAGGGTCTGCCCTGCGTAGGGGTTTTTCTTGACCTGGCCAGGGCCTTTGATACAGTGTCTATTCCGATCTTAAAAATGAAGCTAGAAGCCATAGGAATTCGGGGAATTGCGCTAGAGTGGTTCCAGAGTTACCTTTGTAATCGTAAGCAAAGAGTGAAGGTTGGATCAAGCATTAGTGATGAATTAACGGTAACTTTCGGCGTTCCTCAAGGGAGTATCCTCGGACCAACCCTTTTTGCGATCTACATAAATGACCTACTCAATATTCCTATCCCAAATGCTGATATTATATGCTACGCGGACGACACTGTGCTTATTTTCCGAGACTCGACATGGAATAAAGTTTTCTGTGCAGCAGAATTCGGTATTAGACAAGTTGCAGGTTGGCTGAATAAAAATTTATCAACATTAAACACAAAAAAGACAAAATTCTTAACTTTTTACAAATCTTTCCGATCCAAGCCGGTTGACAAACAAAATATTACAATACATACATGTGGTCTCACTTTTCATGGTTGTAAATGTGAAAGCATTGAACAGGTTAAGCATATAAAGTACCTAGGTGTAGAAGTGGATGAATGCCTCAATTTCAAGCAACATATAAAAGTGTTATCAGGACGTGTTCGGAAAATAATATATATTATGAAAGCTCTACGACAATCATGTGATAAGCAAATATTGAAAATGGTTTATACATCATTATGTCAATCGATATTATCTTACTGTAACCTGGCATGGGGAGGCGCATTTAAAACTGACTTAATAGGACTTGAACGGGCTCAGCGTGCAGTTTTAAAGACAATGTTAAGTAAACCTTACAGATTCTCAACCAACGCCTTATACAAGGAAGCGGAAGTTTTGAGTGTCAGACAGCTTTTTATATTGAAAGCGGTAGTTAATGTGCAAAAAAATCTTCGCAACCAATATGATTTTGCAGAACTTTCGAGAAAACGTGTATTTAGGTTACCTGTTCCATTTGTTATTTCATGTTTCGCCAAACGTCATCCAAATTTCTTACTTCCACGTGTATTCAACTATGTCTTGGGCAAAATTGACTTAAAAAATAAATCTACTTTAGTTACGAAACAGTTAGTTAAGGAGTGGTTACTCACTCAGTCATATGATGATTCTGAAAATGTTATTTATTTGTGAGCAAATTTCAATGTTAAAATTAACACACAAACAGACCACATCACACATCTTCCCCAAAATCGCTCTTCACACACAAACTCATGCATGCCTTTTATTTATTAGTTTCTTAACGAACACGCACAGCTATATTAAAGACTAGCTGTACCCCCGATACTTCGTTCGCGATTGCCGTACCTGCAGACTAATAATTCACATTTGTGCTAATAATTCACACTGTTTATCTCATATTAAGAAAACTGTGGTCTGCGGTGAAGCACTCTTATAGTAAACCATAGCTCAGAATGGAGCTTTCTACTTTGGATTTCAAAACTCCCGGGTTGTATTTTCCAGAAGACAGTAGTTAAGTAACTCAGAGAGTTCTTTCCCGGTTCGCACAATAAATGTTGAAGCAAAGTACCTTGTGCGTTTCTTTAGAATTTCGACTTTAAAACGGCGGCGGTTTGTTTGACGGTAGATCGATTTTTTTTTATTTCTCATTTTCGGAAAGTAGTGTTTGTTTGATCTGAGTAGCGGGTGGGAGACGCTCCTTCCCACCTAAGGCCGGGAAAAACTCATAGTAAATGCTTCCTTCTCTTGGGCCGGAATGACTTGTAACCATGGTAACCATTGGTGTTAACAAAGTTATATGTCTAAGATTTTTCGTTGTAAAATACTCTGTTGTTATAAAACAATTAATAACAACTATGTTTGGCAGGGTAGTAATATATAAGGTAAAAAGTGTACGTTAAAAAAAACTAACTAAAACTTTCCCTAAATTTCATTGTTCTAACTCCTAGTGTATCTTTGTATCTTCTACTTATGTTTATTATTTTTAGTAAATATTTAGAAAAACTTTATTTTTTATGCATGATAGGTTAGCCTTTGACCACTATCTCACCTGATGGAAAGTGATGATGTGGTCGAAGGTGTTGTTCAGGCTAACCTAGATAATTACTGGCTCTCAAGGACAGCTGCCGGATCATACCGTTAGGTGCTTGGCGACAGATTTTCTACTTGAGGGTGGTAGCTAGCCAGGCGGGCATTCGCAAAATGCCCTACCACTATGCAACTACTATTTTTTTACCCTTCTCATATTTTAAATGAAAAGTAAAGTGTTTAACACGGATGTAAGTCATCGATACCTACTTGGACTATAGCCGCATTAATTTTAAAAAGGTACTGCTCATGTTATTAAATAATATAAAAAAACATACTATTTTTACATCGTTATTCCTTATATTATTAGTGAAAAGCAGAGAGATTCCTATTCGGGCCATAAGCGCCTGTAAATATTCCAAACAAAATTTTACGTAAAATTTCCCAAATAGTTCTAACCTCTCAATAAATTTTTAGTAAGTATGTTATGTTTTCAATGAATGATTTTTAGAAAAGCTACTTTTTTTACCTTCTTTAAATTCGAAATGAAAAGTGGAGAGCTGACCGCGGGTGAAAGTTACCAATTCCTTTCGACCCTTGTATAACTATCTACTAAAGTGGTGCATTTCCAATTTTAAACGGATTAAATCACGTATATTTATCATTATTTTTGTCCCGACAGTCACCCCGTGACCACGATCACTACAAAGTGTTTGATACGTCCGGACAAAAATAATGATAAATATACGTGATTTAAATCGTTTAAAGTTGTTTAATTACTAAGTGTAGCAATCGCGAAAACCTAAGACAACATTGTGCACTGCCATTGCGCAGTATCCGAAATGTATCCAAAACAATAGAAAGATATGTAGTTTTAAAAACTGATTGTGGTGAATGTACCACATTTTAGAGTTTATAGTAGCAAGCTTGCAAAACTAAATAAGGGTGCCATGCTGCCCGTGGGGTGCCGGGCTGCCCGTGGGATGCCGGTCTGTCCGTGGGGTGTCGGGCTTCCCGTGGGGTTCCGGGCTGCCTGTGGGCTTAAGATGAGTCGTACGTTCAAGGGTTTCTCAATATTCCGCGGTTCAAGTTATTTAAAACGAAATATTTAGTTTGTGATATCTGTAATTTCTTATCTGCAAAACTGAGGACTTTGAAATATTTACGGGAAAATAATTAAATTACCACTATTGTAACAAAAAAGAATGATTGAAATCGGACTACGCGTTAATAAATTACAACTAAGTGTACATTTTGACTTTCATGCCCTTTTCCAAGAGAACCGTACTGAATTTCGGGATAAAAGTATCGTATGTCCTTCTTCGTAGTATGAACTCAAATCGTGCTAAGTTTCATTCAAATCCATTCAGCAGTTTTGGAGTGATGCGCGGCCGGGATACAGACAGACAGCCAGAAAAAAAAAAAACAGTTTTTGCATCAGTATCAGCTACAGATTGCCCTCAAAACATATTTTCAAAATATCTGCAATGTACAGAATTGGACCTGTTACAGTATTGTTATAAGTATAAATAGATAAATGTAAGCGTCTTACCCCTCACCCTTCCCTACCAGCCCTCTGCAACATGTTATAGGTATAGATTAGACTGATTAGAGCATTGCATGTTATGAAAAATATTCGTAGGGAAGTTGTGGTTATCGTAATAAAAAAAACTGTGTTTTATCGTTTGAAAATCAGTCTTTTGGAGAGGTCCGACTACAGACCTATCTATTATATACGATAAAGTGCAAACGCCAGCTTAAGATGAGCCGTACGTTCAAAGGTTTCTGTACATTTTGGGTGTCAAGTTATTTGGAACGTAATATTTAAGTTGTGATATCTGTAATTTCTGAACTGCAAACCCGATGGCTTTCAAAATATTTACGTGATAATTTTTAAAGCACCACTATTCTAATTAAAAAAATCGGCCAAGTTCGAGTCGGACTTGCGCACGAAGGGTTCCGTACAACATTAGACTTCATATTAACCTTTTTTTTGTTTTAACGTGCGCGAGTCCAACTCGCACTTGGCCAACTTTTTGTATTTGTTGTTATAGCGCCAACAGAAATACATAATCTGTGAAAATTTCAATTGTCTAGCTATCACCGTTCTTGAGATACAGCCTGGTGACAGACGGACGGACAGACGGACGGACGGACAGCCGGACAGGCTGTTTTTACCCTGTGGGTAACGAACCCTAAAAAGAACGTATGAAATCGGACTACGCGTTAATAAATTACAACTAACTGTATATTTTGACTTTCATCCCCTCTCCCAAAGGAACCATGCTGAATTTCGGGATAAAAAGCTAAATTATCCTACCTTGTAGTATGAACTCCAATCATGCTAAGTTTCATTGAAATCCATTCAGTAGTTTTGGAGTGATACGCGGCCGGGATACAGACAGACAGACAGACAGACAGACAAAAATAAAAAAAAATACAGATTCGGCATCAGTATCAGCTACAGAGTACTGTACATTTCTTTTTTTCAAAACATCTTCCATGTACAGAATTGGACCTGTTACAGTTTTATTATAAGTATAGATTACTAAACTTACTCCAATTGTAGTATTGAAAACTCCTCATTTTGTGTAATATTAATTTGTTCACTTATCTGGTTTCCACGATACGGGCCAAGAGCCTAGTGTGGCACCGCTGTTCATAATTCTAGATTTTCTAATATTAACTTGTTAATTATATTATTATCTACTGTACTACAAATAAGTTTGTTTAATCTTGTTAAGGTAATAAATTATTATTAAATTATTATTACATAAATGACAGATTACAAACAAAAGCAAAACCAAATGCTGTAATTTCGTAGTTCCATCTTCGAAAGTGGCCCTTTTTCAAATTTGATTTTTTTATGGTATAACTTTACAATAACTAAGAAGTTTTAATACCTTCATTTAAGGAGTATTACATTGTTTATTAAATACAATTTATAATTTATAGTTTCTATCGATAGATACAAGATACGTCAAATGTGGTTCTGTACCTATCAACGATTTCATTGCTACAAAATCTGTCAAAACTGCCATTTTTGATTGTTGCAATCAGAATTAATTGCTACAGAAGATACATGATCGCCCTGCAGGTCTATACTGTGAAATGTATAATTAAATTCAGAAAAATGCTCAGAGTTATCATAATTATGTAAATATAGTTACAGTTAAAGGAACTTTAAAATTGCGATAAGGCTTGTGTGATCATGATCATCATTCTGTTCCATAATTTTGTAATTACACATGGGCTGAAGGGTTTTTGATTAACTTTGTCATGCACAGTTTCTTTAAGATAGATGATAATTAAAATTCAGAAAGTGTTTTGAGTTATCATAAAGGATCATTGCTGGATAAACTAATGTAACAATTGCAATGTAAAGCTTGTGAAATTATCATTCTTTGTGTTAGTTTTCTATTTTAATTTACTGTTTGTTCTCAAAATATTAATGTAGGGATTAAATGAAAATATGATACACCACTTGTCAATCACCTTGCTTGAGAAGCTTTTAAAATTTTAATTATTAAACATGAATTATAGGAATGTGTGACCATCATTTTATTACTTTTCCTTAAACATTTGCTGTGAGTATATATATTCACAGAATAAGAATATTTTTTTAATGGGGGAAGGATTGTTGTGGGTATACTTCATGCTTTTTTTTTCTTTTTAGGTTTGCAAAACTAAACTAACTAAGAACAGGAACTAGATCTAAATTACAGCGGCACCCTTGTGGTGCTTGGCGACTCATTTTCTACTCGAGTGTGGCAGTGAGCCACTTTTTGGCGAAATACAGCATTAGAAAATCCGACTACCACTATGGATAATGTGCGTGCATGGTAGTAGAACTTGTATCACTTTTGATATGCACCTACTTTACATCATCTGCTGTATTTTTCCTCAAACTCAGTGCATTCTTGATACGTAAGTAGGTAATAACAATAAGTTAAGATCATACCTTATCGTCACCGTCGTATATTTTCACGTTCTTATCTCTTTTCAGATAGTTTTCTCCATCGAATAAACGGGCGTCAATATATTCAAATCTATCCATTATATCTTTACATGTGAATCACAATTTTCAAACTGAAAACAAGAACTAGGCCATAAATCGGTAAGAGTCTAAAATTAGGATTCAAAGGCTTCAAGTTGATAAAACTAGGAATACAAAAATTCACACATTTTCACAGTACACGATTGACATTTGAATTTTGACATAAAGTAACTGTGCCGCGTTCCAAGCGTCAGAGTGTAGTTGTTTTGTTGCTTTAGCTTACTCCATGGTCTAAGAAAACAAGTTCTTCTACTCCCGAAGAATCACAAGCTTGCGTCGCTACCATATTGGCTCTTTATTAAAACATTATTGCAGCAGCATACAAGTTCATGGTTCTTTTTCATGTGAATGTTTTGTTCTAAAATATCATTACAATATTTCAAACGTCTAATAGAAAGTCACACATGTTCATCACAGTAAATGGTATGAAAAAAGTTGTCTCTCTATGGTTCCACTCACGTATATGATGTGCATCTGTTTCGCTCTCGCTCATGCACATATGGGCAGTGATTCACAAACTTTGTGGTTGGCCCATTTCTGGAAGCTACGAAGTATAATAAAAAAAACATATTATTTTTTTCTATTGTGACGGAATAAGCTCGAGGCCCACCTGATGTTAAGCAGACTAACCTCTGCCTATAACAGATGCATTTCATCACAAGTCACGAATTGTACTGCGCCTGTCACCAGGAGACATAGATGTTAAGTCTCTGTACCTGTAATTTCACTGGCTCTCAAGGACTGCTGCCGGAACACTCCGTTAGGTGTTTGGCGACAGATTTTCTACTTGAGGGGGGTTGCTAGCCAGGCGGGCATTCGCAAAATGCCCTCCCACCATGCAAAAAGTAACTTTAAGAGTAAAAGTAGAAAAAGCAGTAATTTGAAGTTTTTTTCATTTCCTGCAAAATTGTCTGTAGCCGAAGTAGTATTGTGGACCACAAAGGTCCACAATACCGAAGCCATTCTTACTGCGACTACTAAATATGGTATGTAATGTAAAATTTCTTTGGTTATATAACGTATCTACCTAATTGGTTTTTACTTCCGATATTTTTGAACTATCTTTGAAACTAAACTTTACACCAAAATACAGATAACTGGCCGTTATTTTGGCATAGAAAATAATTACTTGATTTCAATCTATGAAAAATTTAGGCCTATTAGCATCGACGGTACCCATTATAAGAAAACTATTCGGTGTCGAACACTCTGTACGAACTTGATAACCATAATTTATTCAGGAATCATTAATCTGTGTAACTTAAATCAATTTCACGTGCTTTTCTTTATTAAAAAAAAAGGTGAAATCTATTTACTGTTATTTTACTGCCCCCCAATTTCCTCAAATTTGGTATAAAGTATATCTGTATCTATAAGACAAGCACCAACTCTCAGAATGTTCAAGGATCAAGTAAAAAAGTTTTATTTGTCCAATTAATTTTGCACTACATTTTTGAAAATTTCTAGGCTTTATATGGGATAATACACTCGAGAGCAATGAATCCGGGTCACTTAAAGAATGTTAAAAATCTCGGAAACTAAAAATGATAGGTTAATGCAATAAATTGTATTTAATAGACAATGTAATACTCCTTAAATGAAAGTAAAAAAAATATGAGTCACCATACATTTTATTAACACAAAATTACATAAAGAAAAAAACTGCTGATCTCTCCTTAAAACAAAAATAGGAAACATGAAATTTTTGAACTTTATTACGATTTTCTTGAATTTTAATACTTCGTATTGCCTCCTCGTGCTTCCATTACTGCGTTTACGCGGTTTGGCATGCTGTACACCAAGTTCCTTATACGATTTTGGGGAGTATTCTCCCATTCCTCTGTGAGAGCAATTTTGAGCTCACGAAGCGTGATTGGGGGAGGGTTTCGTTGTTTTACGCATCTGCCTAGCTCGTCCCAAGCATGCTCGATCGGGTTGATATCCGGGCTGCGCGCTGGCCACTCCATACGAGTAATGTTCATCTCTTGAAGGTAGTCATTCACAATCCTACCTGTATGAGGTCGGGCATTGTCATGCATAAATATAGCATCCTCACCTAAATTGACCATGAATGGACCAACGTGATCATTGAGGATTTCTTCCACATATCTTACGCTAGTTAAAGAGCCGTTTTCTATGATCACCAGCTCTGTGCGACTTTCAGAAGAAATTCCGGCCCACACAAGTACAGACCCACCACCGTAGGCTACTTTTTCTTCGATGCATGCTTGCTTGAATCTTTCCCCTGGTCTTCGATACACTCTGTGTCTTCCATCGTGCTTGTAGAGCATAAATTTTGATTCGTCGGAGAACATAACTTTTGACCAATCTTCAATACTCCAATTTACGTGGCTCTGGGCATATCTTAGTCTCGAAATACGATGCCCACGCTCCAGTTTAGGGCCGTTTGCAGGTCTAAGGGGTTTTAAGTTAGATTCAGCAAGCCGACGTCTTACTGTCCATGCACTTGGGTTACTTCCTCCGAGGCGTCGAAACTGATTGGTGAGTTCAGTTCCTGTGAGAAAGCGATTTCGAAGCATGGTGTTCACCAAGTATCGATCTTCTCGTGCTGTGGTACACCTGGTTCTGCCCGTTCCTGGTCTGCGTAGGTTAGAACCAGTTTCTTCGTAACGTCGGAGAACTCTTTGTACTGTTGACAGCGACACACCGACAGTCCTGGCTGTATCGCGCTGACTCCGGCCGGTTTCCAGCATTGTAAGTATTCTGGTGCATTCTTCAGGCGTAAGCGACATAATTTCAGCTTGAATAATGAATATAGAGCACTATCAACATGGTTTATGTACCCACATAAATGACAGATTACAAACAAAAGCAAAACCAAATGCTGTAATTTCGTAGTTCCATCTTCGAAAGTGGCCCTTTTTCAAATTTGATTTTTTTATGATATAACTTTACAATAACTAAGAAGTTTTAATACCTTCATTTAAGGAGTATTACATTGTCTATTAAATACAATTTATTGCATTAACCTAGCATTTTTAGTTTCCGAGATTTTTAGGATTCTTTAAGTGACCCGGATTCATTGCTCTCGAGTGTATTATGATATGTATTTTTATATGATTTATTTATATATGTATAAAAACTTGTAACTTTAAAAACTTACATGCTATTTTTATACATTTGTTTAGAAACACCAATAAAATTAGTTTTATTTTTAAAATATTTTTATGAATTTTTAGGGTATAAGGGCTCTTATCCCTAATAATAATATTTGATGATCGTGGGAAGCTCTTAATAAAACTCGTAAGTGTTGTGTATGGTAATCGATATGGAACGATGATGATTTTATTTAGAAGCGCACCAATATAGGTATATACAAAAGCTAGGATAATTATTATTAATAAGAAATAGGTCGAAGTGGCGTGATGTGATGTCGCGTGATGTCGCTCTATCTCCTTTCCGCGCGTCTCGTTGTCCCGCTCCGGCGCTCGCGGGATCTGTTTGATTTGAGACGGCGGCCCGCTCATACCGTTCGCGGCGCTCTCACGGCACGGAGCGTGCGTGTGCATCTTTGCCATCGAGACAGTGCGTGTGCGTGATGGACGACGACGAGTGGTGAAGATTTGTGCTGTGCTGCCTGGTGAAGAACGGTGATGCTGCTTCATGTTTCTTCAGCTCAAACCGTTCTTGTCAGAACGACATCCTCCTTGTTTCTAAACTATGACAGTACGTTGCTCTTTTCAGAGCGGCTTTATCTATTGTTTCTGTTACACGACAACATGACAGAATATATATTGTGTGTGCGTTTTATTTAATGTCCCTGGTATGTACTGGTACTGGTAATATGGTAATTGGTAAGGTATGGTTGTACTGTGGTATGTGAAGGTAATCGCGCTAAAGTTCTTGTGTGCTTCTGTGCTGCTACAGTACTCACCCCTTAGCGGAAGCGTACCGGAAGTTTGATAGTGCGTCCACTTTGTGTGGTTTTTAATATTGGCTTCGGTAAGGTAACTTTATCTTGTACTTGATCTTGAGGTAAGTTAACCGTAATTTGCTGTGTAGGTTGACTAGTACTAGCATAATCTATTGACTCGTTGAGTGTGAAAGCTGGCTTGAGTCTGTCGATTGATATGGTAGCCGACCTTCTTTCTGGTAACTGTAGTTTAAATATCTTGCCGTTTCTTTCTAATACTTTGTAGGGTCCATCGTAGGGTGGTTGTAGCGGTTTCTTGACTGCATCGTTGCGAACAAAAACATGCTCGCAGGTTTGTAAATCTTTGTGAATGAAGATAGAACGATTGTTTCCATGTGGTATGGTCGGTTGGCTAGGCTTGACTGAGTTGATAGTAGCACGTAGTTGGTTTACGTAGTCGTAATCCATGTCGGTTTGGTTTGATGAGGATGTGAAAAAGTCGCTAGGTAGACGTAGGTTGTGTCCGTAGGTAAGCTCTGCGGCGCTTATTCCTGTGTCTGTACGTGTAGCGGCGCGTAATCCCATGAGTACAGTAGGCAGCTCGTCAATCCACGTTGTATGTTCTGATAGACGAGTCTTTAGAGATGCTTTGAGACTACGGTGGAAACGTTCAATCATTCCGTTTGATTGGGGATGGTATGGTGTGGTTCGTGTCTTTTTGATTCCCATCATGTGCATTAACTTGGTAAACAGCTGACTTTCGAATTGTCTTCCCTGGTCGCTGGTTAGAGTTGACGGACATCCAAAACGCGTGATCCAGTGCTCATATACTAACTTCGCTACTGTTTCCGCGGTGATGTCTTCCGTAGGTATAGCTTCAGGCCATCTGGTTACTCGGTCAATCATCGTAACTAGGTATCTGTGACCTTGAGGTGAGGTGTTTAGTGGTCCTACGATGTCGACGTGCAGATGTGAGAACCTTTCAGTGGGTGGAAACGTTGCAATGCTGCTCGTCGTGTGTCGCTGTATCTTGCATTGTTGACAACGTGTGCATTGTTTTGCCCAGTTACCTACGTCGCTGTTCATTGATGGCCAGAAGTATTTTTGCGTCATTAGTTTTCGCGTAGTTCGTACGCCTGGGTGACTGATGTTGTGTACAGCGTTGAATGCTTCTTTTCGAAATTCTTCTGGTAGGTATGGTCGAATGAATGACGTAGAGGTTTCACAATATATTGCAGTTGTTGAGTTTGGCATAGCGACTTGCTTGAATGATAGGTTGCTTTGCCCCTCAAGTTGCTTTATTATGTCTTTCTCTCGCTCTTGAGCTTCGGCGATCTTTTCGTAGTCGATTGTAGTAGGGCACAGTATACTGTCTACTGGCATTCTGCTCAGACAGTCTGCTACAAAATTTTCGGCTCCAGAGATGAATCTTATGTCGGTAGTGAATTCGCTGATGAACATAAGTTGTCTTGCACGGCGCGGTGTTTCGGTTGCCGATGGTGGCTTTTGTAGGACATATGTCAGTGGCTTGTGATCAGTGAATATAATTAGACTGCGTCCTTCAAACATTTTTCTAAAGTGCTTCACTGCCATGTAGATTGCGAGAAGTTCTCGGTCGAATGTACTGTAGTTACGTTGTGCGTCTGAGAATTTCTTCGAGAAGTAGCCTAGTGGTTGCCATATTCCGTTTATGTGTTGTTGCAGTACAGCTCCTGCAGCTTGGTCTGACGCGTCCGAAAATATCGCCAATGCAGCTTTAGGTACTGGGTGAGCGAGTAATGCTGCATTTTTGAGCGCATTTTTGCAATCTTCAAAAGCTTGTGAAGATTTTTCGTTCCATTCTATTATAGTTTTGTCTCTTTTCTTCACATTGTGTAAGTAACTGTGCAGTGGTTCTTGTATTGACGCGGCTTTCGGAATATGTTCTCTGTAGAAATTAATCATGCCCAGAAAACGTCTCAGTTCTTCAATTGTTTTCGGTCTTGCGTATTCACAGATTGCTGTGACTTTTTCGGCAGGCGGTTTGATTCCATCTTTGTTCACGGTGAATCCGAGAAATTTGACTTCTGTTTGGCCAAATATGCATTTAGATGGGTTCATTGTCACGCCATTGTCTTCTAGTCTTCGTAGTACAGTTCGGATGTGCTCCCTGTGGCTAGATTCGTCAGAACTCGCTAAAAGTAGGTCATCTATGAACGAATGAACGAAGTCTAGGCCACGTAGGACTTGATGTATGAATCGCTGGAAAGTCTGACCAGCATTCCTTAAACCTGGGATCATTTTTGGAAACTCATGTAATCCCAGCGGTGAAACGAGAGCAGATTTCTCTATGTCTTCTTCGCGGATTTTCAGATGATGGTAAGCGCGGTTGAGGTCGATGACGCTAAATATCTTCTTGCCAGACAACTGGAACGTGAAGTCTTTTATTCTGGGTATCGGGTAGCGGTCGGGTATGGTGACAGCATTGAGTCGTCTGTAGTCTCCAACGATGCGTAGATCACCATTTTTCTTGGGTACTATGTGCAGAGGTGATGACCAAGGGCTTTTGCTTGGACGGCAAATACCTTGTTCTATCATTTTCTCGAGTTCTTCTTTGACTTGTTTGTAACGATGAGGTGCGATTGGTCGGGCACGACTGTGTATCGGCGGTCCGGTGGTTTCTATGTAATGCTCAACTTGATGTTGTGGAGTTAGCTTCGTTGAAGTCAATCTTGTGATGCCAGGGAATTCCGCGAGAATATCGTGGTACGTTTGATGTACGTCGATGCTTCGTATTGTCGGAATGTTTGTAGCTCGGACGAATGATTTTGTAGATAAGCTTGTTTTCCCGTCGATTAGTCTTCTGTTCTTGACATCCACGATTAGTTGGTGGTATTGCAGGAAATCAGCTCCGATTATAGGTTTACTGACTTCTGCTACTATGAAAGTCCATTTGAACGGACGGCGAAGGTTGAAATCTATTTCCAACGTTTTCTCGCCATATGTTGGTATTATGGTGTTATTTGCAGCGTAGAGTTGAAAATTTAGTGGCTTGGTGATAACGCCTTTCTTGTTTGGAATGCACGAAATGTTTGCGCCAGTATCGATGAGAAATGTTACTCCTGTGTTTTTGTCCGTGACAAATAGGCGGTATGAATTTTCTGTTACGCTGGAATCCGCCGCAGCCAACGTATTCTCTAGTTTTCCGAATTTTCAGTCTTGTATGAACATGGCGTCGTACAGCGTCTTGCGTCTTTGCCGAATCGACGGTGGTAATAGCAATATGGCGATGGAGATTTGCTGCGTGAATTTCTGTAGGCGTCGTTGTTGCGGTCCATAGATCGGTTTCGACGGAAATATGGTTGATTTTGCTGTTGATTGTGTTGCGACTGACTATATTGGTGTGCTGACTTGAGTGCGGAAACTTCCAATGACAGTCTTCGGATTTCTTCAATCAGTAATTGAGTTTCTGCTTGTTGATTGCGCAGTGTAGTTGTACCTGTAGATATTGCTGCGATTTGGGAGTTAGAGCTTGAATTTTCGATCATTTTGTCTGCAAGAAGTGATAGCTCATCGAGTGCGGTTTGAGTCTTGAATGTTTCGCTGACAGCGAGGACGGAACGAACGTGAGCTGGTAGATGGTTTGTCCACATGAGCCTTAGTGTTGAGTCTGGTACCTTATCGCGTGCTAGGCTTCGCATTCTTCTAAGCAGCTGTGATGGTTTCTGATCTCCTAGTTCCATATCAGAAAGTAATTTCTGGAACTGCTGGTTATCAGATTCCTCGTAAACGGCGATAAGACGTTTCTTCAACGCGTTGTACTGGTCTGTTTCTGGAGGATTGTAGAGCAGGTCACTTATTTGTTCGATATCCAATTTGTCGAGTTGTGCTATAACCATCTGCGCTAGCTGGGCTTGGCTCTTCTTTAAATCACTTGTGGCGGCTTCAAAACTGATAAACCATAGACGTGGTTTGTCTCGCCAGAATGGTGGGACTCGCAAAGATAAAGCGATTGAGGCGACTTCTTGCTGCTGAGAAAACTGGCTTTCTGAATTTTCTTCTTGCATCCTGACAATAATTTTCGGTATTCGGTATTTACGGGGTCACCACTTTAGGGTATAAGGGCTCTTATCCCTAATAATAATATTTGATGATCGTGGGAAGCTCTTAATAAAACTCGTAAGTGTTGTGTATGGTAATCGATATGGAACGATGATGATTTTATTTAGAAGCGCACCAATATAGGTATATACAAAAGCTAGGATAATTATTATTAATAAGAAATAGGTCGAAGTGGCGTGATGTGATGTCGCGTGATGTCGCTCTATCTCCTTTCCGCGCGTCTCGTTGTCCCGCTCCGGCGCTCGCGGGATCTGTTTGATTTGAGACGGCGGCCCGCTCATACCGTTCGCGGCGCTCTCACGGCACGGAGCGTGCGTGTGCATCTTTGCCATCGAGACAGTGCGTGTGCGTGATGGACGACGACGAGTGGTGAAGATTTGTGCTGTGCTGCCTGGTGAAGAACGGTGATGCTGCTTCATGTTTCTTCAGCTCAAACCGTTCTTGTCAGAACGACATCCTCCTTGTTTCTAAACTATGACAGTACGTTGCTCTTTTCAGAGCGGCTTTATCTATTGTTTCTGTTACACGACAACATGACAGAATATATATTGTGTGTGCGTTTTATTTAATGTCCCTGGTATGTACTGGTACTGGTAATATGGTAATTGGTAAGGTATGGTTGTACTGTGGTATGTGAAGGTAATCGCGCTAAAGTTCTTGTGTGCTTCTGTGCTGCTACAAATTTGTACTTTTTCATTGATAATTGTTAGACTACACCCGCCTCAATAGTTTTGTTTATTCAACTCCATCCTAAGGTTGCCTGGTAGAGATCACTTTTAGTGATAAGGCCGCCCATTGTAACACTATGTTATTATTATTTAATTAAATCTTATGATGTAAACTTAAATATTTTAAATGTGGTGTAACAATAAAGAGTTTTCTATTCTATTCTATTCTAAAGTTTGAGAGCCGTAGATAGAAGTGATGACAGAATGCTTGTGTCCCGGTTAGGTGACATCTGGTCTCGGAGTGTAATACCTGGCGTACCTAGTATATTATTGTATCATGACTTACTCCAAGGTTCAGTTGTTTTATAAACTCAGATATCGAATTTTGGCGGGGAACTATCAAAATATATAAACATTTTTTGATGTTTGAAAACCAAAAACTACCGTTACTTATTATCAACACCAAATTCACCTTTCCTTTAATTACAATAGTAGGTACTAAACGTCGTTGTGCAAAATTTTACAATTTACACAATTACCAGTTCGTAGGTATATGAATATGAGAATTTATAACATAGCTTTAACTAATTTAAAACTATGTCATAAACATGTTGCTTTTATTAGTTCTAAGTAGGCTTAAATTTATAAATAAAAATGTAAGTACGTTATTATTTTGTTTCTTACTGAACATTACTTGAAGGAAATAAATACTATACTTTCAAATATTATATTTTTTCTAAACTGTTTTTTTTATCTGCTTTCTTTGAAACTATAGTTAGTTTTACATTTGTAACAATTTTAAGTCTAAAAAATGATAAAATATTAAAAAAGCCATTTTTAGCTTAGTTTCATAAAAATCAATTAACATTTAACATTTACAGGTATGTTTTACGTGTTATTTATTTTTTAATAACTGCTATTGTCTCCTCGGGCTCTGCTTATACCTTCAAGTCGATTTGGCATACTGAACACAAGGTTTCGGAGCTGATGTTGGGGAATATGCTACCATTCTTCTATCAGGGCCTGTATTATATTGTACCCTGAGGGTGTTAGGTAGTGGTCTGCAGCTTCTGGCTAGCCTTTCTAGGTCATCCCAGGCGTGCTCAATAAGGTTGAGATCAGGACATCTAGGTGGCCAAGCCATCACGCTGATACCAACCTCCTGAATATACTCTTGCACTACCCAAGCCGTGTGAGGCCGGGCATTATCATTCGTTCATCAGCATCGATCCATCAACCATATTTAATAAATACGGCCCTGCATACTTATTGAGAATCTCCTTGGCATATTTTTCCCCAGTTAGAGTACCGCCGCGATATCCCCCTTTGTCGTATCCCTCCGTTTTGTAGACACTCCCCTTGCTACCTCAGCCAGTATCGGAGTACTTGGCGTCGACATATCGAACGTCGTCCAATTTCGCTGTCACTTGGAAGATAAGGCTAAGTTAGCCTCTAAGAAACTTGGTGTGCTCGGAAAGGCGAGGCGGTACTTCACGTCGGCCATCGCCTGCAACTTTATAAGGCTCAGGTTCAACCTCACATGGAGTACTGCTCTCACCTCTGGGCGGGAGCTCCCCAGTACCAGCTTCTTACATTTGACCGCATTCAACGCAGAGCGACTCGAATCGTCGACGATCAAGTTCTCTCCGGTCGGCTCGACCCTTTGGCTTTGCGTAGAGATGTTGGATCACTCTGCATCTTTTACCGTATATATCACGGGGAGTGTTCTGAGGAACTGTTCGATTTACTACCTGCAGCTCAATTTCGCCACCGGACTTCCAATCATCATCATGCTTTGTCCACCGGACAAAGCATGATGTTTCAGCAATTTCATGTCGACGTCTGGCAGTCCACAACCTTGCGATTTTCACGGTATTTTTTACCTCGCGCTGCCATATTATGGAACCAGCTGCCTGGTGAAGTATTTCCGAACAGTTACGACTTATGAACCTTCAAGAAGAGAGCATATTCCCTCCTTAAAGGCCAGCAACGCATCCTCAAGACCTCTGGTGTTGCGGATGTTTGTGGGCGACGGTGATCACTTACCATCAGGTGAGCCGCCTGCTCGTTTGCCCTCCTATGCCATAAAAAAAAAACATTTTCTATAGCTACTAACTCTGCACGACCTTCTGAATATATGCCAACCCATACGTGTACACTGCCTCCACCGTACTGGACTCTTTCTGAGAAGCATGCTTGAAAGTATCGCTCACCAGGTCGCCTGTAGACGCTTCGCCTTCCATAAGAAGTTTAAAGTGAGAATCGAGATCGAGATGAAATCGAGAGAGAGAAAGATATGTAAACAAAATTCTTGACCGTTCTTCTTGTTCCCACTGTATGTGTTCACGGGCGTATCGCAGTCTCGCTACTCGATGCTCTCTCTCGAGTTTGTGGCCACTCCCTGGTCTTCGTCCCTGGGTTTCAAGTTTGCTTCAGCCAGTCTTCTTCTCACTGTACGTCTTTAATGTAGTGTCTTCGGGTACGACACGTACTGATGCCTAGTTCCAGAAAAGTCATGATCATAGTGTTATGTCTCACATTTGGGTTTAGGTGGTTTAGAATCAAACACAGAAATCCATCACTAGGTGCGTGCGCGGCACGTCCGTCGCGCCGGCGTCTGTCGACGTAATGGCGGGGAGCGCGTGTCGCAGGCGCACATATTTTATTATAATATCAATACACCACATCTCTCCCTTTCAATAATTTTTTAATTGAATCATATTGGCTGCTTTGTATAATCATAATTTATACCAAACAGTAATTGTTCAAATTCAAAATTATTCATTCTATTTAGGCGTCTACTAAGCTCTATTAAATATTATTACAAATTTTAATATCGAAATATTCTACATTTTACAGCCACGTTCAGCAAAAAAAAATTTATAGAGCCACTGCGAGAAGTACGGGCAAGAAACTCGGGGCCATTCTTTTATACTTCCTTTAACAATCTGTTTCATACAATATAATAAAATTATTACAAAATCTCTTTAAATTACGTACGTGACAGGTGATAGCTTGGCAGAGGCGAAATTGTCATCAAGCATCTTTGTCGTTTAAGTAATCACGAACTGTGTAGTAAGATTTCTTAATCAATATGTTTTTTGTCTTTGCTAATCTAAAACCTGGCACCACGTTACAAGACTAATTGAAGTAACACCTAGTCTCTATACAACCAATACAAATATGATTGACTACATAACTTCATAATATAGTAACATTATTAATCTTCATAAATAAATTTTGATCTTAATCAGTGTTTATTTGCTCTTCATTATCATCTCCATTTTCATTTTCATTATGAATTCTCCATTATCCCTCTATCTTCTTGAGTTGAATTACATTTCTTCTTATTTTTTTGACGTGTTTCATTATTTTGAACTTTAATATCATGTTCATTATGTTTTGTATAAGATATGTATGTATTGTATTATATAAATTGTAGTATAATTTATATTATGTAATATTATAATGTATTGTATGTAAATATAATATTATATTTAGTTATTGTATTTATGTTTTAATTATATAAGTATAGTTTATGCACAATTCAAGACAATTATATGTGTGCTGTGCATAGTATAATGTATAAATACATATGTTTTATCATTATTTTTTATTATTATTATTTTCTCTTTTCGGAATCCCTAAACCGCAATATTGTAAATCCTCTCCATGCAAGGTTGCCTGTAAGAAATTGCTTAAGCGATAAGGCCGCCCTTTGTCCAATCTAATATATTAATTTGTTTGTAATAATTTTATTGTTTTCCTTAAGATTGTTGATGAATAAAGAATTTTGTATTGTATTGTAATATCACCTTTTTGACCGTATTGACTGTGTGTGCAGTAGAGTTGAAATCAGGCTCCAATTTAGTTTCTTTAATCATATTTTTAACATAAACCTTTTCACCTACACTTATTTCATTACTTACTGTTCGGTAAACTATGCAATCGGGTTGAACCCTATCTCTAGGCGTATAGTGTTCATATTCGTGAGGACGCGAATCCTGTTGTTAATGTATTTCCGAGGCAGCGCTGTCATCCACTAATACGCAGGTAGGCTAATTTTAATTCTCTTCTCAGTTCGTTTCGAGAGCCCCTCCGGATTGTGTACGCGGTTGTGTGCACGGGTGATTTGTATAGGTGTTTGCTCTTGACCTAGCTGACGTGAGATCACGTCCTTGACTTGGATTCGAGCGTTGCTCCGGACTGTGCGTGAGGTCGTGAAAATTTCACGAGAATCAGTTGAAAAGTGCGATCTCATTTTTGTGTAAGCTAAAGCAGAGACGCTTAGCTCAAACTTCGTTCTCGCTCGGTGCCCCCAGATAGTGGACCTAGATAGTCCAAAGCTATATCAGTCCAAAGTTGCAATTGTAATTCACGCCTCTTCATTGGCACCGCAGTTAAAATTGAGGAGTCCTGAAACCCTACTTTGAGTACGTCGAGACGCGTAGTTGTGTCCTTGCCAAACAAATTACGGATCCTGTTTTTAATAACATACTATTTTGCGGTATTTTATTCTGGTCCCATCACTGTTGAAGCCTTAAATGAGCCAAATACATTGAACCATATGTCAATAAAAATCTGATGTGAACCTTGTAGGCGATTGGACACAACGCAGCTTTTGTTTAAGGTATTCCCACGTTTTATCGTGTACTAAAATATTTTTGCTACCGGAGTCAATGAGCATATTCATTTTGACGCCCCCTATATGGCAAGCTATTTCAGAATTAGCATCAATGTGAAATTTATAGTTCACATTACTGACGGTTTATTTCGTGGGTTGTGCATTTGTTTTAACTTTTCCTGTCGACGATTTTTTGTCCGTAATAGAAGATTCTTTGCGCTTGTACTTTCTTGTGTGACATTTGTCGCATTCTTTATCTTAGCGGGATAGTGCGTATCGTCACTATTGTGATTTTCACTCACACATCTAAAGAATCGTTTTTTATTCGTGTTGCTAACCCGCGTTTCGATTTTGTATGGTCCCGTTCCGATCCCGTTAACCTGTTCAGTTTGCTTCCCTTGAAATTGCTTTAGTTGTATCTCCACGGTCTCAATTGTGATAGCTTCTAAAATAACCTTTTCCATTTATACCAAATCTTTCTTTCAAATCAAATCAAATCAAATCGAATTTATTTATTTGCTAGATATAGGTACATTAAACAGGTCTTATGTTAAAAGGATGTGTTGCTCTATATCTGAACCTTAATGGCGTGCAAATTATGGATTCAATACAATACAAATATTAATTACAAAATTATTTAGTTACATTCCTAGAATACATTATTACAATATTATCCAATTACATTATTATATTATTTAATTCCATAACATAATTTTATTCAATCATATATTAATGAATACAATATTTGAATTACTTAATATCATTCATGTCCATACAATTTTCTATATTTTATCATTCAAAAACTCATTTATACTATAATATGCCTTATAAATCAAAAACTTTTTTAACCTTAATTTAAAAATGTCAGTATTTGTCTCTTTTAAGCTTAGTGGTAGTTTATTATATATTTTCACACTCATAACACTTTTAGTATAAAGAGTTTTTTTGCTTTTTGGTATACATAGAACGTTTTTATGTCGGCTACTTTTCAAGGTACAACATTCTTTTAAATTATTTCTTACAAATATAGCTGATTCGAAGATGTATAGTGAAGGTAAAGTTAACAGATTCAATTTTTGGAAATATGGCTTACATGTATCTCTTGGCTTTAGTCGACATATTGCGCGTATGCATTTTTCTTTTTTTTTTTTTTGAAACTTGAACGCAGTTTCATTTTCTGTAGAATTTCCCCAAACAAGTATGCCATACCTTAGCTTAGACCCTACATATGCATGGTAGGCTTGTAGAAGTGCTCTGTCTTTAGCTACCTTTCGTAACATATACAATGCATATGAAAACTGATTTAACTTTGTACATACATGGTTTATATGTGTCCTCCATGATAAATCTGAATCTATGTGAATACCCAGAAATATTGTATTATCTATTTCGTCAATGTGCTTACCATTATAATTAATATTTAAAATGTCAAATCTAGAATTAATATTTTAGAATATCATTATGTGTGTTTTGTCTAAGTTAATAATAAGATTATTACATCGTAGCCAATCAAATATTAATTCTAAAGAATTGTTTATGTCATTTTCATGTTTAGAGTTCTTATGGTCTGTAAAAATAGCAGTGCTATCATCGGCAAACATGACCAATGGATGATTGATAGCCTGGGGAAAATCGTTAATGTAAATTAAAAATGACAGTGGCCCTAATATGCTCCCCTGGGGCACACCATATTTTACAGTTCTACAGTCTGAACAGTATTTTATTTCTACTTTAGTATTTGTATTTAACCTGGTTATTTCAGTGTATTGTTGTCTATTCCCCAGATATGACTTAACATCGCTGCAACAAAACTAACATCGCTCAACAAATTAAACTCAATACTCAAATACATCGTGGTTGATCTACCATAACTTTACATTTGTAACTACTTACTAGATATTTTGTGTGTTTACATTTTACACGTTGTTAGATAGTGTTTTGGATATAAATATAGTGTATTTGTATGTGATTACGCATTTCAAATAACTGTATGTCAGCAAACTGAACTTGCAGGACCGGAGCTAACCATAATTAATTTTGTTAAATTGATTATACCAATGTATGAACTTTATGAGTTTTCACCCAATGGAAATAACGTTATAATAATTATTATTATTAATGCATAACCAGCATTGTTTTATTGATGAGTTTTCACTCATTGGAAATCAGGTTATAATAATTATTATTATTAATGCATTACCAGCATTGTTTTATTGATGAGTTTGCACTCATTGGAAATCAGGTTATAATAATAATTATTATTAATGCATAACCAGCATTGTTTTATTGATGAGTTTTCACTCATTGGAAATCAGGTTATAATAATAATTATTATTAATGCATTACCAGCATTGTTTTATTGATGAGTTTGCACTCATTGGAAATCAGGTTATACTAATTATTATTATTAATGCATAACCAGCATTGTTTTATTGATGAGTTTTCACTCATTGGAAATCAGGTTATAATAATTATTATTATTAATGCATAACCAGCATTGTTTTATTGATGAGTTTTCACTCATTGGAAATCAGGTTATAATAATTATTATTATTAATGCATAACCAGCATTGTATTATTGATGAGTTTTCACTCATTGGAAATCAGGTTATAATAACTATTATTATTAATGCATAACCAGTATTATTTTATTGATGAGTTTTCACTCATTGGAAATCAGGTTATAATAATTATTATTATTAATGCATTACCAGCATTGTTTTATTGATGAGTTTTCACTCATTGGAAATCGGGTTATAATAATTATTATTATTAATGCATAACCAGCATTGTTTTATTGATGAGTTTTCACTCATTGAAAATCAGGTTATAATAATTATTATTATTAATGCATTACCAGCATTGTTTTATTGATGAGTTTTCACTCATTGGGAATCAGGTTATAATAATTATTATTATTTATGCATAACCAGCATTGTTTTATTGATGAGTTTTCACTCATTGGAAATCGGGTTATAATAATTATTATTATTAATGCATAACCAGCATTGTTTTATTGATGAGTTTTCACTCATTGAAAATCAGGTTATAATAATTATTATTATTAATGCATTACCAGCATTGTTTTATTGATGAGTTTTCATTCATGGGAAATCGGGTTATAATAATAATTATTATTAATGCATAACCAGCATTGTTTTATTGATGAGTTTTCACTCATTTTTCACATAGTGATGAATCGTTCTTAACTTGGCTAACGTTTACAGGCTCTATTTTTGTTGTTGTGTAGTTAGATGCGATCCCCAAGACACCTGCCAAGCGTGGGGATTATGGCAAACCCCTCATAGCGGGAGAGGCTGTGTTCAGCAGTGGACAATCCAGCTTATACAGTAGTTAGATGTGATTCACATTCACATTCACAGACGTAGCAGCAGAAAGCTGTAGAAAAATCTAATCAAGCTGTATGTGTATATAAGCAGAATAATTTTGTCAATTAGCAATGTAAAATATAAAGAGCATACACATACGAAATTATTTTACATAAACAGTTGGTATTTACCATTTGTTCACAAAATGTTTATATTTTAATGCATCAATTACTGATTAACGATCGCTTACAGAATCTGTCCTACACCGAACAAAGGCTTTGAGTGTGCGGTATTAGTAGAACATAATATAGGTGTCTTTATTACAATCGACCAACTACACAACAATGGAATGTTTATATTGGTAAGCGTTAGCTGGCACTTTTTTTTTTTAATACTTATCTGACCGAAGGTATCACAGCGTGATTACATACTTGAATGAAATACTATAATTAATCGAATATAGCAAACATTGTCTATGATTTTGAACAAAGACACACACGTTTCTTTTTATCTTGTGAAGGTTATATGCCACTTCTTCCCTTTCAGTTTATACCGAATAAGAAAAGCTTAATTTTGAAATGTGACTGTTACGAAATTTTAATATGTACAATGCATATTATATGATGTATCCAACTGATAGCCTTGGTCATCTTTGTATTCTCATTATTTATTGCTTAATTTACTCACGTTCTTTATCCTCGTCGCCAATGTTATGTCTCACATTTGGGTTTAGGTGGTTTAGAATCAAACACAGAAATCCATCACTAGGTGCGTGCGCGGCACGTCCGTCGCGCCGGCGTCTGTCGACGTAATGGCGGGGAGCGCATGTCGCAGGCGCACATCTTTTATTATAATATCAATACACCACACCTAGCACATTTTTCAGGTGAAAGAGGCATGATAAATAATTGTATATACTGATTGTCCAACTTAGCTTTAGTAACAAGACATCGATCAAACAAACATTTGAAAAAAATAAATGATTTATTTTATGTTCGTTTTAAACAGTCAAGGAAATTAGGAAGGTCCCAAAGAAATTAGAAAATTTCATTAACCTAATTTTAAGAAATGGCTGAAAAATACTATAATATCAAAAATAATCCTTTCCGACTTACAATTTTACCATTCATTTTTTGTAAAATGAATGGTAAAATTATAATTCGATATTATTTTTTGTAAAATGAATGGTAAAATTGTAATTCAATATTCAATATTCATTTTTTCTAAAATGAATGGTAAAATCGTTATTCGGAAAAGATTATTATATAACGTGGATATTAATTCATCAACAATACTGCGGGGGATGGTGCAGAATCGATAACTGAATGTGATCCACTCATTTTTAATTTTCACATAAACAAAATGAATACTAACTATTGTCTAAGCTGTGGCACTTTGACTTTGAGAATGATAGCTACGACCACACTCGCGACCGCCGCCCGTGGACTCCACTCATACATACACACACGTTCTAACGCTATGCGAGGGCAATGAACTCGGTATAACTCAGCTGTTTCTTGTTTGACGGACGCAGAAGCGGTAGCAATGGCGAGGCGGTGCGAGCCAAGTAGGTATTAGTTGTTTGCACGTCTGCTCGTTGACTAAATACATTGTATCACACAATATGTGTTTATTTATTTATAACTGTCTACCTAACGACATCAAAATATTGGATGGTAACAAATTTAAAAGATCTTTGACTCACTGGCTTCATATAAACTGCTTTTATAGTGTTAAAGAATTTAAAGACTTTTGTAAAATGTAATATTGACTGAATTCATACAACAAAAAATTTGCACGTCTGCTTGTTGACTAAATACATTGTATCTTAACAATTAATATAAGATCTTATATGACATGTATTTTAGCAAATAAATTATTTGATTTGATTTGATTTGTAAGTAATAAGATGATTGATCAAAGCGGCGATTTTCAACTGGCTCTCAATATCCGCTACCAGGGTTCACTTTTATCAGATATATAGTTAGGTAGGTAGGTACATCTCAAAATAGTGTTTACGACACCTATGAGAATGATAATGTACTTAACTTATTACTGTAGTTAGAATTCTCAAACACTGCGGTTTGAATTTCTTCGCGAATGATAGCTGCAGCTACATTTAGGACTCTGAATCGTTCTTCTTTTTTATTCATGTTCTTTTTATCATACCAGGCTTGTGTCATAATATCATGATGATTATCTACTAAGCATATGAATTTTGATGCTGCCGATTTCTCAGTGATAAACTTATTATCTATCTATAGAAATCGGGAACATCAACATCATCTCAAAATACTTAAGTTTTAGTCGTAGCTTAATCGTTCTGTTATCTAAAGTATCTAGTTTTGCAAATATTCTGTAATTCGTTTAAAGTGAACTCACAGTGATCGCTATATTCAATGTAAGTAAATATTTCCTCCATTAGGAAATTCGTAGCTTCGTCTTTATGACGACCGACATACTCGTATTATGACGATTACAACCTTTGAATCTTTATTATCTCAAAAACGATGGCTCGTAGAAAAAAGTATATGTACATTTTTGTAGATAACTTTATGATCTACTATTTTTGTCTGTAGTATTTTTATGATAAAACTCACTGTTTTGATGAAAATCGCAAAATAATCATTTTTATGACCTTGAATAAAAAAAAATCCATACAGGGGAAAGATGGGGAACTTTCAAATATTATTTTTAATAATATTTTAAACAATCCTAATGATTTTCAGCTTGGCGGGAATTTATATAGCTGTACTCGTATATTTTGGTCTTATTTGACCGCATTATATTGGCAGAAATTTTGTTGTATACTCACTAACTATACTATCTGTTGTTCAGTTTTATGAATCCTATAATTTGTTCTGCTGTGACATCAAACTAAATTTAAAATTGCAAAATATCAATCCTGAATTGAATTCACTTTCCTGCTAATTAACGCTAGATACGACACCATTCAAGTCTTATAAAACAGACATTTTCGTCTTTGCTACGTGTTTCTTTTCTAAAGAGCTTTGTTTATAACATGACATTACTACAGCCTGATTAGGTTCACTTTAGTAATTATAATTAATAATAGGTCCTAGGTATGGAATAAACCCATATCAGGGGTCAAGGCATACTGAAGTGTGGCACTGTGCTTGATAACAATATGCTAATCCCATATTTAAACATACCTGCCACCCCTCCGACTAATACAGGTGTGACATGATTTTGTAAATCCAAGTTTGTAGTTACCTGCCTACAAAGCTTTTTCTCTAGTTATACCCTAAAATGACCGAAAAATAGAATCCTATCTGAAGATAGAGTTGTGGAGAGAAGCAACAAAATAGCCGCTATAGCATATAAATTGTTTTAACGGTACCTCAAAATAAAGAGGGACAGGTTAGCTTGCGGGCCGGGCCCCTGTGGCCGGACAAGAAAAAAAACCACTTAGCCGAATACTTCATAGTACATGCAACTGAAAAAGCCGTCAAGAGATAAAATAGCCAATATAAAATAATTGCAGAACATCACAGCTATAGTCAACACAAAGTTTCGATGGTGATTTTAGGTTGAATGTTTTATGATTCCGCCAAATCTCACTAAATTATGGTACAAAAGAATAGCAAAACTGCACATTTTACTAAGTTTAGTAACCTTAATCATTTAAGAGCTAATTAACTAAACTATGGTGCCAACAGAACAAGGAATGTTCATTTATCGTTTCTGAATATATTTTTTCTACATTTTAGTTAGTTTGTTATTAGCATGGAAGTAATAAGTACTACGTACAAGAGGAATGAGCTGTTGTCGCAAAATTGAAGCCGAACGAGAGCTCAGTAACTGTACCTCATATCCCTCTCTGGCGATGGTGACTATATTGAAATATGATTTAAGGACATATAGTTATAAAAAATGTTTTGTGATCTGACGTCATCAGATCATTGCTTCAGATGGATTTTAATCGAAGATGCTAATAATAAACTTGCCCTTTGCGGCACTGTACATTTCCTATTTTGCTTCCTTTTCACACTCGCGTTATAAATGTAGGTAACTTACCTACTGGTCCTTGTGGGACACGACATGTAGCTCATATATATTCTATTTGATCTATGATGTAGCTGGACTGAGATAACTACGATAAGCTACCTATTGTGGTATATTTGATAAATTAGGTAAGAAAAAACAGTTAAGTTTACATTTAAATTTTGACATTGCTAAATAAAACAGTCTTGTGAAGTTTCTGACGCAAACCCAGCTTATTCCTTACATATTTTAATTATTCTAATTTTGCATTATGAGTTAAACTAACATTATGATCTTTAGGAAATCTGAAATTGAGACAAAGTTATTTTATTATGGAATGTAATAAAAAATGCATAGGTTTTTAAGTTATTTGTTCCTGAACTAGGACTAGATAGTCCGTAATTCTTCACTAACAAATTATAATGAAAACTTTTTTTTTTTTTTTTATGTCTTATAGGTTAGCCTTTAACCACTATCTCACCTGATGGTAAGTGATGATGTGGTCGAGGATGTTGTTCAGACTAACCTAGAGTTACTGGCTCTCAAGGACAGCTGCCCGAACACACCGTTAGGTGTTTGGCGACAGATTTTCAACTTGAGGGTGGTAGCTAGCCAGGCGGGCATTTGCAAAGTGCCCTACCACCATGCAAAAAATAAACCAGAATCAGGATAACACTCGCCCCCGCAAGCCTCCACGACAAAAATTCTCCCACCATTTTAACTAAAATTTATCAAAAATATCACGTTATCAAAAAATACTCCACCATTAACGTCCGCGTCGGCGATTTCATGTGGGGTTGTCGGGTCAGGTGTCCGTATTTCATAAAAATAAAAGAAAATCTATATGCCAATCGCAAATTTTTTGCGTTAATAAGGCTTCACACGTAGCAACAAATAATTGTTTTAACATGTGGGTAATAAATTATTATTTATATTTAGAAACATTTTAGAAGTAAATGTGTTTACTTCATTAAATTAATCGCATAGTTTTCTACAAACAACCAAAGGGTTGGAATCAACTTAACTCTGGCAACTCTAAGTCACTGTTAGAACGGGACACAGCGTTCAGTGGTTGCCCTCTAACTTGGCTTCATTATTATTTTGCGCGCAACAAGACTCATACTACCATAGCATAAGGTTTTATTTTCTTTATTTTAGCTGCGAGATGCACAGATAGAGCTCACTCCTGTTCTACGTAGTATTTATTACTTCCATGGTTATTAGACTACGAATAAATATGTTAAGAAGTGTAACTGTCATACAGTGACCGCTTTGATATCGGGCTCGTCGATAGGTTAATTGATTCGGCGCTTAGAAATGCTTGCATCTGAATGATCGCGTCAAGGTCATGTAGTCACCACCGTCATTCCAACCGCACTTTCATACAGATAATTCTAAGACATACAATGTTCCGAGCTACTTTTTATCGTTTATGAAAGCTGTTCCCGAAATTTTAATATCCGTATGGTTTCTCCAGAATTTTATAATACACTAAAATATTCTTGCAGATATTAACAACCCAGAAGAATGTTGATAAATTCAGTTGAAACTTCCCGCTAGTGGTGTGTACCGGTTCTCAAAAAACCGGATAATCACCGGTTGGAATGGGTACCGGAGACTAATCGGTGTTTCTATTAACTACCGGTTAATTGATTATATGATGGGCAACCATTTCTGAACGCGCAATTCAGTTGCGATTAGGGCTGGGATGTATCTTTGTTCGATACTACTCATACGAATATCATAAAATGATAATATTAATTTAATTTCATCTCATTCGTACTATAAATGCGTTTTGCTTCTATTAACCAAAACGGGAAACCATTATTACTAATACCCCATTGAGTTCTCCTCCGTTTATGCTACCCACGAAAAACACTTGTTCTCGGTAGGTAAGTATTTTGATGATAATCAAAACATTTTTTTTTTCTTGGATTGCATTCAAAAATATTTTATATAATCTCATTCGGTAATATTCTAATTATGAAATGAAATACACACTTCTATTGGCATATTTTATTTACATAATTCTCTAAGAAAATTAAAAAATAAATTAAAGCATTATTCTCCTAGCAAAAAAAATGCTTTAAAACAATTTTTTTAATTATTAAAGTAAAATGTGTCCCGACCAAGGAGGTTTCAATTCAATTTAAATAAACATTATCTGGGGAGAGCGCGCGCAACGCCCTGGTTCCGAGCCAATAGACCAAAAACAGACTTTTTTCTTTTGCCAGAAAAATCAAGAATAGCGTATAGCCATGTGATTAAATAAAGTAGTGTATGCAAGTGCATATAATTAGGGATGAAAACACTCGTGTTATCTTATTTTGAAACACGCTTGCGGCCAGTGCTGCCAACTCTATATAGCAAAAACGCGCTATGAGCACGTCAAAAACGCGCTAAATGGCACCTACTAAATAAAACCGCCCTAAGTGACGTCAATCTATTACGAAGGCATTTATCAATTTTCGCGTATTTTAGTCATTTGATAAGGTAAATAAGATAAACGAGGTAATTTTATCAAACTATTACAAAATAAGCACAAAAAATGAATAGTAGGTACTTTTATTCATGAAAGAACAATTAAATGTCAAACGAAGAGCAAAATAAAACTACGTGGCTACTAGTCTAATCATAGTATAATTACGTAAGTACGAGTAAGTACATAATTGCTTATCATATTTAAATTAAATTAATAATATTTAATTAATAAAATAAAGAATCATTAAATTAAACGTAATAATATCTCACGATGTTATCGTCTTCAAGACATCGCTCGGAAGATAATATATTGTTTATTTTTAAATAAGTCAGTATCGATTAGCAAAATGGCGTTTATTGCAGACTTAATCCGTGGCACAGAACTTTATGGATATCGGTAACATAGGCGTAAATGATTTCAAAAAAGCGCTAGATATAGCGCTAGGCGCTTAAACGCGCTTTTGGCCAAAAAAGCGCTAGATCTAGCGCTGAACGCGCTAAGTTGGCCGCACTGCCTACGGCTCGTTTTAAAAAACTACACTCATGTTTTAATACCCTCTATTACATGACAGTTGCACAAACTACTATTATTGGTCACATTAACTTCGATTAGATGTCAAGTACTTTCTGTGCATCAGTAATAAAATATACTGACTAACCGGAGAACAACCGGAGAAACACCGGTTATTCAAGAAAATCTCCGCAAAATCTCCGGAGGCTGAAATTGCCTCCGGTACACACCTCTACTTCCCGCGGTACCACCGCATGACTCGAGCCCACGCGGCGAACTGAGAGCGCTGCACGGTACTCATTGAAACACGCCTGCCACGGTTCAGTTTGCGTTCTCTTGGTTTAGAGCTTGAATTACATTTCTTTTCATTATTTATTCGTAGTTTTTTTTTTTTTTTTTTTTTAATGTGGCAATTGTCAAATTGACATTTGTGCCAGTTTCACGTCAAGAATTAAATCAATAAAAGACAAAATTTTGCTATTAAAAAGTGATGACCAGAATAACTAACGTGGTTATATAATATCATATAGGATAGAAAATAACTAACATATACATATTTTTATATAAGGAGAAGTACAAAGTATTACATATTGAATAAGGAATGCTTAAAATTAACATGTTATAAATATAACTTATTATAAGTGAATATTATTGAGAGAGAGGAAGTCAGATAAAATTTTATATATATCAAAATTATTAGACGATAAAAGTTCAGGCATGTAAGTTGGAAAGGAAACTTTTAAAGATTCAAGGCATAAATAAAACGCTACATGGTTATAAAGGGGACATGAAAAGAATATATGATTGAGATCCCCCTCATCCAAACCACATTCACATATAGAAGAATCTTTAACATGAATCTTTTTTAAATGAGTAGGAGTACAACAATGACCCAACCTCATACGGATTAATGATGATGTAAAACGTTTGCTTAACTTTATCCGGGCAAACCACGGTTTGTTCGGAATCAAAGGTTGCATTTTAGCAAAACCAGATCCAGTTGACCGACTACTGGTTCTCCAATGTAATGACCAAGATTTTGATAAATAAGATTTTGGAAGACATAATAAGTCATGGCAGTAATTAATAAAAGGAACCTTATCTCCACAAACAACTGCATCTTTAGCAACTTTATCAACTCGTTCATTGCCAGAAATCCCAACATGACTGGGTATCCAAGCAAGAATAACGTCAAAACCCTTAGTATAACATTCAGAAATAGAACTTTTAATTTGAAATAAAATTGGGTTGTGAGCATTAGAAGAAAAAGGGTTCGAAAGTAATGATTGGAGAGAACTCCGAGAATCAGAAAATATAATAGACCGATGCAGCTTGAAGAGAAGGATATATTTAATAGCCTCAAGGATAGCCAAACATTCCCCAGTAAAAACAGATGATTCAGGTGGACATTTGACTTTTTGAACGATATCGTATTGAGCATGAAAAATGCCATAACCAACACTGCCAACTGGTGAAAGTTTTGAAGCGTCTGTGAATATTGTATGCCAATCACGCCAATCTCTTTTAAGTAGCTCGCGGAAGTATTCATCTGCATAAAGGTCACCTTTACAAATATCAAATTCTAAAATTATATGAGGTTGAGATATAATTACATTAAATTCATAATTGAACATTGGAAGCTTTTGAGAACGATAAACAGGGTCTTTTAAGGAATTAAAAATAACGTAACTCTTAACAAGCAAAGGAAAATGTTTACATCTCCAAAAACGAGTAGAGTTGACATATTGATGAAGCAGTTGTAATTTTGGAATCAAAGGATGTTTAGAGAATTGGATAAATCGGAAAAAGAATCTGTTAGCAAGGAATTGACGACGAAGGTGAAGGGGAGGGTCAACACACTCAACTTGGAGAGCATTGACTGGAGAAGACTTCATAGCTCCTGTGATAATACGAAGAGCTTTCGATTGAATCATATCAAGTTTACTAAGGCTTAGTTTGTTAGCAGGATCCAAAAGAAAGCATCCATAGTCTAAGACGCTTCGAATAATTGCATTGTATAAAAGTTTTAAGTTAAAAGGATGGGCTCCCCACCAAACACCGGATAAGCATCTTAGAACGTTGATGTTTTTTTCACATTTTTGGATAATGTATTCACAATGCTGACGAAAATTTAACTTGATATCTAAAACAAGACCTAGAAATTTTATTGATTCTCTAACTGAGATTTGACAATTATTAATGAAAATATTGATAGGAGGGGGGTTTCTTTTACGGGTAAAGAGTACAATATTACTTTTAGAAGGAGAGAGTTCCAAACCATTTTCGCTAAGCCAAACATTCAATTGCTTTAGCGAGTCAGAGAGACAGTCACTTGCCACATCGATTTTGTTATTGGAATTATAAATGAGAATATCATCAGCATATTGTAAAATACGACAAAAACCAACAGATGACTCTAAATCATACGTATAAATATTGTATAAGAGAGGGCTAAGCACCGATCCTTGGGGTAAACCACGCCAGATAACTCTACTCGGTGAAATAGAAGGATTGTCACAGCGGAAAAATATAAATCTCTCCGTCAAAAGGTTCATAATAAAATTTCTTAATTTAACAGGAATTTTTAATTTAATTAATTTACTTTTTAGTATTGAAAGTTGGACATTATCGTAAGCAGCAGATATATCAAGGAAAGCTCCGACAATTGATTCACCACGAGAGAAACCAAGTCTTATATCTGTAGTGAATATACTAAGACTATCCATGGTACTTTTTCCTTTCCTAAAACCATACTGAGATTTAGCAAGTAATTCATAATATTCAACATACCACTCGAGTCGTTTTTTAATAAGGTGTTCAGCTATTTTAGCTAAAACAGATGAAAGAGCAATAGGACGGTAAGAATATGGATCATCTGGATCTTTGTTAGGTTTGAGAATAGGAATAATAAATTGCGATTTCCAGCTATCAGGGACATAGCCAGAATCAAAGATAGAATTAACAAGGCATAAATAATAATTCAGGACACAGTCATTAGCCTTAGAAAAAAAGGAATAAGGAATGCCATCCATACCTGGAGCAGAATCTTTGACCGATTTCAATACGTTTTTCAGTTCTACGATAGAAAAAGGCTGATCTAAAACGTCGTTAGAACTATAGGTAAAATGAGAAGGAAGTTCATCAGATAAAGGACAATATTGAGGCGCTAATTTGTCCATAAACGAGTCAGCCCAAGACTGACTCGGGCAACAACGACGATGAGGAGGGCACCAAGCTCTTCTATATCTGTGAATTTTATTCCAAATAATTGATAATGGAGTATGCGGGCCTATAGAGCAACAAAAAGATTTCCAACCATGGAATTTTTTGGTGTGGAAGAGACGTTTTGATTGAGCAATCACTTTGTTCAATAGCATGAAGTTCTCTTTTGTCATGGAGAGGCAAAAGGTAGTTTCAGTTTCATTACGAAATTTAATTGCCTCCGAGCATTCCTTATCCCACCATGGAGGAGAAGGTATTTTACTCGAACTACTTTTTTTAATATAGAAAGACATATCAGCACAATCTAAAAGAGCTTTAGCAAGGCCCTCCGAACAAATTTTAATGTTATTGATTTTAATCACGGGTAGTTTAGAAATATTGATCTCTGCAATTTCATTAAATTTATCCCAGTTAGCATTGTCATTTAAAATATATTTAAGAAGAGGTGAATTTCGATAGACTGTTGGAGCCAATTTTAGTGAAATATTTAGAATAATAGGACAATGATCACTGCCATGAGTTGAAAGCAGAACGTGCCATGACAAAAGAGATGCAAGATCTGGAGAGCAGAGAGATAGATCAACTGCACTAGGAAATTCGTTTGGGCGGGTTCTTCTTGTAGGAGAACCATCATTAAGAATACACAGATTGAGAGTATCAAGGAAATCTAATATAAAAACTCCAGAAGAATCTGAAATACCACAGCCCCAAACAGTATGGTGGCAATTAAGATCGCCAAGGACTAGGAGAGGTCTAGGAAGGGAGTTAAGAATAGGGATAAGCTTACGGATAATAGATATGGAAGGAGAGCAGATATATAAGGAAATTATTACAAAAGATTTTGTACGGACAGCCACAGCTTCAAAGCCAATCTGAGAAGGAATTGAAATAGGGGAAAATGACATATTATCTTTTAAAAATAGAGCAACACCACCACAACCATCCTGTCGATCTCTTCGTACATCAACATAGCCAGATAACCTAAAAAGGGAATCAGGTCTAAGCCATGTCTCAGAGAAAGACAGGATGCATGGTTTGTATTTATTAATTAAAAATATTAAATCAGTTTTTTTATTGTTTAAACTACGACAGTTCCACTGGAGGATCCTGTCGGAGGGATCCATTTTGGAAAAGAGAAAAAAGAGTATTCAAGTTGAAGGCATCGTTGGACGGTAAAGCGTTTGGGGAAGAGGAAGAAGAATTACACATAACAGTTGATAACAAATTTAAAAGCTTTATGAGCTCTGCTATAATATCAGGAACAGTAGGCATTTCAGAATTTTTACCTATAGGATTAGGGAGGGCACAGCCATTTTGGGAGGGAGCATCATAATCATTCCTTATTATGTTTAAGTGGGCAGCCCGATCATACCCAACACGGGAAGTAGGAGAGACATGTACAGTTTTGGAAACTTTTTTCTTATAATGAACTTTAGATGGTTCAATTGTCAAATTTTTAATAGAGCGATTTTGCGGAGGAAAAGATGTTACAGAGGGTGCGGCAATTTCAGCATACGATGATTTAGACACAGGAACCATTTTTGAAGCTTCAGCATACGATATAGCTTTTTCAGACATGACAAGTTTAATATTTTTTTGTCTTTGATATTCCGGACATCATTTATTGGTAGCGAAATGATTACCATCGCACCATATGCATTTTGCACTATCAACATCTTTTTCACAGGAATCTGCTAAATGGTTTAGACCACATTTAAAACAGGTGGGTTTTGAGCGGCATTGAGTCTTGGTGTGGCCATATCGGCAGCATTGATAACATTGTATGGTAGGTAAAGAGTATAACTCAACAGGAATTGAGTTATAACCCAAAAAAACTCGTGAGGGAAAGACTTGGCTATCAAAAGTCAATACGACCGTTTGAGAAGGTTTCCAATGTGTAGATCCTTCTATGATAACTTTAAAATTAAGACGACGAGCTTTAATTATGGGACCACAATCATTGGGAACCTTCATTTCTGTCATAATTTCTTCGGGAGACATATCGATTGGGATGCCACGGACAATGCCTAATCTCGTTATAATAAAGGATGGAATGAAAGCTTTAAATTTATTATGAGATAGAGACGGAGAATCCATAAATTTATTGGCACAGGCAGCCGAGTGAAAATCTAAAGAAATTCTATTTCGACCGACGCTTTTGATGGAACCATCTATAACTCCTTCAAACTCTCTGGAACGACTAAATAAAAATCTGCCAAACGTTACCGGATGTAACGAGGTGCCGGCAGTTGGAGACGATTCATTTCTCTGTACATGTACCGTAAATGGACCACGATCATTTGGGCCATATGACTGGCGACCAGTTGGGACATTGGAATTTTGTGATAGGAGTGGAGAAACTCGAGGGGAATCAGGTAGAGGGACAGAAGGGGCTATTTGTTGGTCAATATGGGTGTTTGGATCTCTGACAGAGGAAACTGAATCAGGGAGAGAGTGTTGACCAGGTTGGAGAACTACATCTGATTTTAATATGAGTGTGTCATTGGACGACTCTGACTCGGAACGAGAATGATCTGTATTAATCTTTCGTGCTTTTTTCGCTTTCGAACGCTTACGAATTACTGTTTCATATGGTAGATCATCAACAGACATTGTTATTGATTCAAACGCGGCTGGAGAAGGAGGTTTTACAATAGCTAATGTTCCACCAGGATCAGGGGGTTCATTCATCTTGATGAGTATGAAGCTAAGATACCAATCTACAAATAATATTTATACTAATATACTATAATGCAGCTACTCTGGTCTAAAAATAAGAATAATTTAGCAAGAAAATTAAATTTGAAAAATTTTACCAAAAATCCACGACTTGACGCTACACCGTAGAGCACAGATCCTCTATTCGTAGTTATTAGACGAAGAAATTCTTACTATAAGGTTTCATGTCAACTGGAGGTCGTTCGGAACCTTGGTTAGAGCGCACTCGGGGGTGCGTTCCTCCTACCCGTCAGCCAAGACAAATTATGGTCTAAACGCAGATATACGCCGTTCCAGCACTCTAATCGAACTTAATTTGATCCTGTCAAGATTTGATCATACCCGTTCCGGGCGACCTGTCAGAGCAAATTTTGATCTGCCTGGCCAAATTTTTACTACCTTTTGAATAGGCCAAATCTTGGCCAGCTGTCAAATGTGACAGATTCTACAATAAATAATAGATTTTGTACAAGCTAAGCCAAGGATTAGTGGCATACTATGTTAACATTGCTAAATTACTGTCACCTACCTACCTACGGTTGGTAGAAGGGAGCATAAAAGAAAACAAGAAGGAAAGATTTAGAATTATATTGGGTAGAGAAAAAGGGTCGTGGATTACAGACAGGTGTGGCAATAGCGAGCTTCCTTGTTTGAGAACTTATCTCCGGTCCGCTAGCAACTGAGTTAATGCTCAGCAGCAGGTCTGCCGTGCAGTGGCTCAGCTCCAACACTGCCGCGCCGGTAGGCTGTCCCAGCTAGGCGCTGTAGAGACGTGGAGTTTGGCAGCGGTCTGCGCAGGAGTTCAGGGGACGGCCGGAGTCAGGGGATCAGCCTCGTTAGGTACTGGGCCTGGTAGTGGAAGCCTGGTACAGGAAGCCTGGAGTTGGAAACCCGGTACTGGAAGAACCCTGAAAGGATGTGCTCAGGTCAGAATCCTATCAGTGAAGGTGTTGAGCTGGTGGGTCCATTGTTCCTCTGCTACTGAGCATGGCTAGGAACGCAGAGGTCTCAAGGATGTGACCCGCCCGCAAACAACAGATGCCTGAAGGGCTTAAGTAAAATTGTGTGTTGTGAAGCAACCAAGAAAATACAGAAAAACATAGATAAATAGAGATAGGTTACACAAGATGATATATGCTTATAGCTCGAATAGCTATTAGCAAGGTTAGAACATAGGGAAACACAGTAAATACAATGGGATAACATAGCAAGAATTAAATACACAAGTTAGAGGTTAGTTTTGTGGTAATTATTGGTTAAGCACATATTCACTTACCCGTTAAATGGGGTTTCTTATAGCTTGGATTGAGGTTTAAATTATTTAGAACTGGTATAATAAAGTCTGAGCTCAACAAATTGTAAGGATCTCAGTTAAGTTTATCTTCTGGAGGTCTCATGTAAAGTGAAGCTAGTTTGCCGTTTTGGCGCCTAGCCACTCAACCCCCGGAAGTTTGCTCCGTAATCCATTACCAAATATGGTAATGCTAGTGGTGACTAGACCGTTTAGAATTGAATCCACCAATGGCTTCACTTTTATTTTACTAATTTAAAATTACAACGTGCTTCTGCATTAGAAAATCGGAAGTAAAAACTATGACGGTGGCCATGTTGACACTTGACAGCTGTAACAAGCCAGTTCTGTCAGTTACTATATATGGACCTATAGTTATTTTATTGTAATTTAGACCTATTAAAATTCGTTATTTATTTTAAGATATTATTATTATTTATTTAGCAAGATATACTTAATATGAAAATATTATTTTACTTATTGCAACACATCACCAGATTTTTGGTTTAAGAATAGGCGACCTCTCTCGGATCATTGATGTACTACTTCAGCGAGCAAGGCGTTCACAATTGTATTGAGATCTCTTTGAGAACGGATAGATATTCTATTCTGCTCCTAATGGTAGATACATGGTTAGGTGGCGCTAGTAGTAAATTAAGTAATATTTGTTCACCGTTCAGGAAGGTGACATTACGTATTAGGCCCCATTCATTAAAAATGTAGACTGTATTTTATCACCTAAAAACATCGCTGTCAATTCCATATTTTGAAAGGAGCTTTATAGGTCGTTCCAGGTGCCTTAGAGCAAATATTGCTCGACCAACATTTACTGGAACGCGCCCCGGAGTGCAACATTTCGCTCTAACGTCGTTTACAACCTTCGAGCAGAGCGCTACTTTTTCACTAGCAAAAATAATGGTCATTATAAGGTTGAATCTTTAACAGGCATGACCTTGACATTTGTTGATGAGAGAATAATAGGCACTCTTTTATATTTTGCAGGTGACGGTAGTTATTGCTTTTCAAACATCATAAAACGCCTATATATATTGCTAGTTCCCTACCCAAAAACGAAATCTAAGGTAATTAAACAACCAAGTCGTTCGGAACCTTGGAGTAAGTAAAAGCAACCAAACAACTACACTCTGAGACTTGGAACACGGCCCAGCATTGCGACCGTTAGTGGAGATCTAGCTTTAGGCAGCATGCAGTAAAGTTATGAAGAATTGAAGACTATTGCCTTAAGACAGAAGAAAAAAAAAATAACCTAAAAATATTTGAAAACCATTAAATTTCCGAAATTGGTGTTACTGTTACATTTGTGTTGACTACGTTTAATCCAAGTTTATTATACGTTGTGCCTAACCCGTGCGAAAGAATTGTTATTGGCTATTTCTTTGTTGGCTGTGCTTCGCTGCCTTCAGCCCTTGCTTTGCTTGCCATTGACACAAGAGAAAATGAAAGGAACCAAGACGTTGTAGGTTGTAATTATTTCTTAGTGCTTACTTTTACTTACTCAGTAGGTACTGCAGTATTGCATTGACTGGACGCTAGTAGCGAATAAATAAATAGGGTTTCAAGTAGGTAATCAGTGATCGTTAAATTATGGCAGATACACAAGAAAGTTTGCTCTTGAAAATTAAAGAGCAGGGAGAACTCGTCAGGAAATTAAAAGCAGCGAAGGAATCTAATGAAAAGGTGAGTATATAACTACGTGGTTAAATTGTAACTTGGTGGTATTGTAACTAGTTGCATCATGCTACATATTCTCATTTGACTTTTATAGGGAAAAACGAAAAATGATTCTATTGACCTAACAGAAACTGACCAGCATCTATCTCAATACAGTTATATTGGCGGCTACATGCCCAGTGAATGTGATACATTGATGTGTGAAAAAATACAAAGTGTAGATGTTAGAGAGTACAAACACATCAGGCGGTGGCTGAACCATATGCGGAGTTTCAGTGACTCAGAAATATCATTATTTAGCAAGACTTCTCTTCCAATCCACCTAACAATGCAATATACATCTAATTTTGATGAACAGGTTGGCTCATATATTATCTAATAGCATGGTCTGTAGAGTTCATTGTTTAAATTGTGTACATACTTTGGAATCCATATTAAATGAAAGTGTAGTTAGATTTTTGAAATATATAAAGGCTTAGAATCTTCTCATATGGTTGTTTCGTCACCACACATTTTTTTATTACCTACATAAAACAACATTACCTAATTAATAATTTACCTAAATTGTTGTCTTTTTGGTGACAGTAAAGAAAGCTGTGGTGACGAGATATCCTACTGCACAAAAAGATAGATGCAAAAACTATTGAAACATGCTGTACAAAGTGTTGCGGCTTGCAAAAAGCCAAGCTAGAGTGATGCAGTTATGCAACTCAACTCTTAACAACTGTTTCACAAAAAGTATTTCTACATCATCTGGCAACAAGGTATTGGAAAGTTTATTGAAAGTTTTTAGGACAGCTTGTTAAATCACTTTAGTTTGTGAATTTTGTATCTTTGTTTTGTTTGTATTTGGCTTTTGTGGCACCTGCTTTTCTAAGTGTATTCTCTTCACACTTATCTCCATTTAATTATTTTTTTTTTATGCCTGATAGGTTAGCCTTTGACCACTATCTCACCTGATGGTAAGTGATGATGTGGTCGAGGATGTTATTCAGACTAACCTAGAGTTACTGGCTCTCAAGGACAGCTGCCGGAACACACCGTTAGGTGCTTGGCGACAGATTTTCAACTTGAGGGTGGTAGCTAGCCAGGCGGGCATTTGCAAAGTGCCCTACCACCATGCTGTAACGACTGCTATCCTAAGACAACAACCGGGACCGACGGCTTAACGTGCCCTCCGAAGCACGGAAGCGCTCAGTAGTAATGCCCAACCAGCAGTCACCCATCCAAGTCATGACCGCGGCGGACGTTGCTTAACTTTGCTGATCGATTCAGAATGGCTAAGCAAACTTGGCTACGAGCGCTTCAAAAATTTACTGAAGCTTGAGTATAATTATTAAGCACTATGTATTGACTGGAGTCTATATTGTTTATCTCTATTGTTCACTCTACAGTTATAATTATCTACAATGCGCATGGGTCAATAATATAAAAGAAATAATAAGAGCATATGTATTAAGTATTATAATAAAAACATTCTTCTGTATGCTCATGTAATCCTGATGACACAGACTGATATTTCATTAAATTTTCTTCATTAAATTACATATCAAAGATACCTCAGTATTAAAAAACCATAGAAAATTTTTTAATATTTTTTTATTATTTTTTGTTGTTAATAAATGTTATTTTGATTTATCTTAATTTAATAAGATGACTTATTTGTTTTACAATTAGGTACATAATCTAATTAAGATAACAATTCACTAAACATTTCATTGATACTGCTGAACTTGACCTCCTAACTGGAATTTGAAAGTAGAACTGGTTTGTTACAAATAGTTTGCTGCCCTCTACAGTTTGTTTAATATAACCAAACAGTTTATCTTATTGATTAAGATAGCATTGCACAGGTTCACCCTGTAATTGCAATTTTTTAACTTACACATAGTTTAAGGTCCTTAATGGAAGTTGTTCGATATGCGAACACTCAAAACATGGAGCTGTGTGGACTGTATAATAATTAATGACGATGACGTGCTGAGCTTACGTTCCAAACAAATAGACAAGAGGAGGCAAAGAAATCCACCACGTACCTTTAATACTTCCACGAACCGTCCCCAAGACAGGCTGGCTGGATGAGATTTCTTCTGGATGATGTCAAATTTGTAAAGTTCACACAAGCACAACACAAATAGGTATTAATTCTGCACGGCAGTAGTTCAATTTAGAGCTCACGGAGCTAACAAAAAGAAACGTTCTTTTAGAAAAGGTGCGAAGAATGCGACCCACGGGGCTGCTTGACGTAGACTGTCAGACGTGTCTCTGTCGTGTCAATTCGTTTCTGTTTCCATCCCAAGTCGAGGGTAGGACGCGAAAAACATCTCGGGCAGCGGCAAAAATCATTCACCACCCTCAAATCTAAATGTAAGGATCGAACATACCCCCCACCGAAATCATCGTGATGATTTCAAGTCAATTATTCAGAGGAGGATGTCTATGTATAAAGATATTAAATAAAATGGAACGTCCAAAATTATGTGCTACGAGTTAGGGAAATAACTATAAAATATGGATATGATTTGTCAATATAAAATAAATTGCCTGTTCGAAGATAATACAATTAGTTGGTATAAGGCAGAGGGCATACTTTGTTAACTGGCCGCTTTAGGATACCCTTTTGTGTCCTCAGAGTGACGACACGAACCATATTATCAGGACCGGGATGGAGACGCTCCACCCTGCCCAGTGGCCATTGAAGTGGACGACTCAACTCTGACTTTATGAGGACCAAGTCACCCAGCTTAAGATTGGGAGGAGACGTGAACCATTTTGCTCTTTGTTGCAATGTATGCAGGTAGTCATCGGACCATTTCTTCCAAAACGTTTGGGAAATTTTTTGTAAGCACTGCCAACGTGACAGACGGTTCATGGCTACATCATCATAGCTGTATTCTGGGACAGCCAGTAAGCTTTGTCCTATTAAAAAATGACCTGCAGTCAAGGCTTCAAATTCGTTTGGATTATCTGAGAGAGGACAGAGCGGACGCGAATTTAGTATGGCTTCAATTTTACAAAAGACTGTAGTTAATTCTTCAAACGTGAGCGATCTATCACCTATAACGCGTTCAAGCAATCGTTTCGACGATTTGATACCGCTTTCCCACAGACCACCCATGTTGGGAGCACTCGGAGGGTTAAACTTCCATTCTATTTGACGCGAGGCGCAACCGTCAATGATTGAGTCACTATTGTCGCGGTAAAATTTGCAAACGTCCTTTAGATGTTTGGCAGAGGCGGTAAAATTTGTGCCGCAGTCAGAATGCAAGGATGAACATAATCCGCGACGAGCGACAAATCTATCTAAAGTTGCAAGAAAGCAATCGGCTGATAAATCGCTAAGTACTTCGATGTGTACACATTTTACTGAGAAGCAAATAAAAAGTGCCATGTAGCATTTGTGAATCTTTGCGTTTCGAAGTAGGCTGTTTTTAATGTAAAATGGACCACCTAAGTCACAGCCTACATGATTGAACACTTTGTTAGGTTTTAATCTCTCAATGGGTAGCGTACCCATGCTAGGTTGAACAGCTGTTGGGTTGCATTTGAAACATGTCACACACTTCGACAAGACACTTCGGATCTTGCTACGAGCAGATACGATCCAATATCGTTTGCACAGAATGCCTTGAAGGGTTCGTGGACCAGCGTGTAGGTATATTTTATGAAAGTGCTCTATGAGCAATGTTGTGATGTGACAGCCTTTAGGCAATAAAAGAGGATGTTTAGTGTCATAAGGTAGGTCGGCTTGAGAAATTCTACCCCCCACCCTGAGAAACCCACGGGGATCTACGAAGGGTGACAGTTTACGCAGCGACGGAACGAACTTAGCATTTTGAAGTTTGACAAGTTCATCAGAAAAATGTTTTTCCTGTATGCATTTTATTATTATGTCATGGGATGCGTTCAATTCTCTAGTTGAAAGAGAGCCGAATGACCGCGCTGGTTTTGGTTGCCGAGCATTATTAACAAATCGCAAACACCACGCTAAGACACGCTGTAGACGACGAAACGTCGAAAATGTTTCAAACGTTTCATTTAAGTCGGCGTCTTTAGCACCACTTTGTGAAGGCATTGAAAAAGTATCGATGTTAGATTTTAACTCTAGAATCTCCGTTTTATCAGTGACGTAGAACGTGCTAATTGGCCACTGATGAGAGTCATCAGCCAGCCAAGTGGGACCGTGGAACCAACGCTCGGAGTCAGCTACGAGCTGAGCGGGCATTGTGCCGCGTGAACACACGTCGGCCGCGTTGTGCTCGCTCCTCACGTGGTACCAACAGTTCGGAGGAACTACGTCGATCACTTGCGCCACTCGACTAGACACGAATGTTTTTAATTTATATGGTGCCGTTTGCAACCATGCGAGTGCAACAGTGGAGTCGGTCAACGCAGTTACCTCATAATTTACGTTTTGAATATTTTGTTTCACGAAGAAAACAAGTTTAGATAAGAGTACGGCAGCCATGAGTTCGAGTCTCGGTATGGAAATGGGTTTTATCGGTGCGACCTTGCCTTTGCTGAGAAGCAGTCTAGTTTTTACCTCGCTGTGTTCACCGACACTGCGAATATAGAGGCTCGACGCGTACCCACGGCTAGATGCATCGCAAAATGCAATTAAATGCACTTTGTCGAACTGGGGTGTTAGCATGTGCCTTTCTATGCGAAGATCGGAGAGAGTGGACAGCGAGTTTATGAAGCTAGACCACTTGTCACGTAATTCAGGAGGCAGTTGCTCGTCCCAACCGAGATCTAATTTCCACAAGTCCTGCATTATGCATTTTGCGAGAAAGGTACAAGGGGATAAGAATCCAACAGGGTCAAAAATACTTGCCAACAATTTTAGGACCGACCGTTTTGTGAAAGTACAATCTTTCATGTTGTACTCGAAAGAAAAGCAGTCATGTATGGGTGACCACTTTAACCCTAAAACTTTAATAGGTGAACATAAGCTGTCGTCGCTGAAGTTTATAGCGACGGCTCGGTCGTCGTCAACATTGTTCAGGAACTCAGGTGAGTTACTAGCCCATTTGCGAAGATCAAAACCACCCAGTTTAAGAAGAGCTACGAGCTCCTCCTGTAACCTGCTGGCTTCAGGAACGTCCTGAGTAGACCAGAGAAGATCATCGACATAAAACCCGTTCATGAGTACCTCAGCTGCGCGCGGATATCGCTCGCGCTCATCGCGCGCTAACTGTTGTAACGTGCGGACGGCAATGAATGGAGCACTACGCAAACCATACGTATTGGTTGACAGTTCATAGGTTTGAACTGGTTCTGAAGGTGATTCCCTCCAATAAATATGTTGATAGCAACGGTCGGCTGGGTTAATGAGTACCTGTCTGTACATTTTAGCAATGTCAGCCGTAAAACAGATTTCAAAAAGTCGAAAATTGAATAAAATTTTTAAAATATCATGATGCAGTTTGGAACCTGTAAGAAGGGTATCATTTAATGATATACCATTGGACGTGCCGGCCGAACCATCGAATACCACTCTAACTGGGGTTGTGGAACTCGAGATACGTACCACGCAGTGGTGAGGTATTACGTACCTACTGGGCTCATCACTAGTGTACTTTTTCATATGGCCTAGTTGTTCATACTCACGCATGAAATCTGCATAGGCCGTATGCAATTTGGGAATTTGAGCGAGACGTCGCTCGAGATTGAAAAACCTACGCATGGCGAGGTTGCGTGACTCACCAAGGGGTGTGCGGTTCGGATCTAGTAACAGAGGGGAAACATACCTACCGCTATGGTCACGGTAGTGTTGTTCAGAATAAATATCTTCAGCGAGTTTATCAAGTGGGCTGATAGGGTTGTCACACGGCGGCTCTTCTATTTCCCAAAACGCGCGAAGTTGAGTGTTGATGGTGTCACCATCAATGGCGTATGACGCTAAGTTAATAGAATTGGCAACATTAGTGATACCGTCGTTTGAAGTACACGGTACTTCTATTCTTCCGCATAAAATGTATCCGAAGATGCTACTTAATGCAATCGGCAAAGAGGAGTTAAATATTATTTTATTTCCATCATATATGTATGGGAATATATCACCCGCTAAAATCATATCGACGGGTGATTTTTTATAGAAGAAGGGGTCCGCCAAAAGTAGGTTATTGAATTTATGGGTAACCTCTTCTGATATTTCTACTGTAGGCAACTGAGCAGTTAATTCTGACAGTATAATAGCATCGATATCAAATCTAGGATTCTCGCAGTGTCTTGGCTTAATAGTGCATGACGTCATCCCAAAAGTATTAACATTGTTTCCAGCTAAACCATAAATATTATAAGGGCATTTTTGTCGTGCCAACCCTAGCCGTTGTAAACAACTTGTCGATATAAAATGAGATTGAGCTCCGGAATCTATAAGTACTCTGCATGGTTGCTCACATCCGAATGCATCTATGACATTTATTACAGCTGTTCCTAGCAACACAACATAATTCTTATTGTTTACATTTGACAAGCGCATCATGTTAGAATGCATGCCTACACTCGCGTTATCGGATGTGCACGGAAGGGCCGGCTGCGCAACCGGTTTGCTATTAGACTCGACATGTATTAATGTGTGATGACGCATGGAACATATAAAACATTTGAATTTACTTTCACAATTAGTCGATACGTGATTGGGCTTAAGACAATTATCACAGAGTTTTAGGTCTTTAGCACGGCTAAATCTCTGAGCGGGTGACAATTCACGGAATTGAGCACACCGGAAAATCATATGATTTTGTCCGCAATGTACACAACCTTGATTAGCGGTACTTTGCGACGTTGACTGTGAATAGGCGCGTCTATTGTTTTGATCGCTCAATCGCCTGTTTACATGTTGGTTCACATTATTAGAAGCTACATTTTTATTTGTAACAGTATAATTTGTATGCGTAGATTGCGAATGTTCTAATACCTTTACTCGCTTTTGTATATGACTCATTAATTGTTCGTAAGTGGGTATCGCCTTTTGGTCGATGCTCATTTCGAATGAATTTTTTGTATTAGCGTCTAAGGCTCGCAAAGCTATGTGACAAAATAAATAACTAGACAAGTTATCGATGTTTAAAGCGTTAATTGCCCTAAATGAGTGGTCAAAAGTCTCAATGAAATTATTAAGATTGGTTGGAGACTCCGATTTCATGACAGGAAAACTTAACATTTTATCTAAATATTTACCAAGAAGCATTCGATTATCTTGAAATCTGTCAAGGAGCGATTGCCAGACTACCTCGTAGTTATTTGACGTAATTGGCATGCTTTTAACTATACTGAGCGCGGAACCTTTTGTGCAGGACAATAAATAATGAAATTTATCAATATTGGAAATTGACGCCTGATTGTGCACTAATGAGCAAAATGTTTCATAGAAAGTGGTGAAATTTTCTATGTCTCCATCAAATTGAAATAGGTCAATTTTCGGAAGGCGAGGTCGAGATTGACTCGCATCGATATGGGCAGTCGGTGAAACATCCGCCATTTTGTGTGCATACTTTGATAAACACAATTTCACGCGAAAGTACAACTCATCGAAACTCTTAAGCTCCTGATCAGAAAACTCGGTATCTGGTTCTGAGTCCAACCGTATTATAAAAATGTCCATGCATATTTTTTCGTATTGATCACGCAGTAATTTTATTTCAGCTGCACGCAATAAAAACATTTCTACTTGATCAGGTTGAGAATCTAACACTATTGACAAATCATATAAAGATTGAATTTGGGAAAACAACCTTTGCTTCATAGCAATATTTCTATTTAAACTTTTAATATTTTCAAGTTCTCTTTTCGACTGAGGCTTGTCGACATTATGCGCCATTTTGAATGAGCAACAGCAGAAAACTTGTTTGTTAAATTACAATGTGAATTTACGAAATTCCTTGGGTAAGCACGGCTTATAGTGATTTAACAATGAAAAATATAAACTATATAAGTAGGATATGTAATATTATCCGACGAAGATGGACCATTAAATGTTCGATATGCGAACACTCAAAACATGGAGCTGTGTGGACTGTATAATAATTAATGACGATGACGTGCTGAGCTTACGTTCCAAACAAATAGACAAGAGGAGGCAAAGAAATCCACCACGTACCTTTAATACTTCCACGAACCGTCCCCAAGACAGGCTGGCTGGATGAGATTTCTTCTGGATGATGTCAAATTTGTAAAGTTCACACAAGCACAACACAAATAGGTATTAATTCTGCACGGCAGTAGTTCAATTTAGAGCTCACGGAGCTAACAAAAAGAAACGTTCTTTTAGAAAAGGTGCGAAGAATGCGACCCACGGGGCTGCTTGACGTAGACTGTCAGACGTGTCTCTGTCGTGTCAATTCGTTTCTGTTTCCATCCCAAGTCGAGGGTAGGACGCGAAAAACATCTCGGGCAGCGGCAAAAATCATTCACCACCCTCAAATCTAAATGTAAGGATCGAACAGAAGTCCAACCTGCACTTGGCCGGTTTTTATCATTTGTTGTCGTTTGGACTTTAAGTGTACCAAGTTTGACAACTGTATATTATTATGGTTTTTACAATAGGGAAGAAACAAAAAAATAACATGTTTTTTGTTATTGTAGATATTGTTAATTGGTGGCAATCCGCCAAAGCAAACATAAAACTTAATCATCTGACAGTTAAACAATAATTTAATAGCTAAGGTAGCGTCAACCTTATTTACCTATTTCTAATAAACCCTCTCATGCTCAATGCACCTTTGCAGACTGATTACATATGGAACCAAGTTACTGCCATTAGAAAATCTGATAACTTTGTTTCAATACTTGATTTATAGCACAGTATTCAATATTTCTATCTATTGTGTTTTACAGATTCAGGAAGAAGTGTCTAAATTGCTTGCACTCAAAGCACAGCTTACTCCTGAAGATGCTGCTCCACAGAAATTCACTCTTAAGACTCCAAAGGGAACCCGTGATTATAGCCCACAGCAGATGTCAATCAGAAATGAAGTTCTACAAAAAATTATAACTGTGTTCAAAAGACATGGAGCCGAGTGTATTGACACACCTGTGTTTGAGTTAAAGGTTTGGATTGTATATAAATTTTCGTAATAACAATGTACTTTGTGCTAGGATTCCTTGCAAGGAATATGATGGGTATTACCATTTTTTTGAGAAGAGCGAGACTGGCCGCGCGTAACAGAGTTATTTTACTATAGGATGCAAGCAGTATGTTCTTGGCGATAGTATCACCAGATTCTTGGCGATAGAAGACTATAGATGAGAGTGGTAGTGAAAAAAAGTGGAATGAAGGAGGTGCCGTTAAAGTTCTACCCCATTCCATACAACTTTTTTAAGTATTTATTAAATTTTTTAAAATATTCAACCTAATCACCAGCCTGTCTCAACGTCAATACGTTGAGACAGGCTGGTGATTAGGTTAAATATTTTTTTTGCAATGGTCTCATTAGATTGCTCACTTAAAGGTGATGTTAATTAGAAATTATTTTTCATAGATGTAATAATGTAATATTTTTTACAGGATGTACTTACTGGCAAATATGGTGAGGATGCAAAGCTAATCTATGACCTAAAGGATCAAGGCGGTGAAATTCTTGCTCTAAGATATGACTTAACTGTGCCGCTAGCGAGATATTTGGCAATGAATAAGATCAATACACTGAAGAGATATCACATTGCCAAGGTTTACAGAAGAGACAATCCTGCCATGACAAGAGGAAGATACAGGGAGTTCTATCAATGTGTAAGTTAATGTTTTGAACCTATTATGACTAGTTCTTCTTATTTTATTTAGTGGCTTCTGCGGTATTCCCACAATTTCGCCAATGTCGCGTGGGTAGAGAGAATGATATACGATGGAGATTGCTCAGTGGAATAGGTAGTGGTCGGCTTGCATCTGAGTTCTGCAGCAGAATAAACTAACAGGACATACACAAGACAGAACAAACAATCATAGATATTTACATATTTAGTATTAGTGAATAAAATATCAGATAGTAATGATCTAACAATATATCATAAATTAATTTTGTTAATTAATATACATTTACATAAAGTATATAAAAGCAGGGTGGAAACAAGGGGTAAAAGCGAACATAAATTTGATGGAAAGGGAATTTCTGTATAGTGAAATAGTTCAGCCTAGGACAATCAAAGAAGATGTGATCAGTTGTGCCTTCGTGTAGGCCACATTCACAAATGGAATGATCTCTTACATGTACTTTGGCTAAGAAAACTGGAGAGCAACAGTAACCCTAAAGGGGAGGACGAACCCGCGTCCATGGGTTCGAATCCCGCCCATGACCTAAATTTTTCCTCTCGTAAATTTGTAATTTTGTAGTGACCCTAATATTTAGAATTTATTATTTACATTCCCACTAAAATTACTGTGAACATTCACAGTTGCCATATGCAATAAGTTATTTATTCAGCGGTAAACATAATTGAGTATATGTTCACAGAATTTTGCGCTTGTAGAGCTAAGACTTGGTAATGCTTTGTATAGAAGCGAAATTCGATAAAAATTGTTCCGGTTGAGCTAAATGGTGTTTATGACGTGACCTTTATATTTTGTGGTTTTCTAAATTATTGTTTGTTTTCATGTATTCTTAAAATATTAAAAAAATATATATATATAATATTTTATATAGATTTGCGCTAAGTAACTTGTGCATCTATTAATTATTTAATAAAACAATTGCAAAATTAGTTATTTTAATTCACAATACTGAACAATTTACATATTTATGATGTTACAAGTTAATTCTGATTAATTAGTTTTGAACCTAATTTAAGTATATTCCTATTTTGCTTACCGGTAGGGCATTTTAAGATTAATTTATGGTAAACATTTTAGTCAACACGAAAAAATCAAGTTTTTGCGCAGCCACCATAATTATTTTTATAAACCCATATTTGTCTTATTGATATGCCTATTTCCCTCATATATTTATTAATTTGAACCATCTCGAAACAATTTCCGTCCATCCGGCCGCTGCTTCATCCTCATGAAATTTTCAAATTCAAATTCAAAATCATTTTTGCATGAACATAGGTACATAATTTATTGATATCTCGCTCGTTCTGGAACTATATATTTGGTAAATTGTGATAAAATTTATCTCATTGTATTATTTATCAAAACCTTTCAGCCGTTTTTGAGGTGGTTATGAAAAATTTCATATGTACATGGTTACAATACTTTTCATTTATAATATTAATCTGACAATAATGACACATTGGTGTATGAGTGTAAAAAAAAATACGCCGCCACGGAATCTCTAGGTCTTTGGTTAGATCTCGGGGTTATTGGAGTTTTCGGACAGCTAAGTTTTCGGTAGCTGTCCGCAGACTACTTTCTGTGCCAGGTAAATGGGGATAGGCTCGCCCCGTATAACATAAGAACAAAAAAAATATCTGTTGTAACGTGGGCGCTTAAACACCTCGGTCTACTACTTTGGAGAATGAACACTTATTTAAGGACTAAACACATGTTCTCTGATTTAATATTAAATGTACTATTTCAGGATTTCGACATCGCCGGCGCTTACGATCCGATGGTACCAGATGCCGAATGCCTGAAAGTTGTCACAGAAATACTGGACTCTCTGAACATAGGCCAGTATGTACTGAAAGTTAACCACAGGCGGTTATTGGACGGGATGTTTGAGGCTTGTGGAGTCCCCGCTGACAAGTTCCGGACGGCTTGTTCTACTGTTGATAAGTTGGATAAGGTAAGTAATCATATTATTTCTCACTGTCCCATAGCTTCATGTTTAGATTAATAAAGCGACTAAAAAGAAAATGTCTAATAAGTAGCATGCATGCCAACACATCTATGTGATTGGGGTGTTGCTGCATATTGAGCTCAGAAAAACGATCCTTAAAACTTATCGTCTTAATTACCTTAAAATAGCGGATATCAGTTGTCATAGCAAAGAGTTGATATCAGTCAGATAGATGCCCTAGCAATAAAACCGAACCCAATCTTTTTTTTTCAATTCTGTCTTCTTTTTGTCTGGGTTGTTCGCGAAAACATATTTTGGATAATGTTCTTGTTTACCTTAGGGTTGTTAAAGAAGACATTTTACCGATCCAATATCAATAGAATATGGCTCATTCACATTGAAGTGGCAGCAACCGGGAGTTAACAGGCAAACGTTTTTCGAATTTGTCACCATCAGTCTAATGTATAGTTTAGGATGAAAGAAAAGAAGTGATAGGTCGCGGGCGGCCGAGCGACTTATGCTAGTTTTCATTGTAGTGATAGAGAATAAGTCGCCGATACTATGCATTGAATTGAATAAAAACTGCCGACTGCCATTGCTGTATTTTTAGATACCGTGCCGTTACTGTATTCTTTTTAGATACGGATTATTTTTGGAAAAATTTAAGATGTGTTTATGATGTGTAGGAGGTGAATATTAATTTTACGCATCTTTCCTTTTATCTTCTTTAACATTTAACTTTTAACAAAGATAATACTAAAAAAAGGTAATACTCGTAACAACCCCATTAATTTGATTTGATGTACAAGAAAATAAAAAATCTTTGTTTATATATTCCCTCAATATGAACCCTAAAAAACAGAAATCTTTAATAGCGTATTGAGGTCTCTTAATACTTTACAAATTTTATTTTTTTCCGTCTATTAGATTAATGAATTCCCATGGGGTTTCGAGCTAGAATTGCATCCCTACCATCTTCCTTAGGAGTTAAGAAACGACGGAGGGAAAGATATCACAAAGTAGACAGTAGAGCCTTCTGAACAACTGCCATCTTACACTGCAATCCCCATTACACTTACCAAGAGTGGGGATACGGCAAACTCACCCCTTCCGGGGGTTTCCCCTTTGTTTAACGGTGGATGTTATCGCTGTAGATGTCATATGGAGGAAATAGGCTGCAACCGGTGAATAGACTGACGCTTTAAAGCTTCCGTTTTTCATTGGATATGAGAAACCCTAAAAATATTTATTCTTCTTGTTTTCCTGTGCAGGAAATCCTTTTCTTGTTAATAAGATTCCATAATTTTATGGTATTCTGTCTCCTTCCAGTCACCATGGGACGAAGTCCGAACTGAAATGATCAACGAAAAAGGCATAACCCCTGATGCTGCTGACAGAATCGGAGAATACGTCCGCCTCAACGGAAGTACAGAGCTGGCAGACAAACTGCTCAAAGATGACAAGCTGTCTAAAACTAAAGCAGCTATAGAAGGCTTAGACGGAATCAAACTTTTGCTGAAATATTGTGAGCTCTTTGGCATTAAGGATAAGATCCTTTTTGATTTGAGTTTAGCGAGAGGACTGGACTATTATACAGGAGTTATTTATGAAGCTGTGCTTACAAGTAAGTTGATTTTTATTTAAGAACTTTTGATTGCATATTAAAGCCAGAGAGAGCGATTGGAAGAAAAAAGCCTTTTCAAAAACATTTTGGTCACTTACCCATAACGGACACAGTTTCAAAGTAGAAGCGGAACCATTATCCCCAACTTGATTAAAGTGTATTACTTATATTATGTAACTAGAATGGAGATGAAGGTTATTTGACATAATTTATAAAAAAAAAGTTTTTATTTTATTTTATTTATTATTTAATAATAGCCAGGGCGGGCCGCTAGTAGTTTAGATAAACCTTAAAGTCAAATAAAAAAAAATAGTGACTGCTGATATATAAAAAAATAGGCAATAACTAATCTGAATTAACTGTGATTCAGATTTATATTAAACCTTCTAGTTTTGTGCCTAAATAAGCTTTCTTTCATTCTGCACTCAAACGCATAGTGATTTCACCATATCGCTGCCTCTCATTCACTCTTTCGCAGTCTGATAATGAAATTCAAGCTCTATTCAGTGCAGCAAACAATATCTGAAAGCAAAAAATATATAGATCATCACTAGAAGATGATACTTCACATAGAGCCGAAATGCGACGATTATTGTGTGTGATATGTTTCGACTTGCAGCATATAGCTTCTGTCGCTACATAAGTGGACCTTAAGCTAACGTTTCTCGCAGCATTATCAACTAAATATAATTTCTTATAATAATAAAATAATAATAATTCTTTAATATGGATTTTCGCAAAATTATATCTCAATCTATTAACAATTTTAATTAAATATGTAATATCTTACTCGTACATTGTGAATATCTTAATAGATTTATTGTTGATATATTTAACAAATTGTGTTTATTTCCTTTTTAGAACCCATAAAAATTGGTAATGAAGAGCAAACTATTGGTTCAATAGCTGGAGGTGGCAGATACGATAACCTTGTGGGGATGTTCGATTCTAAAAATAAACAGGTTGGTTATATTTATACTAACTCACTCAATACTGCCTGGTTCAAATAACGGCACAAAAGGTATCGTTTTACTAACAGTCCCGTATTTTTTCAACCAGGCTTAAGTTGACAATAGTTGTTTCTAAAATATTACTTGTATGTATGGGAGATGGACGGGGGAGGACTACCAGTAACGGTTGGTACCGTTATGTATAAAAATCATTGCCTTCAGTGTTTCTTTACGAAAAGAACTGTTACAACCTACTAAGTTGTTCTACCTGACAAAATATATATAACCTACATAATAATAATTCATATGAACGACATAAAAATCTTGCGGAATTCTGACTAATTAAAACATCATTTATAGTAGGTTAATTATTAGTGGTTTCTGTGATGAATAACAGATAGTTGATTATAGGCACCAAGTATAAACCTGCCACACCATTTCATTATGAAATATAGTTTTTATTTTTGCATTCAACAGTCTCATTAGTCCACTGGCAGTAGTCTGATTACCGGTTCGGACTAGTGTTACTAGTTTTATCATCAATATAATACTCAGATAGGCTGAGTAACATGTGCTACAATGTGCTGAACTGTGCCCACTAAGGGGCAATATGTTATTTTTTTCGTTTTCAATCTATATATCCGTTGCTTTGAAATGTTAATAAAAACTGAATCTACAACAAAATACCATTTAATTATCGAATCTGCTCTCGAAATTTCACGAGAATCGGTTGCGACTTGTAGAGGAGAACAGCCGGACTTACAAACATACGAAAGCATTATTAAACTTTAATTATTAGTTAAGTAGTACCCTATGTAGTGTCATTAACTTAATCTTTTCACGTTTCCAGGTCCCATGCGTTGGCGTCAGTATCGGTGTCGAACGCGTCTTCTCAGTTCTTGAAGCGAAACTAGCTGCAGGCGATATTGCAGTACGGACTAGTGACATAGACGTGTACGTCGCTTCGGCGCAGAAGAACTTCTTAGAGGAAAGAATGAAGATCTGTACAGAACTGTGGAACGCTGGCATAAAGGTACAGTACTTTTGTCTGAGTTTACCCTAGCGAGTACAAGGATAGTGAAACTAGCTTACATAGCAAGTGTTATCATTCCCCACTTCATAAATTGTATTATATAAAGTAAATGAATAAACTTATTTGTAACATATCTAGAGAGATTTTTTTGTGAGATAAGAATATTGTTGTGTTAGCTCGACTCCGACAGAAGTGGCAGCAGCCAGCACTTTTACTGTCAAACCATTTTGTACTTTGTCTCTATTACTACAATCACTATTTTATTGTATAGGATGAATCGATTAAAATTTGTAATTGACCTTCATAAGAGCGTCGTTGATGCCTAAATTAAATAAATAATTTTGACTTTGACTTTGATCGACCTCGGCTGTCCCTCCAGCCTCTTGATTGCAGCGATATCGGATTTTTTCCTCCGCTCATATTCCTCGCGGATACATAGCTTTAAAGGGCAGTATCTTCGGAGCGGTAATAGGTAGCATATATAGGTAATAGGTTAAAATTTTCTCATTATATGTGTTAGTATGATGGATTGCTTATCAAAAAAAAACATAATTACGAAGTTAAAAATAAAAAGGGGCCCATACAAGAAACGTGTTTTATACCACACCCACTCAGAAATTGCCTTATTGCTCGTTCAAAAACGTGTTATAAAGTACGTCATTTCTCCTTTATAAATGTACGGCGGAAAAAGTTATATGGAATTTAATTCCTTTCCTCCGTAGCAGTGATGGAATGTTATATGAAAATCCATACTTGCCCTGGCAGCGTTCTTTTGTTTTTTTTTAGCTGTAGCTGCGAACATAAAAAAACGTCTACATAATCTCAAAAAGGTTTTATTTCAAATAATATGAAAAAAGAGGTGTTTTGTTTTTTGTACTCTATTTTCAATGAAAGGAGGTTGGCAACCTTTTATATATATTCTGCACTTCGAAAAATAAAGCGTGGCAATTGGTTGTTTTGTTAAATCTTGTTTATATTAAATTAATATTTTAACAGATCGCTTTTAATTATTCTAAATAATTTTCTAAAATGTCATCTGATAGTGAAAATTACGATTTTATAATGATGACGCCACCAGAAATAAGAAATGTAGCTCAAAAAGTAAAAAAAAAACTAGTTCAAAATAGGTTTTATCAAATATTTAGAAAAAGAGGTGGGATTTTTTTCGTACTGGGTTTTCAATGAAATAATGTTGGCAACCTTTCTGATCTTCTTTCTGGCGCTTTTTGGTCGTAGTGCACTACGATCAAAAAGCGCGACAATTTATTTGTCTTTTACTAAATTGATAATATAACTGTACGCTTTTAATTATTCTAAATAATTTTACAAAATGTCATCTGATAGTGAAAGTGACGGTTTTATAGCTCATTTATATCGTCGCTTTTTTATAGCTCAAGAAGTCATAAAGAATTTACTTCCTGATTCTCGGGACAAATACGAGAAAACTTATAGGTACAGTAATGATTTTAATTTCCTCGTAGGTGCAGTATAAAGCACTATGTTTCACTCGGGAGAAAGTTCTATTTCTGTTCTCGAGTTTCGAGCGTCGGGCTTAAACATACTCTCGAACAGAAATAGATCCTTTTCTCCTCTCGATGTACAATGTACTATTTTTAATCTGCTTATGCTCGTGAAAACGGTAATACACACAAGCGCCAAACTTGGTAGAACTCGGGTTACACGCACACTATAGATAGCAATAGTGTGTGTGAGTGAAAGCGGCACCATTTTCGATTTGATTCATTTCTTTATTAAACCGAGTTATATGTCTATAGTCCATTATTAACGTACAACGAATAATAAAATCCAGTCAAGTGCGGGTCTGACAACCGCAAAGAATCACGAACTGTATTTAGTTAGTTAGTATATTTAGTAGTACTGTTAGAATTTTGAATCTATTTTGATATCCACGAATATTTTGTTTCAGACTGAACAATCGTACAAAAAGAACCCCAAAATGCTGAACCAACTTCAGCACTGCGAAGAGAACGGGATACCACTGGCCGTCGTCTTAGGCGAGTCGGAACTCAAAAGGGGCGTGGTCAAGATCCGCGGCATCACTTCAAGGCAAGAGGACGAAGTGCCTCGATCAGACATGGTAGAAGAAATCAAGAAGAGATTAGCGGCTTTGAGTGTGAACGAACTTAATGGATCGGCGTAGCTGAGGTATACTTTTGACAGAAATATAGTTAGACAACGCGCGTTTAGAAAAACGAAAACGGTACAAGTTTTATCGTAATATCTCTTTCTAACATAGGCACGAAGCAGTTGTTATAAAGAGATGCAATCGGTCAGTCTTCCAAAATTAGGGCCATTTTTGTTGTTAGAATCGCGCACTATTTCATATACTTAATAAGGATTCAACCTTTGTGGGACACATTATACTCTTGCATTGTATATTTTAGTTCAAAATCAATATCATTATCAGTTTAGATTAGTATAATCCATGTGAGATGAATGTACCATTAATGTGCGTAATCCTATTGATCGAGTTTCGGTTGATAACCAATTCGCAATCAACCTTAATAATTAAAAATGTTGTTCCTATAACTTCTAATCTACGATATGATACAAATACTCTTTATTGCATACCAACTAAACTAAAATAGTATATTATGATACAAATGAGCTAAGTTGCTCATTACAGACGAGGCTGTGGGTTGCAGCCCGAACCGTTGGCGAGGGCGTAAATCAGCCGAGTGTATAATGAGCAAGTTGCTCACGAGTTTCATACGCACTTTTTCAACACCCTTGCGAGGAAAAAAAAAATATTCTGCACAAATGTGATACAAACAACATACGAAAATTATGGAAAATAGCGTGCAAGTTTTGTTTTTTTGCGTGTGGCAAATGTATGTTTATTGATCACATATACTTAGCCTTAAACCTCTTTGTTGTTGCAAATCTGTATTACCCGGTTAAATTGAAAATGCTCTGTTTACTCGCATATAATTTGCAGTTAGGTACTAACTTAACTTTGTAGGGATAATTCTATTACACACTAGTGTATAATATTATTATGCACGAGGGTGTTATAGTTCGGTTTATGGCCCTAAGAACGATATAATAAAGCTCACTTTACGAGCAAGGGTTTTGGGTTCGAGCAAGGAAAAGTACATTAACAAACACAATGATTAATTTATAAAGCAAACAGAAGTAGGTAATTGAAAGTATTCATTTACAAATATGTAAAGTGGCAATACAATCGACGGTCCTATCGCTAAAGCAATTTCATGCAGCCATTACATACTTTCATGTATGTAATGTGCCTAAAAAGTCTCGCGAGAATTAACGAGGTCTTTTTTAAAAAGCTATTCAGGTATTTGTATTATTGTTGCTGGCTTGTTATTTCGTTCCGTACCAAAAAGAGCCTATTGACTCATTTTGTTTTAATATGTATCAAAATTTGAGCTATTTGCCCGTCTGCACTAAAGTGAGCAAAGTCGGTCGTTAACAGAGCAAAGTTAATTCATAAAGTAAATCGAACTTTAAAATTTTTCAAAAGTTTCTTGTTACGAACTCTTAAAGAGAGATAAAATGAGGTATGGAATGTTTAGTGTAGGCCCGTTTGCATTAGTGAAATTAATTATGTACACAGTGACTAGAATTTAATTTTTCTGACTTATCTACGTGAATAACCCCGTATTTATTTTCTTTAAAAAGGATTTTTATGAAAGTCAGGTCACACGGTAATATGAAAATTTATTTTAGATAATTTTTCATCGCCCTTGCTCGTAAAGTGTTCCATTTTGCTCTTAGATACATTCAGAACACTTGCGCTTTTTACTTTACATGTTGTTTTAAATCTGAGCAAAGTTTATTCTTGAATATTTGTATTAATTCCTTAATTCCTCATGTTTAAAAAACGTACGAAACGCGAGCATTGTCGTGGCTCCATTACGCCCTCGCCTTCGGCTCGAGTTTATTGACCAGTATAGGTCACTTGTATCATAACACAATGTTTTATCATAAATATATTGCATTTTTATAAGTCATAAAAAAATATTCTCTCGTAATTTATTATAGTTGTTCAAAAACCATTTATTTATATGTCTTCAACCGTGAGGTATAGTGAGCATAGATATTAATATTTAAAAACATATTTTGTTGTATATGTGTCGTTTATTTTAATTAAATAAAGTTTGTAATAATTATATATGTAATGCGTTTTATTTTCTCAACATAAGGATATCAAATAAAGTTATTGGGCGTTGAGGGCTAAGTTGGCCTTTTTTATTCTGCTTGCTTAGTTTTTGACAACTATCTCATCTCACCTACATAAGTGATGTGGTCTGTTAAATATATGGAACGGGTCAAGCAAAACAAGCGGGTAGGTGGAGTCACACACATACATGTTTAGGTCGGTACGGTCGTTTACGTGGTTTAATGACAGAATGGTGCTCATAAAACTAGGATAACTTCATCAGACTTTTTATGTTGCAATTGATTCTATTAATAAATACTATAAGTCATAAATAGTAGTTTTGGTTTTGGTTTCCTTGCCTTCCTGATGGCCAACCATCCATGGGAATGTTGAAGAATTTTAATAGATCCGGTGTAGTGTAGGTACAAACCAAACTATTGCTACAAAAAAATGCACTAGTCGGTACCTACTAGCCACCTGACTAACAGCGGAACTACTGCTACCAGAGGGTAGGATATCCGCTACCTAAAAGAGCATTAAAATGGTAAAGAGCTAGATTGTGTGCCTGTGTGTATGTGTAGCAACACCCTAATCACTTCGTTATGAGTAGTGGATGGCATATTTCTTTCCTTATTCGCCTTTTACGACATTCCAACATGAGGATATGGAAATTAGTAGTAAGACGAGAAATGTGTGCTATATATAATTTTTATTTCTTATGCTCGTAAAGTTCTCGTTTATGCTCGGTGTATGCGGGCTAGAACGACTTTTTATGCTCTAGTCACTAGACAATAAAACACAACTATTATGCATTAGAGTCTAGTGCACGTTGTTTTTTCTATTGTTCAAAGAGGTTCAGTTTGTAATATATATCATGTAAGCTTTGATAATGGGTCCTTAATAATACTCATAGATCAGGGATATTATTAAAGATCCGGATATTTATTATTTTCTAAATAATGACGCTCAAAATAGAATATTCTTGAACAATTATCGGTATTGGTAGTTATTTTAATTAAAGATAAGTAAGACTCATTAGCAATATCATTTTTAATTTCCTAGCAATTGAAGTGAAAATCTGAGTGTGTAACTCGTACATAAAACCCATTTTAGACGCGACTTAAATATCAGTCTACGTGGTTAGCTCGGGCTGTTGACCGTCTCGGCTAAAATTACTAGTTGCACTCGTTGTGCAATCTACTATTTATACATTGACACCGAAGATATCTGTTACCTGGCAGTAGAAGGTTATAGAAATGCACCATTCATAAATGGTGTCATTTTTGGGGATTGAATACTGAGTAACGGTGAAACTTTGCTGCATCAGTTCTCAATGAGTTCCACGATTCAATGACCTTGTAGTCATCGCCCCGATCGGATACTAATGACCTCGATCGCTCGGTAGTTCGCTGTTCTATCACCACAGAAACTAAAATATTTGGTATTTGGACATAGAATATAAAAGAGTATTTTCCAATAATGTGGTGTCACGGCCGCGTCGCCTAAACCAGCCTCATTGTTCCCGTCAGCCTCCACGCTTCCTCTCATTGTGCCCTAATTCAGCGTGAACTCAAACACGATTTACACCAATATAAAACTGTTTAACCTATCCGACTCCCGCCTATTGTCGCACTAAACGTCCCATCGTTAACACCGTACTCCTCAATGCGATGAAATGATTTGCCGCAAATTGTGTGTTGCTCTTCTATGTGTTTGCCTCTTGACCGTCACCAGTGCATCGGTGTTGAAAGAAGCTTTAGAAGAACATCTGAAAGATGCGGCACACAAAGAAGCGGCGGAGTCCATCAAACATGATAAACATAAAGGAGAAAAAGTTCATGAAGAGGATAGCAATATTCATGACACCCATAAAAACCAATACACGAAGTCGACTGACGAAGGGAAATACGTGAAAAAAGATCATGACATAAAATCAGCTAATGAAGCAGACTCCTACAAAGGATATAATTCAAAACAAGATAAAGCTGAAGACAGTGAAACGACAGGGTTTAAGCGAGGGCATAAAAAGGGTCACCATAAGCAGGGTTTCCAAAATTCTTACCACAAAGATGAATCATCTAACAAAAGCACATTCTTCGATGACTTCAACGACGAAGGTGATAGAGCCGCTTACAATAGCAGATTGAATAATCACGATAATCAAGGAGGACGTGCTTATCAAGGTTCTCATAATAACGGTCAAGAATATGTCAGGGATAATTACCATGGCGGCCACTACAACCGATACGGCGACGTTGGGAATAAACAGCAAGGCCATCAGGATCACGGCAGGAAGTACTACCTAGACGATGCTCAGGACTATAACAAATATCGCGATGATCGTAATAAATATAACAAGGACAAGGTCCATGATTATCACGAGTATCGAGCGCCTCATCAAAGAGACCCCGGTTGGGACTGGCAGCAGTGGGACGATCGACGAGGTTGGGATGACCGTCGAGGTTGGGATGATCGACGAGGTTTAGACGACCGCCGTGGCTGGGACGAAAGGAAAGACTGGGATGACCGCAGGGGTTGGGAACAACCAGGCTGGCAAAGAGACCACGGCTGGGATAATAAACATTACGGAGGCCCCGGCTATTACGACGACCGTGGCCTGCGTCATGAAGGAGGTTATGGATACGGTCCCTACCATGGCTATGGATACGGATATGACGAGTCTCGTAACACGCCAATCGCTAAAATTCCAACAGACCCTGCTGTATCACAAGTTCCCAACAATGGTCCTGTAGTGGCCCATAGAAAACAAACTATTACCATCTACGAAGATCCACGATACGACGGCAAACAGTCCGGCCAACTGAGAAAAGAGGAAGGCGACTACTTACAGTTAGAGTTTAGGCCTAGCAAACAGCGATACGCCGAATATGACGACACCTACTACGCACCAACTAGAGAAGGGGGAGTGGAAACCAGTAAAATTAACAGATTAGTTTATAATTATAGACGGCAATGATGACAAATAAACTAAAGATACACATTAAAGTAACTGTAGCGAATTTGCAAACAATATGACCATTATATTCATGTATTATGGATATCAAACGACTACTTGTCAAACGCTTAAAATTCAATTTATAATGTTTGCGATTTCGTTACTACATCTATAATCTTGTTAACTAAGGCTTAGTTTTTTAAGCTAGATTTTGTGTAGGCTTTCTACAGATACTCAGTAGGTAACTCTACCATAAGATTTTGATTTAATTTGCCACCTTGGTACAAAAATATTTATTACAAGTCAACTAATCAACGAAGTTAGACTTGGGGAAAAGGTGGCGGGTAAGATAAGCTTGTGTAAAAATTGGTTTGTATAATAAATGATAACTGGTTGAAAGGTATTTTATTTGAAAAAGGTCTGTAAATTGAAATTGGGAATTCCTTTAATATTAGAGAAATGTTCATATCACATTCAGCGATTTGAATTGAGGCGTGCAAGTCAAATAGGAAGATTCCTTGGGGCCACGTGACGGATAGACGGGCCGGTACCGGACCGATGGATCGGCGTATTTCAATATGGTGCATCTGTCACGGCTGAATGGGCCGAGCTCTGGACCGTGACTGGGCTGGAGCGTGCAAAATCGGTGTCGATGGTCCGGGGAAAGATGTGAGCGATAAATAGCAGAAGCGTTTACCGTGACTACATACCTGCTCTTTGTAAATAAATATAGGTATGGGGACAGTAATATAGAATCGTAAATACGGTTGGTTTACCGACGAGATTGCGATGGTATTTGCAATACATTTTTTCTTTTTCAATCGGTTGGATAGATGAAAGTAATTAATAATATAATGTAACCTTTCTTCGGTGAGAAACTTGGATTAATATTTGTTAATCGTTATGAATTACTTAAAAATATAGCTTGGTTTCGATATCCTGTTTGGATTATTTCTTTAAAATCTATGCGATGGGCATTGGGCAACTATCGCTACCTACTGATGAAAAAATGCCTATCTCGATTCTTAGATTACCACGCACTTTCAGATATTCTGTCGCGAAGCAGTGTGCAAGCACTTGTGTTTTTGCTTGAAGGGCACCATTAAAATTACGGGCGCAAGAGGCATACCTCTTGCACCCGTAATTTCAATTGTTACGGTATATATATATAGATATAACGGCTTGGATTATCTCAGACGAGCGCACTACAGTGTCAAGCAAAACGAGAAAGTTGACACTGCAACTGTAATGGACAGGCGCAGCCTTTATTTTACATAATAGGTACCTTTTACACCTACTTAGTCAGGTGCACCTGTAAAACTTGTTCCTTGTTAGTATTTATGATCAGTGAGTTTCCCGTTAAGAGACGTCCAATGCAAATCCTGTCATTCTAATGTAATAAATATATGCGATATTTTAAGTGTGTTACTTTGTTACCACTCATGTAAAGAATCGGCGGAAAAGATTTCGATGCAATTTTGTACATAGATAAAGATGACAGAATACTTTTTTTATGTGTATATTAAACCCTTTGACCACTATCTCATCTGATATTAAGTGATGATGTGGTCGACGATATTGTTCAGGCTAACCTAAAACTACTGGGTCTCAAGGACAGCTGCCGGAACACACCCCTAGGTGCTCGGCAACAGATTATGTACTTGGAGGTAGTAGCTAGCCATGCGGGCATTCGCAAACTGCCTTATACTACCATGCAAATACGATATAGAGATTAGGGTCGAACACTTTTTATTCCTGAATACTCATAGGTATAAAATATATTGTTTAGAAATTTAGCTCCCGAGGAATCGTGATAAAATCCAATAAACGGAACCGAGGCCGGAAGCTGGTTGGGTGTTTCCTTTCGCCCGCATACCTAGGTACTATGTCTAGATAAGCGAGTTTTGAACAATTGATTCCGGTAGAATAATTCTTCGTTGGTAACTGGTCTTAGTTGGGACTGAATATTTAGGTACATTTTAATCCGGCATCGTCTTCAGCGAAATTTGGATTTCAAAACTTATTTTGATTTATATTATTAACTGAATGTTGTTTCAAAGTCTATGATCGATTTTTTTGACTTTGATTGTAATAATAATAATAATCATTTATTTCAGATAAAATCCATATCATTTACACAGCATACTCAGAGAAAGAAAAAAAAAAAATCTAAAATTACAAAAATATTATTTATGTTACTAGAGACGTCAATATAGTCAAAATATTTACATAACTGTTTTTTTTTAACCAAAAATGTGTAGGTTGACAAAATATATAAATTGTAAAAATAATTATATAAATCGTAAAATTAAATTATAGATAATTAATCATAATAATATAATAAAATAAACTAACGAAACACATACATTTAAATTTGAAATTGAAGTCAAAATATTCATAAAACAATTAATAATTATAATCAAATTCATATTAAAAATGTCATAAAATTAAATATTTATATAATTATCTCAACCTGTATTTTGGCTTGATTTCCGAGTGCTCAACATGAACTTTGGTGCTGCATTATTGGGCACCCTAGGTCCATCCTCCACGTGAACAGCTGCAGGTAGCTGTTGGAGCTGCTCTTCACGCGGCGCATCAGGATTATGAACTTTATGTTAGATTTACCGTAGGCGTGCAAGTAGGTTATTCTTTATATTCTACAAATCAAACTCCGTAGGCGTGAGATGAGAAAGTATTAAGTATTTTTTTTTTATTATAGCAGATAGGCTACCCTTTGACCACTATTTCACCTGATGGTAAGTGATATTATGGTCGAAGATGTTGTTCAGGCTAACCTAGAATTACTGGCTCCCAATGAAAGCTGCCGTAGCACCGTTATGTGCTTGGCGATATTTAAACGCACGAGCAAGCATGGCTTATTAATTGTTGAGGGAGTGCTATAATCACTTACACCGCCCGGCGCCCTGAAATTGTACACTACTTTCTATTAATAGATATTGCAAAAAAGTTCTCGTCAATCGGAGGTTTTCTTAGTAAATAATTTGCTTTGATACGTCGTTCTAGGACAGGAAATCTAATCTACTCGTATACCTTCCGCATTTCGAGTTCATCAGGGTTTACTTTTCACACATTAATAATATTTTTTAGTCATATTTAACCACAATAATTACGCCGTGATTACTATTATTATTTACGTACCTATTTATCAAGTGGCAGTGGTGAATACTTATGAATTGTCTTTCTCTTTTATTACCTACCCTCGTTTTAATTAAGAGACATCGTTATTGAGCCACTACCCACTCGTAGATATTTTTCAGTGCTTTTATTTGTAATTTAAATTTTGCAACCCCTTCGTTGTTTCCGCTTTAGGGGGATAAACTAATTTCGCCGTTAAGCTCCCGAGTTTCGCTTTATAATATGTGGTCTGGCCAACGTTTTAAAATTGGATTAGGCTAACATCCATTGAGAATAAAGAGGCTGCTTATTTTTGCTTTTATAACTACGTTGGGAGCACACAATGTTTTTTAATGTTTGCTAGAGTAGTTACCTAGACATGTTTTGTCTAGTCTTGTGTTTTTATCCACATTTGTAACTACCCCTTAAACTGTATGTAATTATTTCCGTTACTGGTATGTTATTGTTTATTTAAATTGAGTCGGGGCAGTCGGAGTTAGTATCAGCAAGTGCATCGTACCGTAAAAGTTCTTCACAAGGTTAAGTAAAGAAGTGAACTGTCAACCCAATTAATGTCAGACGTCCCAATTAATCTTTGAGTTCAATTAGGTAGTAGTAACGAAAAAAAACTTTTAGGTACTATAAATGCGCGCTGCAACGCTGCGTCTACGGCAAATGCGCGAAAATTAGAGAATATAATACTTTTCACATGGATGGCAAAGCCCACTTAAAATCAGCCTGTGTATTCTTGGGGTAGTCAGGTCGTGTAAAAATAGCTGAAATTCAGACACAAGAGAATTAGATTTGCATATTAATTTGTAGCCAATCTGCAATTTTAAAAATATTCAAGTACTTCCTCTTTGTAGCGTTGACAGCGAGTAGTCTGCTTTAGTTTGATCTTTGTTGATTTAATTAAGGATAGTCGAAACAAACATCCCTGCAAGTTAAATAAATTCCTTTGTGATACATTCTCGGGCTCAATATTTGGAGAATATTAAATAACACTCTATAATAACGTATTTTTTTTAAGCCCATGTCTTACTAGCTTATTGTTACCACTTTTGCTAACGCCAGGGCAGTCAAAAATAAACTTTTCTGTATAAAAATCACCTCTGCGCCAACTCCGTAGACTAATCACGTTTTCTTTCTTTTTATTATACTTCTAACGACTTGTCTTAACACTGGGGCAATTTCAAAATTGCTCCCAAATAACACGCCAATAATCGTTAGCAGCGATTGGAAAACAAAACTGTGATTATAAGGGTATTATCTAGGATTTATTTTCTCTTTCTGACTCGGGGTTGATAGTAGTGTTGTCTCGTTTTTGTCGAGAGGGGATGTTAGATAGAGTGACATTACTTTAACGAACTTTCGATGGTCGTAAGATGGGGATTCGATTGGTCTTCTCTGGTTGAGTTGTTCTACAGTAGATGCGAAGATATCGACGCAAAATGTACGTAGATAGGTTGATACTTTGAATAGGTATATAGTGAATATTTGAAGAGCGGAAAATGTTCAAAACAAAAATACTAAACCCTCTAAAACTAAAATAGCATAAGAAAACATTTTATATATTAGAATCTGTCAATTTTGTAACAAATTAACACAACTTGTGTTATTGCATCATTCGATAATGTATAAAATTGCAAATTCACCAATACATATCTTGTGTAAGATTTCACCAATGCTAATCTATTGAGGTACTTTTATGTAAAATTCGATACAGCTCACAGTGAAGTACCAATTAGTTTATCTCCGTCAATTTAGTCTTCTAGACTTTTTATTACAATGTTATTCATGTTCAGATTTTGTTTGGTAGGTAAGTAAGTATGTATATTTCAAATTCACTGAGGGGTTTTAGTACAGATGCAAAACAATGTTAACAGTAATTTAAGCGCAAATGTTCATTTCTAAGTATACGATCTTTTCCCAACATAATAAGCTCACAAATATGTCGAGGAAAAGTTTCATCTACGCAGCAGTATCGCTCCACAATGGAGTCGGCGACTGGTGTTATCTCCGAGTGTTATTGTCTCAAGTTTGTCGGATAGCCGTTTTGTTGCTGCTCCGCGCAACTTAGACGTTTCTTGTGTGGTATCTTTTATACCGTCCGACCGACACAATCGTTATTTGTCTTGCATAAGACTACTAAGTTGGTATTTGGGGCGAGTGCTTGTTTAGAATCCTGAGCGTAACGAAGATTTTTAAGATATGAGACGCAGAATAACAGCTGCCGAATCTAAGACACAATTTTTCACCTCATTACAGCGAGAAAAATGCTAGGTGCGGTAAACCAGCTTATATAATAATTAGAGTTTATTTATAACTTACTACAATAATAATTGGTAATATATAAAAGTTCTTTTTTTGTTTTTTTTCTGAAATATCGAAACTTAATATCCTTTCCACGATAGTGGTTAAAAACACTTTTGCGCACAGATTTCTAATGTTAAACAAAATATTTCCAAGCTGGTGACAAGCATTTTTCGATACTAAGATATGAAACGCAAATATCCATCTCAATGCACACGAACTTTTAACAACATCATTAGTTCTGAAACATGTCGAGAACTTCCTTCCATGCAGCAGTATTCCACAGTGGAGTATCGTTTGGTGAAAAAACTAAAGACTTATCAGTACTAATATTATAAATGCGAAAGTAACTCTGTCTGTCTGTCTGTCTGTTACGCTTTCACGCCAAAACTACTGGACCGATTTGAATGAAATTTGGTATGGAGATAGTTTGAGACCCGGGAAAAAACATAGGATAGTTTTTATCCGACTGCGCAAAAAGAGGTTAATGTTTTCGCGCGATAACCGACATACGCGCGGGCGGAGCCGCACCCGGAAAGCTAGTATAATATAAGCTAGCCCTCACAGTCATGAGTCATGCACGTCTGATTTATGTTCTGTTTATTTTTATTGCTGATAGGTAAGTCTTTGACAACAATCTCACCTGATGGTAAATGATGATGTGGTCGAAGGTATTAACAGGCTTAACCTAGAATAACTGGCTCTCAAGAACAGCTGCTGGAACACACCGTTAGGTGCTTGGCGACAGTTTTTCTACTTGAGGGTTGTAGCTAGCCAGGCAGGTACTCGCAAAATGACCTTCCACCATGCGGTGAAGCTCAAGCCCGCGGCGGGATTCGAACCATGGACCTGCTGCGTGGCAGTCCATAACCAATGCCACTGAGCCATCACTGCTTCAAAGTGATTTTGATTGTAGTCAAGACGAGAACTTTAGGAAGTTGTGTACCTAGTGTGATTTTGACACACATAGTGAGCTTTTCCTTACTAAGTAGGCAACTGCAATTAGGAGTGCATCAGAATACAGTGACGTAAATCGAAAAAGATATGCTTTGATTGTTTGGATGGAAACAGAAATGACAAAGCAAGAATATAAAAGCGAGATTAAACGGAACAGCTGAAAATGGTATACTTCGGCGCCCGAACGAAAAGAGGTTCTATTGGTTCGGTACTATTACCAGTTGGCGACTTTCTGGAAATAGACCAAAGTACCCTTAGCAGACTGCATGTTAATGTGATGAGGATAAGGAGTGACGGAAGCTAGATGTAGGATTTTCATCCGTATCAGAACGACTTAAAACCAAACGACCAAGTAGCAGTGAAAAAATGGCAAGTGGCCCAAGATCATTTTTTTTATGCTTGATAGGTTAGCCTTTGACCACTATCTCACCTGATGGTAAGTCATGATGTAATCGAAGATGTTGTTCAGACTAACCTAGAACTGCTGGCTCTCAAGGACAGCTGCCGGAATTCACAGATAGGTGCTTGGCGACAGATTTTCCACTTGAGGGTGGTATTCTGCTTCCCCGGAAAGCGGGCGTATTCTGCAGAACAGACATCTGACTGATATAAACCTAATGTTAACCTAATGTAACCCTATCTACTCAAGATCATTTTTTTTTATGCTTGATAGGTTAGCCTTTGACCACTATCTCACCTGATGGTAAGTGATGATGTAATCGAAGATGTTGTTCAGACTAACCTAGAACTGCTGGCTCTCAAGGACAGCTGCCGGAATTCACAGATAGGTGCTTGGCGACAGATTTTCCACTTGAGGGTGGTATTCTGCTTCCCCGGAAAGCGGGCGTATTCTGCAGAACAGACATCTGACTGATATAAACCTAATGTTTTATGCTCCAAAAATATTAACTAAAAACTATAATTTAAAATTGTAATTTTTGCATTAACGCCTGCTTAGCGAATAAGGCTACACCAAAATTACAACGAAAATTTAACTACGTTGAAAGGGCGCGGGTTCGAGTCCCGCTCGTAGTTAAAAAAATTAACCGACTTCAAAAAAAGGAGGAGGTTTTCAAATCACACGTCTTTTTTATCTGTGATACCTCCTAAGTCTTAAAGAGTGTACCAATTTTGATGATTTTTTAACATTCAAAAGCTGGTGTTTGTTATGTGGTCCATGCGCAGCGTAAATAATTTTATCAAAAGAAATGGACTATATCGTCCACTGCGGATGCAAAGAGGTCAAGGGATCTGACGAGTAGCAGTTTAGTTATACCATAGAGAAAACTAGTACTTTTCTCTATGGTTATACTTTTCTCTATGGTTATACCTAATAATGCGTATTTTATTTTTGAAGTTGGTTTTCTTTGCGAAAGTTTTATTTATTGTTTATTGTTAATATTGTTGTTGTAATTTTGTTAAAAAAAAAACTTGGCTATCTAACTAAACTCTATTAAGGTTTTGATATCTTCTACATTCAGATGTCATATGAACCCATAAAAAATTAAATTTCATCTTTCCGAAATAAGTAGCCCGGTCTATCGCATCGTATAAATAGCCCTTACCAAAGGGGTACCCATTCACTCGTGACGAATCTACTGCTGTAGCTAACTAATTGCTATAAAATGAACCGCCCTCCTGGGATTCGTCGCCCCGATTTCGTTTAATCGAAATTTTCTGCACAGAATGTCGCGAGTGCACATCCAATTAACGTAATATATTTTTGATTGACTTTGGAAAGGTACAGTTCCCGGCTTCCGAATATGCGGATTATTCTATACCTGTTTTGGACGTTGTGGATAACAGGTGACTATTAATAGGAAATGCAGCAACATGTCTCAGGCTGATGTGAGTAGGGAGTTGCTTCTCATAGTCACGCTAAAAGTCTTTAATATTTTGATGCTATCACTGACCGTAAGTATACCGTAATTTTGAAGCCTAAACAATTTTTAACCGACTTCCAAAAAAGGAGGAGGTTATCAATTCGTAATTTTTTTTTATTTATTTTTTAATTTTTGATGACCTCAGAACTCTGGACGAACCGATTTTGAAAATTATTTTTTTGATTGATAGCTGATTCTTGTTGTTTAGGCCCATTTAAATTTCATCGAGATCGGTCAAGCCGCTTTTGAGTTACACTCTTTCATGAAAAATCTTTACCTATCTTAATGATATAGTCTATTAGCAAGGGTCACTAAAAATGGAACTGACTTCAACACCCAAAAGTGTGAAATAACTTGTCGAAGTCAGTTACGGTATTACGCAGTTTTTCAGAACATCGAACACCACGCCGCTCTCCATCATAACGCAGAGTCAGCGTAACATTAGCGTGACCTGGCCTACTAAACACAAGCTGGCCTACTAAAATCTGCTGTGCGACAAGGTTACACAGACAACTCAGGTGTTAATGTGCATATAAAACATTTTTTTTAAAATTTTTGTATAAACGGCGGTATGCCTTTATTAAACAAAATACTATGAACTAAAAAATAAAAAAAAAAAAAAAAAAAAAAAAAAAACTAAAAAACAATTTTGTATGTAAACTAGATAGTAAAGACTTTGAACTAGACTGACATGTGTATTTTGCTCATCTGCTTTTCTAGCACTTGCCTGGGTGCGACCAACCATATACCTCCGCACTTGACAGGGTTATATTCTGGGTGTTTCCTGCTTTGCCAAAGCTACTCTAAAGAATGGACCTTAAAGCGATTTTTGAATAACTATTACATACTCCACGCTTACATAATTATTATTATAATGAACCAGGAAAACACTTCCAGTGCAACGGACAGAGCTGGGAACTTCCAGAAGCCGCTATCCACTCGCCCTGACGTTGATCATCTGATATGCCTGAAACCCTGGTCGTTGTATTTGATGCCTAACGTCAGTGTTTAGCTCTTAAATAATAATATTTAAGTATGATCCTAGGCTTTTGAAGCGCTCGTAGCGAAGTTTGCTTAACCATTCTGAATCGATCAGCAAAGTTAAGCAACGTCCGCCGCGGTCATGACTTGGATGGGTGACCGCTGGTGACATTACTACTGAGCGCTTCCGTGCTTCGGAGGGCACGTTAAGCCGTCGGTCTCGGTAGTTGTCTTAGGATGGCAGTCGTTACAGCATGGTGGTAGGGCACTTTGCGAATGCCCGCCTGGCTAGCTACCACCCTCATGTTGAAAATCTGTCGCCAAGCACCTAACGGTGTGTTCCGGCAGCTGTCCTTGAGAGCCAGTAATTCTAGGTTAGCCTGAACAACATCTTCGACCACATCATCACTTACCATCAGGTGAGATAGTGGTCAAAGGCTAACCTATCAAGCATAAAAAAAAAAAAAAGGTTTTCGCTACTATTACACAGTAATTAAACAACTTTGAACGGTTTAAATCGCGTATATTTATCATTATTTTGTCCCGACCAAACACTTTGCAGTGATTGGGTCACGGGATGACGGAATCACCAATATATGCGATTTAAAATGTTTAAATTAAAGTTGTTTCATTAATATTTAATTATATCTGAAAGTCACGAAAATTTTAGTTAAGGATGTCAAGTTTTTCATAAGAACTTCGTGCCTACTTGTACTTTAGTCCACCCAACCCCATCCAGGGGCCGTAAACGTCACAACCGCTCATAACTTATTGGGAACTGTTATATACATGTTTGCAAGGCGCGGCGCAATATGTTCCACAAACAGCCTTAAGGTGGTAACTATCGGCTTTGTTTACAGCACAGAATATTAACAGTTGGGAAACTTCTTTGATTATTTTTTGCAGCAGGACTGTATCGATATTTTGCCACTATTTTGTGTTTTAAACCGTCATACTATGTCACTTTCCAACAACCAAAAGCATTCTTATTCAAGTCTAGAAATGCAGTAATAAATATTTTGTAATTGTTTTTTATAATATTTTACATGGATTTTGCTCTAACGAGTGCGTAGGATAGAGTTCACGAGAATCGCTTGTTGGTTCAGTAGGTACTGATGTAAATCGATAGAAGAAAACGATTCACAACTATATTGTCGAACTTGATTAAATTAAAAAATAACCTCGGTACGTGACTGGTATAAGAATAACTGTATATATTAGATACTTAATAAGCGTACTGAACTGTATATAATTATCGCTATGCTGCAGCCTTCTTCCTAAATCTTTAGCGAAGTACCTAATGGTGTCTCCCGGCAGCTAACCTTGTGAGCTTGTTCCTATAGTACTAGATAAGACTGTTACCATCATAAAACCTTATCGCCAGTCACCATTAGGTGAGATTATGGTCAGGCTAGTATAGCAATATAAAAATCTTGTATTATTATTAGTTATTGGGGTATTATTAGGTATTGGGGTGCAAGAAAAGAGCCTCCCCGTGTGACATTTTCATTATCAACGTCCGGCGTACCCTGGGCAGCCAGACTCGCATCATCTTTCTGGCTGGCCAATCTTTTCCCCACGGCAAATGAGCGACTATCCGCTAGTTATACATATGGTCTGCAGCAGTCAGCAGCTGGTAGCAGTCCGGAATAATGTTGAGTAGATGTCAACGGGCTCGCCCCTATTCTTAGCTCTTATAGGCGTGATTACATTATAAGTATATTCATTGCATGAAAATGAAAAGCTAAATTTCAATTCGTACATTATGATACATTACTATGTTCCTACTGTTAATTGCTTATGGCGGGTTCAGGTGAGGGTCCTGTGTGCAGTTTTGCTTATTAACAAGACCAACATGGCGGCCGTTTGATAAGATTTCGGTTTGTCTTGGCATGCGTGCCTTGGGAACGCCGCCGGGCATTTCGAGTTTAGGCCACTCCGAGGTATCAAGGGTTGTTGTTGGGAATTAAGTTATTCTCCGCATGAATATCGTTCGTTATTTTATGCATAACCATAGCAGGAACAGTATTTTGTATCAGTAAGGTAGCTGATAGAAATAACAGATTTAAAAGCTTATAACTCGTTGAATAAAATGAGAGAATAGAATTAAAAACAAAGTATTAAATATTATACTGAAACATATTTTTTATATACTTAATAGAAGAGATGTAAGAGATGTAAATCAAAACAGTAGTAACTGAACAATATGTAAAATCTTAATTCTTACTAATTATAATGGGCCTACCAAAATTTACGGTCATTCATTAAAATTCGCCGAATAAAAATCTAAAATATTTTTATTCGGCGAATTTTCAGAGTATCCGTAATATATTGCTATATACCTTTATATATAAAAAGCATCTAAGACACTAAAACTTAATCTGTACCTAAATAATTATGACTCTGAATTTAATGGCGTTTTACGGACCTAGACCTAGACTTTGTAATATCATAGGTCTTATAGTATTTAGTTTATAGCACCTAGTAGCTTGCTTAGTCACGATAAGCCATAGGTCCCGGTTGATGTCTTATGATAGCCGACGTTATAGTAAACTGATAGGGTATTTTGGGAATGTACGCCTGGCTAGCTACCACCCACCAGCTGTTCTTCAGAGCCATTAATTTCGGGTTAGCCTGAATAACATCTTCAACCGACTTCGAGTATCCATACCATCACTTACCTATTAGTGACGATATGGTTACTGTAAGTGTTAATGTAAGAGAGGTAGTGGCCAAAGGTTAGTCGTCGTGAGACGTCTTGGTAATAATTGTATCGCATGTCCTTACGATTGCCTGTGTTTGTAATCAGTTAAGAAGCGAATATACGAGCATGCACGGAATAGTTCCGCTGAGATATTTCGAGGTGCCAAGCAAGCCGCGCGAGCACACAACACAACCGGTACGCTGCGCGCCAAGCCTGCTTCACATAGTTGACGTGATACCTCCAAAATAGCTGAACATGCACAGTCATGTTTAAATGCATATAGAGCAGAGTTTCGCGAAAACTTCGTTTTTTCATTTAGTTTAAACTGGCATTGGCAGTTTAAGTTCTCCTCAGTTTACACTAAAGAAAACTAAAACTTGCTGTACTTCCAACAGTCAGTTGTCTTTCCAGCTGTTGTTTTTCTTTCAGTAGCATTTATCACCTTCATCTCGTTTCCGGGCTGTCAAGATGTGACGAATGACTATGGGCTTATTTAATACATTAAATCATTTCGAATTACAAAAGATTTTATGGGTGCCGGGTCCATCGTTTTATCTATAATACTCACCGATGTTCAAGCTGAGAGTACAAGAATAACTTTATAAATATCGCGACTAGTGATCACTTTTCTCAACTTCAACATCATCCTCTTCTCCTATCCCAACCATGTGGGGTCAGTACAATATGTCTTCTCTTACAACACATGAGACAACAAAGGGACACAATTGTGGTAAAGTTTTGGCTTTGGTGTGATGTCCACCTCTCTCTTCCTTATAATGTCAGGATCTTCCTTATAACAGCTCTCCTTGGCTAAGATTTTTTTACCTGTAGATCAGTTGTTTGCCCTCCATATTTACGAGACGAATTCAGGGTAATCGCCTGAGTCACTACCAGTCTAGCACTTCCGAGCGTCCGGTGAATACATCGCCGCTAATCGTGTTTTTTCGGAATAATCTGTGGACAATACACCTTCCTTGTGTCTTTAGACTCTGCACCAATTATACAGGCACTGTGATAGAAAAGAAAACTGTTTCATTTCACGCGTAATTATTGCTTTTATTGTTGAAATAGAAAATATCGTTATTTTGTTTTATCTTTGGAACGAGTCTCAATGAAATGGATGAGCGAGATATGTGTATCGTTTGGTGTGAGAGAGTGAAAGAGATGCAGCATAATGGTGATCGGAACGTCTCGTGGCGGTTCGGTGGTAACACGAATTGCTTATTTATCTCTTTCTAACAACAGATATGACACATAATATTTGAACGTTCTTTCCTTGTCATTACAAACTGCTTATAGATATGCGTAGGTATGTACATAGGTAAATTCTAGTAAGCTTTTAGAGCAGTGGTGTTCGGATATAACAACTCTAAGTATTTCAACTCTCTGCTCCTTGGAGATACTTTTGTTACACTTGCCACTATTAGGGCAATCTGCACCAGCACCCCACCGGAATACGTACCCAATGGTGGTAATGATGATGTATTTTTATATTCGAAAGCTGTACTTGTCATGTGGGTTCATTTAAATTTCAGTGAGTTCTGACAAGTAGTATTTGAGTTATCCCAAATAATGCGTATTATGTTTGGTTTTTTGTTAAAAATTATAGATTATTCCATGAGATCAAACAGGAGGTATTTAAATTATGACAGTATCTCATAGTCACAACGATACAAACTTCCACACGAGGCTCATATTTTGCACAAAGCCTCCGGGCGTTTGCAAATTCCGAACTTTGTAAAGATAACACGACTCTCCTAAGCCGCCTGAGCCTTCGCCGAGCGACGTCTGGGGCATTTACGTGTCGGAACAGTTAAGTATGTTGTTTAATGTTTAATCGTATTTTCTACCTACTTAACATTTTAGGAAAACACTACCATATAAATGCTTCAGTTTTTATATACCTAGTTATTATGTATTTTTTTAATTATCTGTCATTACACTTAGTCAACCAGCTTATATATGTCATTTTATAAAAAATATTTATCTCACTGACAAATTAGTTTTCGTAAGAATTCAGTAGCAAGGCAAATATGTAAACATTGTACCTATACTTATGTAAATGTAATGTTTAAACACAAAAGCGAAATCACTTAATCTAATAATCCGATAGTATTATTGTAATAAATTATGGAGCATATCTGACATAAAATTAAAAAAAAGTCTATCCTTTGACTTGAATATCAAAAAAATTAAAGCTCTTGTAATTATTTTCTTACACGTGGCCATTGCCATTAATCAATCACTGAATAAAACATTAATTATAACATGTAAACCATACTTCCAGCCATAGCAAAGCTGCAAGTGCTCGTGGATAAAACAAAAAGAAAATGCAATGTTATCATTAGAAGTGGCTGTTAAGCTAAAAATCTTCATACTGAGCACTTATAAATTCCTCCTGCAAGACTACTACTTAATCTTTTTCGAATCTCTATCATCTCAGAGACTCCTTTATCATTGGAATTAGATGTCACTGTGACATTGATTACCTGGTGACAGATCACCAGGATTAACTTTTTCAAAGAGTTTGTACCTACCTCATTTCCACCTTCGCATTTTCATTTTTCATTCGCATGAACGTACTATCACCAACTTCGACATTCCCCCACCTTCATCTACCTATTAAATAAAACATAAGTTGTTGTATCTAAATGCGCTTCTAATGATTGGAGTAGAAATAATGAAATTATTTCATTTGAGGTTATATAATTTTGTTCTTGAAACTTAGCCCGTTATAGATATATATATATATTATATTTGCACGATTCGTTTGAAAATGCAGGCTATCTACCATACTCAAGAAAAAAACTGTCGCCAAGCACCTTATGGTATGATGCCACTGGCGGGTCCTTGAGAGAGAGTTGAGTCTATTCACCATAATCATCACTTGCCATCAGGTGAGGTGAGACTGTGGTCAAAGGCTAGCTAGCCTATAACCAACTTCATCATCATTATCAGCCGGAATACGTCCAATATTGAACAAAACCTCCCCCATTGAACGCCACATAAAACGGCTATAAGCCGCTTGTAACCATTGGCTACCCGCGACTTTTACGATGTTGTCATTCAACCTAGTCGGGGTCTACCAACTCTATCACTATACTTATTAATATTGATCAATATTCAAACATGAAATAATATACCTACTATACGTAGTCTATATAACCGTCTTTCAAATAGATACTTACCATACGTAATCTTTGTCCATCTTCCAAACAGAGGCTTTAAACCGCAATAGTAACGTGCCTCCTGAACAACATAAAATATAACTGAGAATAAGAATATAGATGTAGTTAACTGACTGATAGATAGATTGCTATCGACGTGGATTAGGGGTGGGCGATTAGCTACGATTTGTCTGCAATAATCTGTTCTACGAGTAAGTTGCTATTTGTCTATGAACAACTTTGGCATAGTCTTTGCCGTGACGTGAATATTATTGAGCTTATTTCAGGGTTTTGGTTATCTGTAGTTCAGTTGTATTTTGTAAGGTAAGTAGCAAATGTATTAAAATCGAAGTTAAAAAAGCGAATAGTAATAATAAAGAATAATAACTTGGTGCTAAGCGAGACGTCAACGAGGGCGTCCAGAGCTCTCTTTGAAAAAGACCAACGAATGTGGTTGAAACTATAGTCGGATCTATCTGACTGATCCACGTGAGTTATCCCGTATTATTTACTAAAAAGAATAATAACGTAGCTCTAAGTATTATTATACAGATTTCACGGTTTTGTACTAGAATAGACAGCCAATTAAAATTTTCATAGAATTTTAGTGATAGTACGGAATGAGAAAAGAATCAATAAAGCGTGAGTTCTCAGTTCTCAAGTTTATGGCGGAGAATTTAAAATGTTATCAGTTTTATTAAACTTGTTGGTGGGGTTGGTAAAATCAATCATATAATACACACGATTTTCAAATAATATTACTCGTAGCTATTTTTTACAGATATTTGAAAATAATGACATTATTAGTGGTGTTTAATAATAATATATTTCATTTCAATCTAGCCTTTAGCGAAATGAATAAAAGTATAATAAAATAACCAATTACAAAACTACACATTTACGAGAGGCAAAATTTAAGTCATGTGCGGGATTAAATATTTCTTCTCGGAAATTTGTAGTTTTGACATGTAATCCAGAGCATACATTATTGAAAAAATAAAAAATACCCAATTGTTCAGTCCAAATAACAGTGCCTAGGTATATAAATCATAAAATGCTTACTCCAACAAACTTATTATACTACCTATAGTATGTATTCATCAAAGTTAAATGTCTACTGCCACCGCAGCCGCCGCAATTAAATTAATTACCTTATACCGTAATCATCTAAAATTAAATTTCACCCTTTCGAAGATATCAAGTTGAACACAGAATGAATGCGCTCATTTCTCATTTTAACCGAAGCAAAACTTAACAGTAACATCTCAGGGCCGCATTCAGCTTGCCCCAGGGTGCTAGAAAGTGTAAGTACTTAGTATGTTTTTCAGTTACATAGAGTGTAGATTGCAAGGGTGGTTTTGAACCTGCCAGAGCAGCCCTAGGTGTGACCCTGCCGCAGTGGAAAGGCAATAATTACGAGCGCTCAGTGCGAGATTCAGGGAAATAAATGAGAGTCGTTAAGAGACTCGCGTTTAGATATTTCATCCCCCTTGAAGAAGACGTTAGCGGGGCAACGTGCGGCACCGATGTGTCCTGTTCCCACGCGTACTGCCAAAGAAAAACTATGGGTAAAAGTTTTCCTCTCAGAGGCAGATCCCATGAATTGTACCTACTTCTATACAAGTTATGAAATATATTTAACTAGCGACCCGCCCCGGTTTCACACGAGTGCAGTACTGATACTAATAATCTGTAATATCTTCAGAAATATTCACTTAAATTACGGAATATTTAAGGTACCTAATCGGATAAGGATTGGTGCTGGAAGATAAGGATAGTACATTATTTTGATCTATCTCGTGGGATTAAGAAGCATATGCAATGTCAGCGCAAAATATGTGTATATTTACGACATCACATTACAAACCTCTAAAGTGTTTCTCTAATTTATTATGCATTTATTAATAAACCTTCTTATTGAATCATTCTCTTTATTAAAAAAATGCATGAAAGCGAGAATCTGAGAAAGAATCTGTTGCGTAATTTAAGACATCTATATGGGGAATATAGATAGGGGCAGACAGCAGCGGGAAGCGACTTTGTTTGACACTATCTATGTAGTGACAACAATTCCTTATATTCGTAATTGAGCAACAAATATAGAAGGGTTTGGAATTAACTCAAGACTTAAATAAGCTTGTAACTACTAACCAAATATGCTTAGCTAAAAACCTGATGAAATAAAACTGTTTAGCCCCTAGACAGCGCCAGTTGATTTTTAATTTTGAGCTAATAGCTGATTTTTATTGAATATTTTTCTAAAAGCTTCACTAATTTTAAGGAAAGTCCTTAGTTAATTTTTTTTAAATTATACTTTAAAGAAGTAAATACTCGTATAATTACAAAAGTACAATAGATAAATCTGTGGGTTCTTGGACTTTGCCTAGTTATTGGCATAGCAAGCTAGCAAGAGCGTCGCTTTGGAATTTCCAAGTCCGAGTCAGACGGTTTTTACAAATTACGGAAACAGAATTAAATAAATCCGTTAATATGTATTTATTTCATTCTGTTTCCACAATGTACACACGCAGATCTTAATAATATAATATATTATAAATTATGAGATAACAATGTGGACCTTCTTAAGCCCTAAAAAATAACATACGTACTAATTTATCAAATCATAATATAGTAATTAATATATTTGTAAACTAGGGAGATTCTTGCAATGAATAGTAGCATTTAGTGAGTTTTTTTTGTTGATTGTGACAGAACAAGCACGCGGCCAACTTGATGTTAAGTGGGCCTCTGGATATAACACATGCATTTCGTCACGAGTTACAAATTGCCCTGCGTCCGTCACCCTCAGACATACCTACAGTTGTTAATGTGTGCCTGTAATTTTACTAGCTCTCAAGGACTGCTGCCAGTGTATTCCCACTATTAGGTGCTTGACGACAGATTTCCCACTTTGTAGCTAGCCAGGCGACCATTCGCAAAATTTCCTTCCACCGTGATCGAACCGCGTGCACCTGGAAGCACGGCAGTCCATAGTCATTACCGCTTGGCCATCATTGCTTCAAATTTATTGAAAAAAATGCAGTTTTTTATCGACTTCATCACTATGATGTATTTTTAAGGCGGATTTTGATCTCATTCTTCGAAATCGGCCTATAGCCTGTCGCCAATAAAAAAACTATATAAGAAGTGATAATTCACGCAGGAACTATATTTTGAAATATATATCACGTTGTCGCATATTCAAATAAAACTAGTTAGACTGCTATGAACTTGTAATGGCCTTCAGGTTGCCTATATGCTTTCATATTAGTAGCTGTATGTATACACTTAGTTTGTAGTGTTAAATAAAAAAAGGCATACCGCAGGTAAAAAAAATACAACTCAAGTCTGTTCTACGATTTTCATTTCTTTCGTTATTCTTTGACAAAACACAGACAAATTATCTTCTTAGAGAGGCAATCTTCACGTATGTTTTTGTTGAAATGTAGATGTGTTCACGAGCGAGACTAATGTTCTGTTATTTCTGTGGTGTGTGGGAAAGACCGATATTAATTGCTCACCTGCTGAAATGACGAAAAGAAACCTCAGTTAATTGTTATCTCAGAACACAAGGGATAGTGAACGTTGCAGCATTATACTAAGTGCCTAACAACATACAATTTTGAGAAAATGAAGTAAGTACTTGTGGAATGTGGCATCAGTTAATAAACCTTCCAGACACATTTTTATACCATATGAGCTTATAAACCTGTAATATTAGGCCAACGAACACAAATTTACAGAGATCCTACTGGTGTAGGTAATCATACAGTATAGTCAATGAGGATAAATGCTAGCTAGAATGTCACCCCCGCATCTCTTCCCGTGGGTGCCGTAAAATACGGAAAGGTGAGCAGTAGCGCCGTCTAAACGTTAATGTTACGATGGAACTCTAAGACGCCTGTCAAGCGAGGCATTATAGCAAAAGTCCCCTGAATAAAGGAGGCTGTTTCCCAGTCTAGATAAAAGTTTATTCTCTATAAATTAGTAAGCAATACAAAAGGAACGGGTTAGTGTGTTAAAATTATCTTACGATTCTGAGTGTAGTAGTAAAATACTGTCAAAAGCCGTACAAAACAAAGATAATGGTTTATTGCTAGCTCAAATTAACTAACGCCTATAAGTGGAGCAGTAAAATAGTGCCAAAAACACACAAAAATACCGTTTCTTTTGTATTTCTAGAAATAGTTAAAATTCATTTTAATTTTTGATTATGACAGTTATCTCACAAATAAGTTAATCTCAGTTAACACACTACGCTCTGAGTCTCAATAAATATAATTTTAGATAATTTTAATTACAAAATGCAGTCGCAGTGAATCGACACTAGTATACAAGTACGTATACCAATATGCACATTAAAATGAGAAAACTCTAAGATTTTTTTACCTGTAGATCAGTTGTATGCCCTCCATATTTACTAGACGAATTCAGGGTAATTGCCTGAGTCACTACCAGTCTAGAACTTCCGAGCGTCATCACATCGCTGCTAATCGTGTTTTTTCGGAATAATCTGTGGACAATACACCTTCCTTGTATCTTTAGACTCTGCACCAATTATACAGGCACTGTGAGAGATAAGAAAACTTTTCATTTCACGCGTAATTATTGCTTTTATTGTTGAAATAGAAAATATCGTTATTTTGTTTTATCTTAGGAACGAATCTCAATGAAATGGATGAGCGAGATATGTGTATCGTTTGGTGTGAGAGAGTGAAAGAGATCGCAGCATAATGGTGATCGGAACGTCTCGTGGCGGTTCGGTGGTTACACTAATTGCTTATTTATCTCTTTCTAACAACATATATGACGCATAATATTTGAACGTTCTTTCCTTGTCATTACAAACTGCATATACATGTGCGTAGGTATCTATATAGGTAAATTCTAGTAAGCTTTTAGAGCAGTGGTGTTCGGATATAACTACTCTAAGTATTTCACCTCTCTGAGAAAACTACATATGTTAACACACTATTCCAAAAACTATTCCGTTAAAGAATCACACTTCACACAATCACACAGAAATTCATGGAATCACGTTCACCATAAACGAAATCTCCAGCGCGTAGGTGTGGATTTGATAGGCTTTGTGGGAAAAACTCGCTATTCTGAAGTTCAGTCGTCATGACGCGTGGTGTGCCGGTGCGTTGAATGTAGTGGTGTAGGCTAAACAGTTGAATAGAAATTGCATATCGATACACTGCGTGCATGTAAAGATCTAGTGGAAGAACATAAACGATAACATAATTGGCATAAACTTAGGAATTATTCATTATACCTACATTACAAAACTGTACGATACAATGTAAATTGTAAACACTTTGCATGGCTGCCATCTTGGATCCGCCATTTTGGATTTTTGACAGCTTTCCTAAGGATATTCGCCTCAAATTTTATTACGACTATCAAAAAGATTCACATAAAGGAGTACCTATTTATTTATTTATTTATTCCATTACTTATTGCGCTTACAGTATTCTTACCAAGACACACAATAAGACATTTACACATTCATTACACATCACAAGTACACTACACACTTAAAAAACGAATAGAATAATCTAAAAATGCATTTAGATTTGAGTGGAATATACTCGTATCTACATCCGGTTCCTGAGCAATCAAAGCGTTGAGTAATGTTACTGCTTGGGCCGTGGGCGCATATTGAGCAGTCTGCGTGCGCACCAACCACTCAGGTGGAGTCGTTAGCATGCTCGCGCGCTTACCGCACGCAGAGGACGTACTCGATCTGGGGGCAAATAGCGAACAGTGTGACAAAGTAGATGGATTATCTATCCTGTTATTGAATAGCAGGTCGTAGTGGGTCATTATAGCACACTTACGCCTCAGCTCTAATGTGTTTATTCCTACCATACCTGCTATAAAAATAGAAGGATACATAAACTATAGCTACGCCGTTAAAACTAACGAGTTAAGGACCCTCGTTTTTTCAAATACTCTACCTGTTCGTATAGGTAACTAAATATATTATAATAAATAAATTAAGTACCTACTTCATTTTAATCGCTATTCATTAGGAATTCATACAAAAATACCTACAAATAAGTACATAAGTAATAGGTATACAAGTTCTGCTGCTAAGTAAATTTAATGTACACAAATAGAGGTACTATCTATTTGTTCTGGATGAATCGCGTGTCCGCAGCCGCGTTCCGCTGTCAACATCCAGCCGCACGACACCCGATGATTTTCAATTCCATTCCAGTTTGCATTGTGACCTGAACCAAATGTTTCAATAAAAAGTCTCGTTGTGGTCGTGTCTCGTTGAATGGGGAGCGCGAGCTACTCGCATCGAAGTACATATAAATACAGAAAAATCAAATATATAGGTAAATGCATAGGTTTTTATGTCATTACTTACGCCTGCCTATAACAGATGCATTTCGCCACAAGTGACAAATTGCACTGCGCCCGTCACCCTGAGATATAAAGCTGTTTAGTCTCATGGTGCTTGGCGACAGAGGTTACCAAGGTGGGCCTCGAGCTTGTTACGTGACAATGATAGTAAAAAATACCCCTTAATTTGAGAGGCTGTGTTCAGCAGTCTACGATCCGGCTGATAAGTATCTACAGTACAGGAAGCTCATAAGCTCAGAAAGTTATAACGAAAGGATAAATATGAACCACGAGCGCGATTCGAACCCACATCCTTCCGACTTGGGCCGGGACATACTCTGCCTGTCTGAGCGATATGGTTGAGCATCAGAAACAAATAATTAGTAGCACAGACTATAAAAACAGAACTTAGTGCTAAGTGCTGCGCATGAGCCAATAGGCCATATCACATTTCGCTGGCCTGGTTAAGCGACTGGTAGAAGGCATACTACCAACGAGAATTCCCAAGGAGGCTTCTTGAATATAAGCTCTTATTACTCTAATCTAATCGAAGCGTTTTAGTGGAGTTTACTGGATCGTTTTAGTGGAGTTAACTCTTTGTTTGCCCAATGTATGACAGCCCACATTCACAATCAAGTTTGTAAACACCTGCATCTTTTAGGGTCATATTGCACTTAACAGGTCTTAAAAATTGGTTGATCTTCTTGTGTGACTTGAAGTAAGTTCTTATTGAAGCTCGTCTTAAGATATTACCAATTTTGTTCGTGACACCCTTGATCTAAGGTAAGATGGCAGGTTGTCGCTAGAATTACTGACTCTCAAGGACAGCCAGTACCTACCCACCGTTAGGTGCTTGTTGACAGAGAACGGTGTTTAGCTGTTAGTCAAGCGGGCATTCATATAATGCCCTACCACCATGCCCCTTAATATAATATATACCTACCACATTGAGCTACTAATTGAACTCATTTGCGTGTAATACTCGGGAGAGAAATCGGCGGCCACTGATAAAATTTTATCGTTCGGACAATGGTGGCTGAAATTAGCGCTATTAGTCCTCGCTCGTTCAAACTGTGCGGATTTATTGAAGGTAATTGATTTAATGGTCTTCTTTGTGCACGATTAATGTGTCCAATTGTGGTTCAGATATAATATGCGTTAAAGGATTCAACATACCAGAATGATGTGAGCTTTATACCCTTTATACCTTTGATTTGAGATCCCTAACAAATATAGCGGAAACTCGGAAATTTAGAAATGTAAACATTCTTTGATTTTGTGGCTAGGTCGGGTATTTGTGCTTAAGGTGGAAAATGACGTCTTTGGCGAGCATTAATTTTTTTGGATCTTTGTTAAATCGTTTATCTATTGCATATGAGGGCGTAAAACGCGAGATTCGGAGTAGAGTTTCTACAATATCCAATACATTTTTACAATACTTATCTCATTTATCACTTATTGTAACGGCTAAAGGTAATTTTTAATATTTTTGACGGTATTAGGGGTAATTTATGGAATCACGTGCATTGGTGCCCTATGACTGATACTGATAAAGATAATATTACGTACTTATACGAGCAATATTATTTTAAACTTGCGAATATCGTGATCATGTAAAACGGTTACCAAACCTAGCTAAAGCGTAGAAAAAATGTTTTTTATTTATTTACCTATTGTCGTGTAATTTTGTGAGCAGGTTCGATAATTATATGGATTATTTTTGTCCAAAAACTGATTTTTGGATTTTTTCGAAACGGCGCAGATATGGGGGTTTTAAACGTTAGAAAAACATATTTCAGTGCTAGATATTTTGCTTTGAAGAAGTAGTGTGCAAACATTGTATTTAGGTGTGGATGCCACTGTACCAAGTGAAATTACTGGGCAAACGAGACAAGAACTAACGTCTCAGAGTGATGACCGCAGTGCAGTACAAGCTAAAAAAGGACGGTGACACAGCATCTGCAATGGACAGGCGTAACTACTTACCTTCAATCGAATCGAAGAAATAGAATCACTAGTCCACACTACGTCCTCATCACTATTTAACATAAAAAAGGGATATATTAAAAATATTATTGTAAATTAAACAGTACTGTTTAAATAACAGTACTGTTTAATTTACAATAATATTTTTATGTTGCTGTTTTTTGTAAATGAATTGCGTATATTAGTGACTTCGTGACCCCGTGACCACGATCACTGCAAATTGTTTGAAACGTCGGAATAAAAAATATAATGATAAGACGGGATAAATATACGCCATTTAAGCCTTTTAAAGTTGTTTAATTACTATGTGTAATCATCGCGAAAATCTATAACAACATAAGGTACATTACTTACTATTAAAGCAAATAAGTAATATATCTATTGATTGCCCTTAAACACAGAGAAAAGACTAATTTTCTCTATGCCTTAAGGAATAAAAAAATACAACCTAACTAAGTACTTAGATTAACAAGAACAATGATTACATTAGCACAATAATCATATATCGTAATACTGTGCAATTAACGATATAAATTGTAATTACTAGGGTAGGGATTAAAAAACCATTTCATAAGTAGTAAAAAAGGAGGCCAGTAGGTTCTACCTACTGCCCTACTGCTGCGTTGCGTTTTACTTTCCTAAAAGTAATGGTGAATTACGACGTCAGATATAATTCTTATATGCATTACATTACAACCACAGTATTGTGATGGTAATGGAAATTATACTAAATTGCAAAATATTAAAAAAAAATTGAGTATAGACTGCAAATCACGGAAGACTCGGCATATGTTGAATCGGCCAAAACATTATGTTGCATACCTCAGACATTTGTATCAGTACTTATATTAATATTATAAATGCGAAAGTAACTCTGTCTGTCTGTCTGTTTGTAACGCTTTCACGCCAAAACTACTGGACCGATTTGAATGAAATTTGGTATGGAAATAGTTTAAGACCCGGGAAAAAAAATAAGATAGTTTTTATCCAACTGCGCAAAAAGAGGTTAATGTTTTTGCGCGATAACAGATACACAAGTGGGCGGAATCGCGCCCGGAAAGCTAGTATACCTATATATTGTATTTTCCAATCTGCGTTTTCATAATTTTTGTGATATGACGTAGGAATATGTATTTTCGTTAGTTTTGTGAATTAAAAAGATATGTTACTAGTTCTTATACTCAGCTACAAAATATTAGATTATATTATATATTTGGTAGACATAAATAGGTGCATAATTTAAACGACAATTTAAAACACTTACAATCAATAATTTGACTGGAATTACAAATTAAATTGGATGAAATAGGTAGTTAACATTTTTAAACTTTTATTTTTTTATTTTTAATATGTATTTTCGTTTAATTTTGAGAAGAAAAAAGATATGTTACTAGTTATTATACTCAGCTACAAAATATATGATTATATTATATATTTGATAGTCATAAATAGGTGGATAATTTAAACGACAATTTAAAACACTAACAGTCAATAATTTAACAAGAATTACAAAATAATTTGGATGAAATAGGTAGTTCAAATTTTTAAACTTTTATCCTTGAGTGACATAACCCGTAATTTAAAAAAAGGAGTTTCTCAATTTAACTATATGTTTTTTTTGTTTGTTTTTTTGTTGATTAATTCACTTATTATGATGAATATTTTTTTGTTGGGTCTATGTTAGTCGATTTATATTTCATCAAAATCGGTTCTTTGCATACCTGGATGATATAATGGCAATTGTATCTTTTGTCGATGGTCAACAATAGACGAGTGAGTGATCTTGTGCTCAGTACGTAGCATTAAAATAGTGAAAAAAAAATAACGGAACCGACTCTAATATTTTTATTTGCAATATAACATTTTACTTTAAGTAAATGCACGTAAATCTACTTGATTCCCGCCTTGAGCAAAAAAAAATGTTGTACTCCAATAATTGGTAAAATATTATTTTCGCTTGGCACGCGCTGGTGCTTGTAATCATATTTGGAAATATAGAAGAGTAGCGACATCATACCGGGAGTTAAGTGTTTGAAAAAACATTTCTTTCGATCAGATAAGTCTAGTAGTCTGGTTGATGGCCACGCAACATTTCGGCAAAAATGCCAAGTCCCAGAAGCTGAAGAGGTTTAGGCATCCGACGCGATATCGGAGGATGCGAGTTCGATTCCCGCCTTAGGCATAAAATTTTGTACTCCAATAATTTGTAAAATAAAAATCTACTTAATTTTATTTATTTAATAATTCAACCATTATTATTGCATGCTTAGTGCAATGTTTAAGTTAATATAGTTTGTTCGCTATAAGTCTTCGATATCTTGTAGTCATTATTAGGAATAAAAATATGACATAAACAGCGTTTCAGAAAATTTACCAAGCAGAAGTTAGAAGGTACGCAGAAAAAACCAGATAAAATGCCGCATTGAGTAGCTGGATATACAATAGTCAAAATTTGCACTGCGTGGTCTACGAGGTCACGTTTCAATCACATATCAAACCCAGTTTATTGTGTAGGCGGGAAGTCGCGAAAATAGAGGAAAAGCGTAGCATTCTACGGAACTAAATTATTCAAAACAGGCCGACGTGGATATGTTGGTTGCTAAGAAGATTTACATAAACAAAAAAGCATGCCCGAGTTGGCCCTCTCCAATATTGGGTTCCGTATCCCAACGTGCAGGGAAGAATCTGTTTGTTTAGATCGCGGATTAAACATTACTTTATCAATTGGCGTGTTAGTATTTAATACAAAAAGTTATTATTTATTAATATTTTAAATGCGAAAGTAACTCTGTCTGTCTGTCTGTTACACTTTCACGCCAAAACTACTGGACCGATTTAAATGAAATTTGGTATTGAAATAGTTTGAGACCCGGGAAAAAACATAGGATAGTTTTTATCTAACTGCGCAAAAAGAGGTTAATGTTTCGTTTTGCAAAATGCCCTTTCACCATGCTGTAATGACTGCCATCGTAAGACAACAACCGGGACTGACGGCTTAACGTGCCCTCCGAAGCACGGAAGCGCTCAGAAGTAATGTCACCAGCGGTCACCCATCCAACTCATGACCGCGGCGGACGTTGCTTAACCTTGCTGATCGGTTCAGAATGGTTAAGCAAACTTCGCTACGAGCACTTCGAAATCATGTAAGTGTTATGAGAATAAATTCTCTAAACAGACTTGTTATATATGTGGAGACTTGTAAATGACTTTTTCGTTGTATATATTTCTTTGCCTTGTTTAAGCCATGTAGTTGATAGTCTTCCTAAGATATAATAAATAAATAAATATTGAATTGCTATAGAACCGCGCATATAATATATAATATGTGCTGACTGAGCTATCTTAAAAACAAATATGAACACCGACACGTCTAAGTAAAATCAACCACGCAATAACAAGGAATCCTTACAAAACTGTCTCAAAACAAACATTTTCTCAACAAAACAAACGTTAAACCAAATCCAAGTGGCAAAATATGAGAAAGCGAGGCGACAAGCCGCGACGAACAACAATAGGGCTGTAAAGGCTGTTACATTTTATTACCGCAATCGTGGAGTATAAACCCCGAGATTGTACTCCAGCCAACAATTAGAGGGAAGAGATAAAGCCAAAGGATTTTCAACGACTCCTTTACCTTTATAAATCTGAGGATATCCGAGTTACGTTTGGCTTATTAATTTTATCTTACTATTTTGTTGGGAAAATAACGGATATGTTTGTAGAAATTTAGTTCTAATATTATCAGTACTCAGTACTAATATTATAAATGCGAAAGTAACTCTGTCTGTCACGCTTTCACGCCAAAACTACTGGACCGATTTGAACGAAATTTGGTATGGAAATAGTTTGAGACCCGGGAAAAACATAGGATAGTTTTTATCCAACTGCGCAAAAAGAGGTTAATGTTTAATGTTTTGTGCATGGTGGTAGGGCATTTAGCGAATGCCCGCCTGGCTAGCTACCACCCTCAAGTAGAATATCTGTCGCCAAGCACCTAACGATGTGTTCCGGCAGCTGTCCTTGAGAGCCAGTAATTCTAGGTTAGTCTGAACAACATCTTCGACCACATCATCACTTACCATCAGGTGAGATAGTGGTCAAAGGCTAACCTATCAGGCATAAAGAAAAAAAAGGTTCTCAATTCGTCTGTTTTATTTTTATGTTTGTTACCTCAGAACTTTTGACTGGGTGAACCGATTTTGATAGTTCTTTTTTTGTTTGAAAGTTGGTGCTTGGGTGTCCCATTTAAGTTACATCAAAATCGGTCTAGCAGTTTTTGAGTTACACTCAAATAACGGAAAAATATTTTCTTACTAGCATTCCGGGTGCGGCACCGCCCGCGCGTATGTCGGTTATCCCGCAAAAACATTAACCTCTTTTTGCGCAGTTGGATAAAAACTATCCTATGTTTTTTCCCGGGTCTCAAACTATTTCCATACCAAATTTAATTCAAATCGGTCCAGTAGTTTTGGCGTGAAAGCGTAACAGACAGACAGACAGACAGAGTTACTATCGCATTTATAATATTAGTACTGAAGTACTGATTTTGATGATATAGTCATTGCCAATGAATGACAATCGTGAATGACAATCGATCCCAGCAAGGGACAAAACAAAATAAAAGGGTAAAAAACAATTGTTTACCGAAAAATGAAACCGATTCAATACTCAACATTTTTATATATAACTTGTCGAAGTCAGTACCATGCGCACAATATTGTAATTATGTAATAGGTACTTATGAACTGTCATAGTACCGACTTCAACAAGTTATTTCACACTTTTGAGTTGAAGTCAGTTCCATATTTTGGATCAAAAATAAAATCTCTCTTTTAAGTGATCCTTACCACTAACGGGATCGATTGTCCTTCACTGTCAACGATATACTCGTATCATCACGTTAGGAAATTGTTTTTCATTTATTGGAGTTCGAAAATTTTGTACCAAAAAATGGAACCGACTTCAACACTGAAAAGTGTGAACACACACTTTTGAGTGTTGAAGTCGGTTGCATTATTGGTTTGCAATAAGGAGTTATTGTATTATTGTGAATTAAAAAGTACCTAGATATCAAAACAACGGTTTTCCATGTTCCACCAACATCGTTCGTCGCGATCGTTAGAGAACATTGTCAACTCAATCGAAAAACATGTAACAATTAACCAAACATCTCAAGCGGGAAATGCTTTACCCACATTTTGCCGGTTTTCCCTAATGAGTGATTTTCACGGTTATAATGTTTCCACCACAAGAACCTAAGCCCCTTAGCGAGGTGACATGAATTTCCAATAGAATAACTCTATTGACTTTAATGAAAGGGTGGCTTTGAGGTCGATGACCCTTTGTTATTATTAGGGAATAGAATGGGAACAATGATTCTGATTCAATGAATTTGAGTTAAGTACTTCAGTTTGTTTGAGATTAGGTCAAAGTAATTAAGAAAAATCTCGTTAAATATTAACTCAAAAGGAATGCACGCTATATAATATTTCGTTTGAAGGCAGATAATAGGGTACATTCGATATATCAAAGAATATTATCATAAACATTTGAGAAGAATAGTTAGGAACCTAATAATTATGGAATTATTTATTAAGTTGATGAGCATAGCGTCAATCTCTGCAAAGCATACGACAAAATAAATTGAAAGCGTAATACAAAAAGGTTATTACATTTTTAAACTGATATTGGCTGGCTTCCGTAAAAGTATGGAACGCTTTATGAAAAAGCTCTATAAAAATTTAATAGCATTCCCCACTAGCAGGTAGTCCAATGACTTTGATATTTTCGACGGTATTAATTAAAAAATTATAAAGCTTCCCCTCCCGCGGCCATTGTTCAGCCCTACAAAGCATCTATAGAGCAAACAGTATGGGTATTTTACATTTTCGTGATCATTACACTTTGTTACCATATCAAATCTATTACTGAATATAAATGAATATTATAACGTACTTATTTAAGTCTTCTCATTCATGTTACAACTTTATTACTCACACTTTTATAATTTTTATAAATAAAAAGTTATTGTTTGTGTTTTAAAAATGTTGTATACCAAATTTCTGCTACATTTGATCAACGATGCTCTGCAACTTAATTTGATTCAGATGTTTTTATAATTTGTTTGAAAAAAACTTTGTTATCTTATCTCTATATTTCAATTTGCTTGTTCTGTACACATGACAATTGATCGATAACATTAAAATTGACAAGTGGCAACAAGAAAGTACCAACTTTCTTAAAGTTTTTTTTCAAAATCACGGCCAATAATGTCCTGAATTAGCCAACTTATCGACAAAAGTGTTCATGTATAATTATAATAAACATAATAATATACATAAATAACATAAATTCTGAGTAATGAACTAGCTGAAAAAGCTCATATTCTGTGAATTGAACGGTTTTTGATATTGCGTATATTTTTTGCCCCTAAAGACCTTTCATATCCGTCCGTGATCATGGTCTCGGCGTAATTAATTAAAATAATTATAAGTACGCTATTAGTTATATAGATACAGCTTTAGCAAATTCTTTAGATTATTTTAGGGTTTATTTTTAATTCATATTTTGGTTATCCACGCGTTGTACAAAAAATTACTCGTAATCAATATTTTCTATGCTTTATCAGCTGCGTTGTCCACTGCTGAACACAGCGATTAGTGGGTGGGGTTTGCCATAATCCCTACGCTTGGCAGGCGTCTTGGGGGTTGCAGTGTAAGAGATCAATTACGCAGCAAACGCTGCATCTTCCGGTATTAAGACTTAGTCTCTATTATGATACCCACTGCAAAAGAAAGAGGGTGACATTCTAGTCGGTACCCCTGTGGCTTATTCAATATAATGTATTATTTTGAGTATTGTTTTGTTACTTACAGTAATACTTCAGTGTAGCGCAGCAGTACACAACAACCCATACTTACTATTGTTATAGTGTATTACTTTTGCCGTGCAAAAAGATAAATAAGGCTACCGTTGGTAATGGCGCACGCTTTTATTGAGCTGTTGTTTGATTTCAAAGGCTTTATATTGTTCGCCATTTTATTAGGTATCGGTAAACGGTTCGTATGTTGATGCATTGTTTGAGCATTTTGATTATAAATAAAATTTTGATTCGTCACGCATGGAAATGATCCTATTGGCTTCAGGCTCATATTAGAAACGAAGGTTTTTTTTATGTTATTGTGACTGAACAAGCCCGAGGCTCACTTGATGTTAAGCGGACTAACTTCTGCCTAAAACAGCATTGCCTCGGGAATGTTCGCGGAGGCACGTACCGCCTGCTTTCTCACAACTATGCGCAGGCAGAGCATCACCTTGGTGCGCAGAGTACGGGCCAGCTCCAACACATTCCTGGCGATGATTGCTGACAGGCTGGACTGCCCCTACATGCTTCATTGCTGCAAAAGACATGTTCCGGCAATGCTGTTTGTTAGGCGCTATTAAAATTTGTCTTAAGTTTTTGTGTAGGCAATGTGATTGAATTTAATTTAATTTATTGAATTTTTAATTTCATTGTATCTTAATTTATTTTGAATCTTTTTACATTTACTATAATACTATTACTATTTTTCAATGTTAAACAGTTTCTGATGTGTGCCTTATATGGGTCTAGTTGCCCGAAATAAATGAATTTATTATTATATTATATATAATAACAGATGCATTTCTTCACAAGTCACGAATTGCACTGCACCAGTCACCTGCGACACAGACGTTAAGTCTGAGTGCCAGTGATTTCACTTGCTTCAAGGACAGCTGCCGAAAAACACTGTTAGGTGCTTGGCGACAGATTTTCTAATTGTATGAGTGATGTATAGAAAATGTGGATTAAAAATGTCCTTTCAGGCATCAAATTCTATAGGACCGTTACGACGAAGCAGTGATGGGCGAGCGGTATTAGCTATGGACTACTGTCCCGCAGCTACACGGTTCGTTTTTGAGCTTCACCACTTCTTGGAAGAGCACTTTGCGAATGTTCGTCTGACTAGCTACCACCCTCAAGTAGAAAATCTGTTGCTAAGCACATAACAGACTGTTCCGGCAGCAGTCCTTGAGAGCCAGTAAAAATACAAGCACATGGCATGTAACAATTGCATGTCACAGGGTGACGGAAGCAGTGCAATTCCTCACTTGTGTTGAGATACATCTGTCATAGCCAGAGGTTAGTTCGCTTAACGTCAGGTGGGCCTCCTGCTAGTTCAGACAAAATCCATTAAAAAGAAATAATTCATCGCCCAGGCAATATTTTTTTTTTGTAAATTGTTTATTTACCTACAATTTTTTTTTATAGCTTATAGGCTAGCTTTTGACCTCCATATCACCTGGTGGTAAGTGACGATATGGTCGGAGGAGTTGTTCAGGCTTACCTAGAATTAATGGCTCTCAAGGACAGCTGTCGGAACACACCGTTAAGTGCTTGGCGACAGATTTTCTTCTTGAGAGTAGTAGCTAGCCAGGCGGGCATTCGCAAAATGCTCTAACGACTGTCATCGTAAGACAACAACCGAGACCGACGGCTTAACGTGCCCTCCGAAGCGCGGAAGCGCTCAGTATAATGTCACTAGCGGTCACCCATCCAACTCCTGATCGCGGCGGACGTTGCTTAACTTAGCTGATCGATTAAGAACGGCTAAGCAAACTTCGCTACGAGCGAAAATTATTTGACAAATTAAATGTTTTATTGTTATTATATTGTGTTATTGCTCATGTTTTTCTGTATTTGGATAAATACATATGTAGGTACCTAATTCAAACTCAGACAGACAGTATTTAATGCACTCCATCTGATTTTCAAATACTTACCCTGGTATCTCCTACAAAATCTTCAAGAAAAATCTATTTTTAAGGTGTCATACTTCCTAATTTCAATAAAACCACAAAGGTATATTTTTTGGCGAGACAATAACGCGGCGGGATGGTTTCGCGATGATTTTCAGTAACAATGCTTCCCTGAGGAAGGCTGGTAATTATGATTGAGCACAAAATGGGTAAAAATAAGGCCCAGTATTGTTTCAGAGGTAATTAGGGTTTGTGGTCCCGACGGGGCTCACCTTCCTGAATGCAAGTCACACAAACTGTGTTATGGAATGGATAACCTTTTTTTCTGTATACTTATTTTGTAATAAAGTATATTGTTGGCCATGTTTATTGGATTTCTGAATTATATGAAGTTTAACAAGATATAGAGAAATGGTTGAACGTGTTATTCTTTAAATAATTTATTTGTTTTTGTTTAAATGCGTGTGGTGAATCATTTGAAAACATATTGAAATTTTTGTGAATACATTGTAGCATAACATAGTTGTTTCAGCTTAGCTGCATTATAACAGCTTGTAGTGCTTTTAGTGTATAAAGGTAACCCTGCTAGTTACAGATACAGACAGCAATGATGGCCGAGTGGTGACAGCTATGGACTGCCGGGCCACATGTCCATGGTTCGATTTCCACCGCCGGCTTCAGCTACACCGCATGTTGGAAGGGCATTTAGCGATTGCTCGCCTGGCTAGCTACTACCCTCAAGTAGAAAATCTGTCGCCAAGCACCTATCAGTGTCTTCCGGCAGCAGTCCTTGAGAGCCAGTAAAATTACACATGAAACTTAAAAACTATATCTCAGTGTGACGGGCGCAGTGCAATTAGTGACGAAAAGCATGTTATAGGCAGAGGTTAGTCCGCGTAACATCAGGTGGTCCTCGTGCTTGTTCCGTCACTTGTTTTTTTTATTTTATTACATAAAAACATAGTCTATTTGAACTTAATGTAATATATGCTATGCAAACCTGCTACGCATATTGTTTATTAGTACCTTCTTACTTAATTAATGCTAGATCTTCATAACACAAATAAACAGAAATGAATAGATAAAACTAATGATACCACGCAAAATGACGTACCTACCTAACATAATGCACCATTATACTCATGTTTCGACATAAACATTATAATATAATTCCTGTGATATTAATTGACACGTCTGGTTTCATCGCTGCCGTCGCAAGGAGCGTTTATTATGAATATTAATATGACGGCGACACTCGAGGTTAGCGGTTTAACGTTGATTCGAATAGACAAACCTCTGCTGAGTTTACGCAACCGCAGTCTGGCTGGAGATAGATACGGCTTAATGCTTAATTTCTTTCAAGAAATGTCCCATTACAAAACTTTTAAAAAATTAAATAGTTTTGTAATAGGTAGTTACTTAGATGTATAAACTTCATTAGTGAGTAATAAGGAAAAGTCAAACTTGAAAGTATGATGTGTTTATGTTATGTCAATTTGAATAATGTTTTGTACGCATATACAGCAGTAGCGCAGTTTGTAAGATAAGGCAGTTAACAGACTACTACAGCTACTGCACGGCTAGTTTATTTCGCGTACTTCCACAGTATTATGTCGTATGGTGTATTGCTGTGGGGAGCTGCTGCTGAGATAGAGACAATCTTTATCTTACAAAAGCGTGCAATTCGAGCCATATATGAAATGGATCCTATGGAATCTCTAAGGGATCTTTTTAAAGAAATCGATATATTAACTTTACCGAGTCTGTATATATTTGAAAATATTATGTATGTTCGGAAAAAATTTAGTAAATTTAAATTAAATAGTGACAACCACGATTACAACACTAGGGATAAATATAAAATAGCGGTACCAGGTTTTAGACTAGCAAAGACAAATAAAAGGTCCTTTATAGATAATTGTGTGCGGTTTCATAATAAAATTCCCAAACATATTACAATGCTCACAGAAGGAAAATTCAAGTTGCATGTGAAAAATATTTTGATTAAGAAATCCTACTACAAAGTGTGTGATTACTTAAACGACAAAAATGCTTGGAAAATTCCGCCTCTGCCAAGCTATCACATGTCTCCTACGTAATTTAAACAAATATTGTAATAATCGTATTATATTGTGTATAACACATTGTTAAAAGACGTTTAAAAGAATGGCCCCGAGTTTCTTGCCCGTTCTTCTCGCATTGGCTCTATAATTTTTTTTACTGAACGTGGCAGTACAATCAGCACTTCAGCACTAATATTATAAATGCGAAAGTAACTCTGTCTGTCTGTCTGTCTGTTACGCTTTCACGCCAAAACTACTGGACCGATTTGAATGAAATTTGGTATGGAAATAGTTTGAGACCCGGGAAAAAACATAGGATAGTTTTTATCCAACTGCGCAAAAAGAGGTTAATGTTTTTGCGGGATAACCGACATACGCGCGGGCGTAGCCGCGCCCGGAAAGCTAGTGTGGAATATTTCAATATTAAAATTTGTAATTGACCTTCATAAGAGCGTCGTAAACGCCTAAATTGAATAAATGATTTTGAATTTGAATACCTATGGATCTATATCTACGCCTATGCAATTGTTAGTGTTTAGGAATAAATATATGCATATTAGGTATATATTATTATTCGTAACTATTTCCTATTTAATGTATGTATTAAATAGAAAATAGGATAAAATGCATTTGATAGGATAGTTTTATTAGTCTGAAACAATATTATTATTGTCACTTTGTATATACCACAGCGTAGACAGGTGCCAGCAAACACCGACAATTTTCAGATCTGCTATGGTTTTATGTAGTACGGGTGCTTGTTCGAATATTTTTATTTTTTAAATAATGCAAGCTCTGTGGATTACAATACAAATATACAACGAGAGGAATAATGATCCCGCTCGCGACTATATTTTTTTCGCTACTTGTAATTTTTTTATTGTTCCCATATTTACTTAGCTACATTATGGACTTTTACTAAAAAACATTAGCCAAATACTCCCGAGGTTAGACCCAAGACCTTTGGATTACAAAACCACTCAATTATCAAACCAAACCGTGCTAAAACTTGTATAAAATGATTATTATTTCAATAAAGTTCATTGAATAATGCTAATGACATAGAGCAGTGTTAAAATTTGTAAAAATTTTTTAACAAAAAATGGAACCGACTTCAACACCCAAAAGTGTGAAATAACTTGTTGAAGTCGGTACCATGATGGTTCAAAAGTACCTATTATCACAATATTGTGAGCATGGTACCGACTTCGACAAGTTATTTCACACTTTTGGGTGTTGAAGTCGGTTCCATTTTTAGTTAAAAAAATTTTTTTCAATCTTTTTAGTGTAACTCAAAAACGGCTAGAACCTCCTCCTTTTTTGGAAGTCGGTTAAAAACTTGAAGCAAACTTGTCAACGTTGCTAATTCAAGTCAATTTAAATCCGCTCGCTTCGATCCTCGTTGCTTAAGATAAAGCCGTAATTAAGGGCCTTCTCGATCGATTAAGTTAAGCCGAGTTTAAATAGACGCTAACTCCGCGAGAAAGGTTTACTCCGGCGTGAAATGGCATTAGGTTTTCGCGCGTTTTATTTCCGGATACACTTGAGCGTTGGCAGTGACTGCGTAGTTGAAACAGACTGAAGAGAGGAGCGCTCCTCGTGGACTATCATTCAGCGTGTTCCATCAAACAATTGTAATCCTTACATTTTTAGGTTAAAGAACGATAAAAAAAAATTGAGTTATGACTCATGGTCATTTTTTAGAGCATACTCGGGCTAAAAGGGTGGATGGACGCGGGTTCGAATCCTGCACAAGACTTTAGTTTTCCCTCTCGTTAATTTGTAATTTTGTATTGTAATCCGCAGAGAATGCGTTATTGTAAACATAAAAATATAAAAAATATAGGTAGGGTTGCGTCATCATTAACAAGTTGAAAGCTAATTGAAAAATTGGTCTTGTTTGTAGTACAACGTAGGTTGAACTATAGATGTTGCTCCATCCCAATATGAAGGTTAAAGAACGATAGGAAAAAAATGGCTCAATTGGCTAGAGAATACCCCGGCTAAAGGGGTGGATGGCCGCGAGTTCGAATCCCGCACATGACTTAAATTTTTCCTCTAGTAAATTTGTTGTAACTAAAATAACCTTTTTTGAATAGTTTAAGACAAATCTTTTGTCATATTTACAAACCAGGCCTGAGATATTAGTTTTAAGGTAAAGTAAGCAAAATTTTACATATATTTTTTAGCAGATCTGTACATTCTCAAAACCATGTTTCGTTCTAAGAATGCTAAATAGGCTAAGTAACCTTCTTTAGATCCTATCATGTGTCGGTAATAATAGGTATTTCTTAACTAAATATGTATATTATGCGTAGACTTAAATCAATTCAAGCGAATGCTAATTTCCCGTGCCATCATAACTTTTACAGTCGTGCTTATTGCGCGTGTTTATGTGAGCTTTTATTTAAGACAAAAGACGAGTCGCTAAGAAAGGAGATTTTATGGCGGATTGACTTAATTAGGTATCGTAGCAAAATTAGTGGAAGAATTTTGATTGATACGATGCGATGACTTATAAAGATTTAGCAAAAACTTTTTCACATCTTATGCTCATAAAGTTTTTGTTTATGCCAGCTGTAAGTGGAACGGCTTATTGTGCTCTCGTGCATAAAAGTGCACAAGTGCATAAAAATATGTTTTGTTTAATTTTATTTTCTATTTATTGGCTTGAGTTGTTAAATGTCTCGGCTAAAATGATTTCTTTTGTGTACTAGTTGTACAATCTATGGATATACGCATTCCTTATCTAAGTCGAAGAAAACAAATATATTACCGATCAAGTGATTACTGGCAAATTAGGGCCTGGCATCTTCGGCGCTTGATTTTGGTATGGGTGATACATTACAATCAATCTCGGTCAAAATTGAACAGACTTACGTCGGAAAACCCTGCATCTGGGTTTCGGAGGTAGTTAATAATGTTCTTCTGCAAGGAGTATACTATACATTTTAAAAATTATTTTATAAACAGTTCTTATACGTAATCATGTCTAATTACATGTGGCAAACTTCATATTATTTGAATAAAAAAATAAATTAATCATATGTTTAATGAAATTGAAAAAAGATTACAATGGAGTCTTAGATATGGCGAAAAAACATTATAAACTATTCGACATCTGTACTAATATTATAAATGCGAAAGTATGTCTGTCTCTGTCTCTGTGCTCTGTTTGTTTGTTTGTCTGTTACGCTTTTACGCCAATACTACTGGACCGATTTGAATGAAATTTGGTATGGAAATAGTTTGAGACCCGGGAAAAAACATAGGATAGTTTTTATCCAACTGCACAAGAAGGGGTTAATGTTTTTGCGCGATAACCTACATACGGCGGCCCGGACAGCTAGTATTGAATATATTATAGAAACTTCATGATACCTATTGACAACTGATTGTCGATAAAATGATTAAAACTTAGCGCATCTTATTTTCATTGCACTTAAATTCAAAAGGATCAGAATACAATGTTATTAATTAATTTTATTTATTACGATAAATTCTACGTCTCTTGAAAATCTGTCAGCTCGTTATTGTCGTGAGAAAATGCCACACAGTCGTCACCTCAAAATTAATTTCTTAAACTCATATATCTATATATATATATTTTTAATGCCTGTTAGGTTAGCTTTTGACCACTATCTCACCTGATGGTAAGTGATGATGTGGTCGAAGATGTTGTTCAGGATAACCTAGAATTACTGGCTCTCAAGGACAGCTGCCGGAACACACCGTTAGGTGCTTAGCGACAGATTTTCAACTTGAGGGTGGTAGCAAGCCAGGCGGGCATTCGCAAAATGCCCTACCACCATGCTGTAACGACTGCCATCCTAAGACAACAACCGGGACCGACGGCTTAACGTACCCTCCGAAGCACGGAAGCGCTCAGTAGTAATGTCCAACCAGCGGTCACCCATCCAACTCATGACCGAGGCGGATGTTGCTTAACTTTGCTGATCGATTCAGAATGCCTAAGCAAACTTCGCTACGAGCACTTCAATATATATATAAAATATCTGTGGTCGAAGTCAATTCAAAGAAATTCATATTCAAACATAATACCTATAAATTGAAACAATACAAAAGCGATCAAAGTATTAATTCACCCCATGAAATCCACTCAGCAATGCGTTTCATGTCAAACAGTAGTTTGAGATTCCTGTTATAATTAAATCAAGCATTCTTTCACAAGTTTTGTGTAAATAATTTAGTAAAGGCTTTGACAGGGCAATTCCCTCTGGAGTACCTTCTACCCTTCAGTTTATGCTAAAAGGTGGGTGCGTAGTGATGGGAATAATGCAGAGTCGATTAATGGTACATATTGGCCCTATTAATATTATCATGCATGAGATTGAATTTTGAATGAGATAGCTGGTGTTAAAATTAGTGCAAACTTTGAAAAACATAACAACATGTTTATTTTCCAACTTTGTACGTGATTTTGAGATCATAATTAAGGATCATAATTAATTAATTATTCTGAACGATACTGCCGACTGCAACTGCAGACTGCAATGTACGCGTTTCCGTCGTCGATTGCAGGTGCAGCTGCGGTGGCACGGCGCTCGGAACGGATAGTACAGATATATATATATATATATATATAGGTACGAACTAGTACTGCCTCGCACGGACAGTCTTGCTCTGCGCTAAACCTTTCACGTACGGATCCCAAAGTCATCGCGGAACTCGGGGGCGTTTTGTTGAAAACGTCCTCCGAACTCCACCCCTCACGCGTGAGGGCGGAGACCGCCACTGATCGTCGATAGCCAAACCACCCGGTTTATGATCACGTGACGCAAAGCAACATGAGCTCATCCGATGAGCGCCACGCACCCCGCACGCAACGCGGAGGGTGCCCAGAAGCGCCAAGGAAGCCGCGAGGACAGCTGAGAGCCTCCGTTAGAGACAGGTCACTGTCTACACGGAGACTTCCCATGAACGCCGCCGAAGAAGAAGCGGAGAAATTCCGCCAATTCCGGCTCTCCGTGCAGAGCTCTGCAGCAGCCGCACGAAGAGAACTACAACAATGGCGTGTCGAACCACTTGATGATGAGGCCCCTGTGCTCTCATTGTTTTCACCGGAGTCGGCACCACCAAGCCCCACGCCCAGCGAAGACCCACCCCCAGGTGCGCGACGCAAGCGTAACGAGGAGGCAACGGAGGAGAGCAAGCGTGCCTGCGCCCGCGCTTCTAGCGCAGCCCAGGCCGAGCAGCACCCACGTGACCCCCGCCGTAAGCCTGCGCCGGCCACCACAGCACCACCGGAACAGCAAGTGACCTATGCCACCGTCACAACGGCAGGCATAAAACACGCGCCCCCTCCGGCCACGACGATGACCTCAGCGAAGACGGTTACTACGACAAAAGTCGTACAAGCACATGGAGCGGCATCACACCCCCCACCCACCTCACCCCCTCGAGGCAGGAAAGGGACGGAAACAGCCATATCCCGCCCAAACGAAGAGGCATCAACTTCGTGGGCGGATACTACGCTCACGCCAGCCAACATACCTCAAACATCTCCGCCCAACACCCAGACGATTCCCGCTCAGAAGAAGGAACCACGCTACCCGCCAATCATAATAGAGAACTTCCCCAAGTGCACCATGCACCTCCGCGCACTTAGGGAAAAACTCGGAAGACCTGCCACAGTGCGCCCCTACAACCAGGGCGTACGCTTTACTCCTTTGGACGGGGACGAATACCGAACGATCCAAGCCTACCTCGCGAACCTGGGCGAGGCAGACAAGGTGACATGGTTCACCTACTCCCTGCCAAAGGAAAGAAACCTCAAGCTCGCCATAAGAGGGCTACCAGCCAATACAAATCCTGAAGAAATAAAAGAAGACCTCATTGCGCTCGGGTACGAACCCGAGCACATAAAGAAGATCCAAGCAAGAAAGGGCAGACCAGGATGCATTTTCTTTGCCGCGATGAAGAAGACGTCTAATCTCACACCCGGCATATACGAAGTCGATGAACTTCTGTGCATGCCGGGTGTCAAGTTCGAGCACTGGAGGGGGAGGAGGGGCCCAGCACAATGCCACAGATGTCAGGCATTCCGGCACTCCTCCCACAACTGCTTCCGGCGGCAGGCGTGCGTGCGGTGCGGGGGCGAGCACTTCGCGCGCGACTGCCCCAGACCATTGGACGAACCGGCGACGTGTGCAAACTGTGGCGGCGCACACACCGCCAACAACCCCCGCTGCGCTGTGTTCCGCGAGGAGGTGCGGAACAAGCGAGCGGGCACCACGGCCAGAACATCTACCACCACTATGAAGCCAACTCCAACCACCGGTGAGTGCGCACCCGTGCACTTACCAACGGTCACCAACCGCCACCAGAAGATGACAGCCACTACCTCCCTAATGGCCAGCGCTAACGACCCGCCAGCCCGCGGCGCCGGTCAGGACGGGACCAAGAAAAGAAAAAAGAAGAAGAAGAGCAAGGGCAAGCGACAGGGCGCCGCCCAGCCGCCCGCCCAAGAGGCCGCCGCCCAAACCAAGCGCGCAGAGGGTGCGTCACGTGTACCCGCCGCGCGACCGAGAAAACCTCAACCCACTGTCTCGCTCCCACGCGAGAGCGAGACAGACAATAAGAAGATAAGGACCGCGGCGGAGCTCGAACTCATCGAGACCGCCCTCTGCATCCTTCAGGACGTGCTCCTGGCGCTCAGGGAGGGAGCTGACCCCACCCCGCTAGTCCTAGCGGGGGTGGGCAAGCTACTCTCCTGCCGCTAGGCAGCACGAACTGAACCCGCAGCTGAAGCCGCGCGCCCCTTGGCTACAGGGCCGGCCAGGGCGCGCTACAGTCTCGTTCCCCCGAACGCCTCGCCCTCTGATCCCAGTGGGTTGACGGCGGGTAGGGAGACCGACCACCGGACAAGACCTTATACCCCGAAACAAGAAGAAGGTGCCACCAAGGTGACACACCCCCCGCGACACGACTGTGAGTCACAGTCGGCGAGTGACTACCGCGCAAAGGGGCCACCCATGCCCGAAGGCGCGTCCGCGTAGAACGCATTTCCGCGCGATGAAGAAACGACACTGCCTCGCACTACTACACTCACTGATTCCGACCTGTGCCGCCACGCCGTGCACACCTGTCTACAGCTCCGCCAGTATCTCCCAGTGAGACCGCAATAGTCCCCGCACTATTGCCGTCTCACTCGGGTCATCGTTCCGACGCTAGTTGCAGACCAGTGCCTTGGAATACGCAGTCCTGACGAAGTTTTTGTTTTGTGTGCAGAAGCTGAGCAGCCGCCGAACGCCGAGCAACGCGAGCTACGAGCTCGCCGTGCCGTCGCGCAGAGGCGCTCTAAGACGTCAGGCATTACCACCTACCCAAGTCCCTTGTTTCGGACGAACAACATCATATCGGGCTGGTGGTCTTGTTTTGACCGCACTTTTCGGTGCGCATTTCACCACTTTACTACCCGACACAACATAGTAACAGTCGCGTAACAACACACTTTGTGCTGTTAAGCGACGTCGTTCAGGCGTGGGGTAGCGTCAGCCAAACCCGTCTGAACGATCAAATCCGCCATTTGCTGCGGTCGCAGTGTGACACCCTACGGTGACAACGGCCACTGTTGTTGTTTTGGTTTAACCTTGCACCGTGGCCTTTCCCGCTTCACGGGTCAGCCGAAGCAAGCTGGGCTCCGGGATTACTGGCCTTGGGGTCGCCCCTAGTCAACCCCGGAGTAGCGCTTAGGAGCACCCCTCTCCGCCGAGAAAAAAGCTCGGAGAGGGTACACAACTAGGGCACACCTTAGGTACACACTCCCTCTCACACAGTGAGCTCACAAGGTGTGTGAGGGAATTCAAACCCTTGATAGGGCGTCCTGAGTATTCCCCTCAGGATGCAGTCCCGTCCCTCTAACGGTGAGGTGCAGGTCCTTCAGACCTTCGCCCTCCGCCACCCCGATCTGTATGTTGCTCATATGCAACTCCTAGAAGAGGAAGCGAGTGCCCGCCTCACGGACACTCTTATTGCTCCCTCCGGGACTTCAATCCCGGAGGCCAACGTCCCTCCTCTGACCCGGTCCTTCTCAGAGGACAGCCCGCTTTCGCCCGCCCCGGGCCCGGACAATAGACGCACGGTGGCAGCCCCTCCCCGTGAGAGGTCTCGCTCGCGCTCACCGATCGGGAGGCCAGCGAGCACCCGTCCCTCCATCGCCGTTGTCGAGCCCACTTCGGACTCCGAAACGGAGATGGAAGTAGATCCGAGTCGCGCCTTACGCACTGACTCGGACTCCGATAACGACGGCTATACCGTCGTTGACCGCAAACGCAAGCGTGCTCCTAAAGCCGCTAGTTGCGCAACTTCCGCCCCTCCCGCCAAGGCACCCGCTAAGGCCCCCGCCTCCGGCAAGAAGCCGACCCCCGCCCCGCGCCCCGCGTCTCCTCCCTCCGCTCCGGCCACTACTGCCGCGTCCCCTCAGGACGCGAGCGCGCGCCGCGAAAAACCGCCTCCACCCCTGTTCATTCAGGACAAAACCAAATGGGACATGCTGTCCCGTTTAGTTTCGGATCGTGGGATCCATTACACTAATGCCCGCTCCACGCAGCAGGGCATTAAAGTCCAAGTGCCCACCAGTAGCGACCACAGAGCGCTAACAAAGCTCCTCCGTAAAGAGAGCATAAGTTTTCATACTTATGCGCTCGAAGAGGAGAAAGTCCTCCGAGTGGTCATCCGCGGTGTGCCCAAGGAGGTACATACCGATTCGGTATGTGCCGACCTGAAGGCACAAGACTTCCCCGTACATGCAGTTCACCGCATGTACAGCGGGAAGGACCGCAGTCCCTACGATCTAGTACTCGTAGTACTAGATCGTACACCTGAAGGCAAGGCCATTTTTAATTTAAAAAAGGTCTGTGGCCTCTCAGGACTCGATGTCCAAGCCCCATACAAAAATGGGAGTCCCTCGCAGTGCCATAACTGCCAACTATACGGGCACGCCTCCCGTTTCTGCTTCGCTCGCGCTAGGTGCGTTAAGTGCCTAGGCGATCACGCGACAGCAGCGTGCACTCGCACCCGGGATTCACCGGACCCACCCAGCTGTGTTTTATGCGGTGCTCAAGGGCATACCGCGAATTACCGTGGTTGCCCTAAAGCACCACGAGTGAACCACAGGGTGGCAAGGCATAGGCCGACCCGTCCCTCTTACGACCGTTACCAACGGGTAAGCCCTAAACTAACGGTAGTACCTGCCTCACAGGTAATACCCGCGCCGCTCCCAGCCCGTAACGCATGGTCTAAACCACCCAGTATGGTTAAGACCGTCGCTACCGCCCGCGCCCCGGCCCGCGCGCCCGCACCCGCGCCCGCACCCGCACCCGCCCGCGCCGCGGCCCCTGCCCGCGCACCGGCCCCGGCTCGCCCCGCGCTCCCGGCACCCGTCGCCAACACCATTCGCGCGCCTCCCCGCGCCGCTTCCCGGCCACAAGCTCCACCTATGCCATTGATGGCTGCCCCTCTTCAAGAGGCAATCAACCTAGTCAGCGATCTGGCTATGTCGGTTGACATCAATGAGGTACAAGAGCTATTCCACAAGATGCAATACGCTCAATCCCCAGCGGACGTGATCCAATACACATTGGAACACGCGAATTTACTTAGCGCCCTTAAGCGCTTCGTTCCCCAGGCCCCTCCCCAGTACAACCACTATGGGTAGTACAACCGAACGCACGAAACCGTACTCAGTTTCGTTAGCGTCATTTAACGCTGACGGCCTCTTCAGACAACGTGACCTCGTCCACGACTTTTGTTGTACCCACCTTATCGATATCATATGCGTGCAGGAAACCTTTCTAAAACCGGGGAAGGCGAACCCTAGGTTTGCCAATTACAGAACGGTACGTGATGATAGAGTGAACTCCCGTGGGGGAGGCACTCTTATCTATTACAAAAGGTCCCTGCACTGCATTCCCCTACCTACCCCGACTCTTGTTAATATGGAAGCATCTTGTTGCCTCCTAGCTATGACTGGTCATCAACCTATAGTCATAGCATCCTGTTACCAAGCTTGCAAAAAGCCGATCGTCCGAGCTGACTTAGAAGCCCTATTCTCATTAGGAAGCGCCGTCATTCTGATTGGCGACTTCAACAGTAAGCACATCCTATGGAATTGTAACGTCAACAATCCCAGAGGTATTGCACTTGAAAACCTAATCGCAGAACTTAACTTTGACATAATTGCGCCCACTGAGCCCACTCACTACCCTTATATGGAAAACCACCGATCTGACTTGCTTGACATGGCACTATTCAGAGGCGTAACACTCCGGTTACGCTCCATAGAAGTGGTTCACGAGCTTCACTCTGACCACCGACCCATTATACTGCGACTAGGTCCCGACCCAACGACTGACCTCCCCCGCCCCACTAAGACGATAGTGAACTGGAAGCAAGTAGGCGATGCCCTAAAGGCTATCAGTTCACCGGACCTAGACAAGATCCCTGACGACATCCTGACAAAAGATGACGTAACCCTTGCGATCGATTCGTTCACCAATCACCTCTCCACCGTAGTAGGTGCATCCGCAAAGGAGGTCATAGTGCCGGACGACCGGCGCCTTGTCATTCCAGCGGATGTGAGGCGATTGGTGACGGAGAGTAAAGCAGTAACCCGACATTACGACTCTTACCCCAGTAAAGAGAACAAAACTAAGAAACGCCACTTTGAACGCATGGTTCAAAGTCGCATGTCTGAGTTGCGTGATCAACAATGGGGCGATAAACTTTCAAACCTCGTGCCAAGCCACCATGCTTACTGGGACTTGGCGCGAGGCTTGAAAGGAAGTAACCATAACGACATGCCTCCCTTATACAGACCAGTCCCACTAGTCCCAGCGTTCTTTGACGAAGACAAAGCTGAGTGCCTAGCTGATAGCCTAGAGGCTCAGTGTTCCCCTAACGTAGATCACGTTGACCAAGCTCACCTCGATTCGGTGGATGCTGAAGTCGAACGTAAAAGCTCTGTGGTCACCTCTGAACTCCCACCAATCACCTTAGCGACTTACGCTGAGGTGGAGAGACTGATCAAGGCCCTCCGACCGCGCAAATCCCCCGGTGCCGATGGCATCTCCAACAGGGTTCTTAAAACCCTCTCTCGTCCTCTCATCCATCTCTTAGTCAGCATCTTCAATGCTGCTATGAGCCACTGCTTATTCCCAGACACCTGGAAATGTGCAAATGTCATGGGCATTCACAAACCAGGCAAAAGCTCATCTGACCCCACCAGTTACCGCCCCATCAGCCTCCTCAGTGCCTTAGGCAAACTTTACGAGCGGTTACTTGCAAACCGTCTCCAGTCCCATGCTAAGGAACACCACCTTATCCCAGATGAGCAGTTTGGCTTCAGACCCGGACACTCATGCGTCCAACAGGTGCACCGCCTCACGGAGCACATCATTGAGGGCTTCAATAAGTACCCCAAACCCCAGACTACGCTAGCAGTCTTCCTCGACGTAGCGAAAGCTTTTGACAAAGTCTGGCACAACGGCTTGATCTACAAGCTATACCAATTTGGCGTGCCAGAACGTCTTGTGCTCATCCTACAAGACTTCCTTAAAGCCAGAAGCTTTCGCTATCGCGTGGAAGGCACCCTCTCCTCCCCCCACCCAGTCAGAGCCGGAGTCCCTCAGGGCTCCGTGCTATCACCTATTCTCTTTGCACTGTATACCAGTGACATCCCACGCTCTCAGCCCAAAGTATTCCTAGCCCAATATGCGGATGATACCGCCATTTACACCACTGGGTGGCATATCAACAGACAGTCCTATTTCGTCATGCAACGGGCCATCACCGAGATCGGTGACTGGTTCCGAAAATGGCGCATCGCGGTCAACCCAGCTAAAAGCACAGCTATGTGCTTTACTGAGAAGACACGCTCCCCTTACCCGAAACCGCTTATTTTGTTCGACGAACCCATTCCCTGGGTTCCTAGAACAAAATACCTCGGAGTCACCCTTGATCGTCATCTCACCTTTAACGATCACATAACAACCGTCCGTAACAGAGCGGCCTTCATAATGGGTCGCCTTGGTCCCCTACTTCGCAAAGAGAGTAAAATGTCTCTTAGTAATAAGAAGACACTTTACACTGCCTGCATCCGCCCCATCATGACTTACGCATCAGTAGTGTTTAGTCATGCTAGTGAGGCCCACCTTCATAAACTTCAAGTCATCCAAAACCGTTTTCTTCGTAGTGCAACCGGCGCCCCGTGGTATATCCGGAACACCGAGTTGCATTGCGACTTAAACCTTCCCTCTCTAGCGCAGTTCAATAAGGACTGCGCCCGCCGATACTTTGATCGAGCGCCCCACCACCCGAACCCATTGGTTGTCCAGGCATCGAACTACTCGACTGCCTCTTCTATCCCATTTTTCAAACCCCCCCGTCGCCGACCACGGCAGGTATTAGACGACCCGGATGACCCCATCGCAGCCATTACGTTGGCAGCTTTAGCGTTATCCGCAAGTCGTCGAGGTAAAATCCCCAGGTGTGAGGTAATCAGAGGTCACACAATCAAACACCGAGCTCGCCGGCGAGCTCGAGGCAAAAACAAGGTCACGATAAATTGCTCTCCAAATAGTCAAAGAGTATTATTCAGTAGGGCCCAATTGTGCAACACTGCAGTTGCACAGAGGCATTTTGCTCCGATCCCCCCCATGTCTCTCGACAGCGAGACAAGCCGAGGTCCGAACCACAGTGGTGCCCTTGAGCTCGCTGTCAACCCCTCCTATAGTAGCGGTACGTTTTCGGCGTCCGCAGGAGACGGAGGTAGAAAGCGCTTTTCGCCTTCTACGCCCGTCTCGGGAGAAGTGCCTTCGGCACTTCTCCCTCCCGGGCTATTGTAGGGCCAGGCCCTCGCCCAAAACCCGGTGGAGCTGGACGACCGCACAGGCGGTAGCCAGCATCTATGTCCTCCCTAAACAAACAAAAAAAAAGTACTGCCTCGCTGCACTTATAGCGTGCAGTTTTAGTCTGTAGCACTATTCGGAAAAGTACCTTTGGTGTGTATCACTTAAGCACTAACAGAGATGCTGGCTGTTTATTCCTATCTGATTAAATATACCTATTATTCTCACTGGAGAAGATGCTAGAGGAGATAGGGTTAATATTTCACTATAACGGATCCTTGCGGTTAACTGTAGTTGATATCACTCTATACTTACGATCAGAATAAACCTAAGCAATGAATAAGAAAATAAATATACAACACAAATTAATTTGATGTTGAAACTTTTTGTGTACCAAGTACTTTTAGGCACATAAATTCACTTAGCCCGCTTTAATACCACGCCGACAAAGTCGCGAGTTTTGTTACTGATGAACAATTTTATCGATAAAAGTAATTTGTCCTGCAGATACATCCCTAAACTAACCGTTGCGTGACGCTTGTTATATTCTACAGGAATATGATTCGCCGTAGACGTGAATGTTCTACGAACTATGAAAATGTCAGTTTGACCTTATGCTAAACGTAGACCGCTTCTGAATTATTCGACGGCCTTGTTTGATCTTTGAAAGCCGTTTCGGTATGCGTAACAGGCAGTTTGGCAGGTAAATTAATTGATTTATGAATCAGTAATACAACATTGTACCACTATTATAGTACCTTCAATGTATCTACAGCGTCATCACCTTATGGCCCAAAATACGAGCATAGGACGTTTCGAATTTTGTAGTTCATGTATTCTTTATCTTTTTTTAGGGTTCCGTACCCAAAGGGTAAAAGCGGGAAAACTGAGACTTCACTGTCCGTCCGTTCCTCCGTCTGTCACCAGGCTGTATCTCAAGAAACGTGATAGAATTTTGAAGCGCTCGTAGCCAAGTTTGCTTAGCCATTCTGATTCGATCAGCAAAGTTAAGCAACGTCCGCCGCGGTCATGACTTGGATGGGTGACCGCTGGTGACATTACTACTGAGCGCTTCCGTGCTTCGGAGGGCACGTTAAGCCGTCGGTCCCGGTTGTTGTCTTAGGATAGCAGTCGTTACAGCATGGTGGTAGGGCACTTTGCAAATGCCCGCCTGGCTAGCTACCACCCTCAAGTTGAAAATCTGTCGCCAAGCACCTAACGGTGTGTTCCGGCAGCTGTCCTTGAGAGCCAGTAACTCTAGGTTAGTCTGAACAACATCCTCGACCACATCATCACTTACCATCAGGTGAGATAGTGGTCAAAGGCTAACCTATCAAGCATAAAAAAAAAAAAAAAAAAAGCAAGACAGTTGAAATTTTCACAGATTATGTATTTCTAATGTCACTATAACAACAAACACTAAATATAAATTAAAAGAAATATGCCCCCTTAAATATTTATTTTAATGTATATTTAGTATTTGTTGTTATGGTTACAGTGGTGTTGTTATATTTCCCATAAAACAAACTAGATTTTTAACCGTGTTAAAGCTACACACTACTTTGGTTTGCGCATTTTTGTTCTACCAGCTAGCTTATTGGTTGAGCAACGGGTCTGTCCGCTGGGGATTTCACTTACTGGAGTAACTAATGTAAGGGTGGTGTCGGTTCTACAAGGGCGCCACCAGTGTTATACACTGGAAAGTTATATAGGGTTCTATTATTGAAATAAAATGGTATTTGACCTTCACATGATTTTATATATTGGCTTCTTTAGTGATTACATTCAGGTTTCCCATACCATCCTTATTTCTAATGGGGTAAGTTCCTTAAATTAACTTAAATTTAATACCATTGTGGTTCCTTTACTCTATTCTGGCTAATAAGCTTTTAATTCTGCTATTTTCTATTCTATATTCTAGGATTTCTACATGTCGAGTTCTTATTTTAAGTTTAGTCTAAATATTGAGGGAAGGAATTCTGTAGCTCCTAGGGAAAGTTGCTTAACCTAACAGCGTGTGGCAGTAGCCCGTAATGCAAGATGGTTAAATTCTCATGTTGAATAAACTAAATAAAAGTGAAGGGTGGATGTCACCGTCATAGCTCTCAGCAGTGGTTGCGCCGGATGCAGGCAAACGTCATCTCAGTGTGTGAAGGTCTTTATAATTTTCTATTCTGTAACATGGAACGGTAACCTGCGAACGAATAAACGTCCATTACAGATTACCCTGAAAACTACGCTATCCTAAAGAGTTACTATGAGATTTCTCAGATACGAAAGCACTACTGACCTGCCGTTCCATTAGCTCAATGCGCTATAATTGCAGAATGCATGGCACATCCTTCCCGGTCCCGATTGCAGGACGACCGCGGTTTGCTAGGCGCGTTGACACACGGCGACGTACGCCGGCACGGCGCCGCATTGCACCGGGCCGCGTGGTATTTCTTTCCGACAAATCTACGGAAATGCTCAACATCAGCAATCAACGAAACGATACAGAGCTGGGGGATTCCATCCCTGAAGAAAATCACTACTTACAAGTTTATTTTTCTCGGTATTTCACCTTATTTCTTTATCGAAATATGCAGACTACGTCTTACTCATTCGCGTAGGAAAAAGGCAATGAAAGAACCACAGACAAAACACAAAAATCCTGTTTTTTTTTGGCTTCGTTCTTTTGGGTGCAAACCAAAAGGTGCATTTGTCAGTCTAAAAACTTCTAAATATATCTACTTCTTGCTATCTTTCGCTAAAACAATACCAAAAGACTTTCACATTGCAATAAGATGATTACTATATCTTCCTGAAACAATTAAGTAACTCCATAAAGCTTCCACACACAGAAATCAACTAGACGATATTGATGTTGTGTCTGCGACTAATTTAAGACTTCTGTACTGGCAACCATTTCCCAGGGTCAACCCATCAAAAAATCTAAATGTGGAATAACATGCGACAACCGTTACTTGCTCGCGTCGTCAGCATACACAAGGAATGCAACTTCTCTCACTAACGTCCTTCAAATCTTATAGTAATGCATTCAGTTATGTACAAACATTCAAACCTTTGAAGGATGCAAGTTCATAACTATCAAAAACACTCGATAAAAGGTAAGAACATGCAACCGGAACTGACTTGGACGTTTTAATTTAGTCAGAATTTTAAGCGCTTAACATTTTATTTTTGCGGGTAGATATACTCGTAGTTGGTGTAACGTTTATTATTCAAGTAGAAACGGGATAGGAATATGGCGACATTGGCGACTATCTTATTGCTGACAAAATGTAAGGGCTTGTGTCGCACTGCGGCGTTGGTTGCGTGGCTTAAAATGTCGCATTGGAATCTAGCGACACTGGGCTCTATCCCGGGTCAGATGTTTATTGGGGTTTTCTCGCAAAGGAAGTTTTGGTAGTACTTCATGCAGCCTGGAACCGTACCCGGTGGGTATACATTGGTTATATATGGCATCGAATTGATATTTCGCGAAAAGGTGTTCGTTTACCAAATTGTATCCAAATTTCAGTACTTTTCACGTGATGCATTTGCATTCGTGACAGTCATACAGTACTTTTTTCAGATAAGGTTTATTTGTATCCATTTGATTATTTTAATCCTCCTAATAAGCCTCATGTTTTGAATATAATATATTTTATGTATACACTTCACTTCTACTCCTTTATTTTTTCACTTGTACTCCTTTATTTAACACACTCTTTATTCTACATACTTAAAAGTAGGTATAATTTCAGAGAGTAAATTAGTTTTATTTAAGCATTTTAATCTTCTTCTACCTGTCATAAGTTATTCCAACGTTGTGAGAATCGTTAGGACGCAGGTGTACATAACGACCACCTGTTTAAAATTCACCCGATGAACTTTTTCTCTCTGGTTTTCTTCAGAAATAACTACACAGTCGTATTTAGTACGGTCGATAAGTAGCAGTCGTAAACGCGGTCATTTACGTGAGAAGGCGATGTAACTCACAAGTTGAAATTCTTTGGAAACTCGTTAGGGGCTGTTTTATAATGAGGGTAGTCCGATACGGACGGGTCGGAAACGGCGCGACTATCGCACTGGCCGCCCGCGACAGTTTCTATTTAAATTAGGAACGACTAGACCGCTATAAAATACCAAAGAAAATATTATACTCTCATTTCGATTTGCATTGCTGGTTTTATTAGCCGGCAGCGTTGAATAGATAAAGCAAAGCCGGCAATGAATAGTGTACACAATTTTCAATCGAGTACGTTTGGTTGTTGAGTACGAGGGGAAGGTACGTTTCAGTACCAGACGACACGTCACTGCTTCCGGACGTCCGTCGAAATGCGTGCAAAGGAAACTTCTGTACAGTTTATTTGAATGTGCTATCAATTTTCGTATCTGAATAATTAAAATCGGCGGTTAACATTAACATAACAGAGTACAGTATTTTAACAAATAAATTATACTCGTAGTATACTCAGATATAAGACCTAGCGATATCAAGAACATAAAATTAAGAAAATGAAACAATTGTATAAAACTGTTGTTCAAAAAGTCAACATACTCAAGGGGTAACATATTTTTTTACTATTACGTTCATACTTATAAATCATCAATCTTAAATTACACAAATTAATATACTAGGTATGTTCGTCACAATTTCCATCCTATGACGATAATATAATATTATTATTTGTTTCCTTTACGCATAGCTAAAAAGATTCCTTCGAGCCGGATTTGAACCAGCGACCTATGGATTACAACTCGAACCAACTACAGTCCACCGCTCTACCAACTGAGCTATCGAAGGCATGAAGATAGCAGCCAAAGACTGACACACATGTGTTGATAAGACACTCTCTGCCGTGAGTTACATAATGATTGAGTAATAGTTACTGCAAAGCAATCATTTACGTGTTACTAACGACATTCCTCGGTAATGTGCCATAATATGAACCAAAACAAGACACTACATTTCTTTTGATGGTTTTTTAGGGTGGATTAGATGTTGGCCACCGCTGTCGGCTGTTCTTGAACTCCACCGGACCCTCATATTATAGCCCTGATTTATTTGCCGGTATTTATTATTTGTTGTTGTGTATATAGAGTTTGAGACTTGTAGGTACCGTTTTTACTATAAAGTAAATATACAAAAACTTTGAAAACCAACATCATTCTTGTGATAAACCTACCTTACTTTCTGTACTTTTTCTTATATTTTCAGTAACCTAAAAGCGTAAGGAATGTGTTTAGGGACATATCTGCAGCACTAAAGCCAAAACAAAATGCTTTTCTAATAATTGCTTAACTTGCTGTTGGGATTCATAGATTTTGGTTTTTGATATTCCGTCCTCATACCAAAAATCATAATGATACGAATTCAATAAAGTTCACAGCTTTAAATAATATTATAGGTACGTTATTATATGTTCTATGATTACTTGTACTCCCGACGTCGCTCGCCACGTCGGTCAAGTGGCAAACACTTCAAAGTGTTAAAACCTTTTAAAGTTGTATAATAATTATATTATGAATATATTAACTATTACAACTTATACTTAAATTGATAAAAGAAGTAAATCTGGCTGCCACGCTATTATTGGATAGCTCTAGCAGAAAATCTATCAACTAACAGATTTTTAATGCAATCGTGATGGTACAAGCACGAGGCCCACTTGATATTAAGCGGTGACCTTTACCTATAATAAACGCAGTTCGTCACAAGTGTAGAACTGTAATGCACCCATCACTCTGAGATATAAAGTTATTAAGTCTCATGAGCTTGTAATGTCACCGGCACCCATACCAAAGCGGAACGTAGTAATGTGAAGATTACTGCTTGGGGGTACAAATAGGTATCTGTCCTTAAGAGATAATTCCTATTGTTGGTTAAACCTGCTTCATTCCTCCACATCATCACTTATCAACTAGTGAAATAGTGGTCATATGGTATCTACATCTTAACATTACAAAGAGAAAAGAGTTTTGTATGTAACGAATAAACTTAAAAATTACTGGACCGATTTGAAAAAATCTTTCACCATTAGAATCCTGCACTATCCCCGATAAAAATAGTCTATAGAACATTTTCAAAAAATTAGGAATCCGTATGAAAACTTCGATATTGTAACCCAACGTGTGAAAATATCCAAAAAATTACATACGCTGCGGAAAATGTAGATAATAGAACAAAGTGATATACTAAAATTTCATAGAGGACGTCAATATCTATAAAAAAAAGTCCGCAATACCATATGTCTTACTATTACAATTATGTCACATTAAGTACTTTCTATGTGTTGAAATAGAAATAGTTTATTATCAAAAATAATACAAATTCAACCTTAATAAATAAACCAAACATAGTGTAAAAGTCTTAAAAATACCAATTTAGGAAGCGTAACAGAGTGCTTGAGAATTCTGCACTGACTTTATAATTTATATGTTTTGTTAATATGTTAATACCCGTGCGAAGCCGGGGCGGGTTGCTAGTAAGTAATATAGTAACGTGTCCGAGTTAATAACACTCCGTTATGTTGTAAGAAACAAACATTGTTTGGAACAAAAACACAAAAAATCCTTCGAGCCGGATTTGAACCAGCGACCTATGGATAACGATTTACAGAACAACTACAGTCCACCGCTCTACCAACTGAGCTATCGAAGGCGTGTAGAAAGTTACTAAAAAGTGGTACACATGTGCCGGTTTCTGTCAGACAAGTTGCAAGGTCAGGCGCCGCTCATCAGATATTCATCAGCATTTCGTATCCAGATTGTGCAATAACAAGTCTTTGTATGTCACTCACCTCCAAAACGGCTCAACGGATCTTGATGCAGCTAGTTAAGTATATTGTCAAATTGTTCACTGTTAAACACAGCCTCCTTCAAAAGGTCAACTTGTCAGGCGTCTTGAGGATCACAGTTAAGATAGTTCCTCAGAAAACGCTGCTGCTGACCTTACGGTATTTTACCCTTAGTCGCCTCTTACGACACCGACGGGAAGAGATGGGGTGGATGACATTCTAGCCCAGCACCCCTACGGGCAGCCCGGCACCCAACTGGCTATTATATTATACTGGTTCGGTAATTCAAATATACAATCATTGTTGCTTGGGGCCTGATTTATTAGACTAGGCGGTGATACTATATCAGACGTCGCGTCGGCATCGTGAAGAATCCTTTAACCACAGAACTAAGAATACAGAATTACACATATCCTTATATTATTAAGATATTGAAACGATTATGTATACGTGAGGTGTGAGTATGTTTAAGGGTTGCGTACCCTACGTATGGGCAAAACGGAGCCCTACTAAAAAAACTCCACTGTCAGACTGTCTGTCATGGGTCTTGAGCTCTAGAAACGAAATAAGTGACAAGTCTGAATTTTTTTTAAGAATGTCTCCTCAAAGATAAATATTGGCCTATAGATAATTTTTTTTCTCAAGGGGTTGCGACCTTTTTTTTTTTAAATCTACTATGTGGCTCGTCATTGTTTAAAAATCGGGTCACTAAGAGTCACAGTAGATCACTATGAACAATATTTATATTTTCTATTATTTAATTAACAAAATAAACTAACGACGAGCCTTTAGCCGTGAAAGTGGTTAATTTTAGACCATTTTTGTGTCGGGGGTCCATTTTTAAAACTACATGAACTAGTAAAAAATATGAAATTTCGGTACACATATATAATTTTTATTTATAACTGATGGGCTATTTTTCGAAGATGTTTTTTTTATTATTGATTTCTACACATTACAGACGTGTGGTCCGTACTTTTGTTTGTATTTATAAGTTAAAAAACATATCTTCAAAGTCAAAGTCAAAATTATTTATTCAATTTAGGCGTCTACGACGCTCTTATGAAGGTCAACCACAAATTTTAATATTTAAATATACTACATTGTACTGCCACGTTCAGCAAACAAAAAATATAGAGCCACTGCGAGAAGAACGGGATCTTAAAGCTAAAGTGAGTCCATACCTATATATTTTTCTCCTTGTATCTAGTTTGTTAGTATATTACGTTATTCAGCTTTTCGTTGAAGGACCGGCCATTTTCGAAGATGTTGGACAGGCCAACCTAGAGTTACTGGCTCTCAAGGATAGCGTTGATGATGATGATGACCATTTTATTCTGGTTTACCATCAAGTATGGAAATCCCCTATTTATAACGTAGCTATGATAAAAAAACAACAAACATATTATCTTTTACGGGCATTTGCAATGCGGAACCCTTGAAGGGAGGCCTGACCCGCACTTGGCCAGGTTGTTAACTCAGTTTGTATCTCATTTTTACATGTTGTTTGTTCGTGATCAGCGTTGACGATAAAACACTCAGTATTATCAAGTAAATGTGTTAATTGGGGTACCGTACCTCCAAAGAAACATTACAGACTTTAAAAGATCACTCTTCTGTCTGTCAAGATCCTGTTCCTCAGAAACAGTTTATGGTATCAATCTGGAATGAACATTAAATTTTAAGATTTTTGTTTATAAAGATTGAGTTAGTCCTGATTTTTTCAATCAAAGGATACTGCCATTTATGTCACATATTTCAATTACCTTTAAGGTCCATCACGTTGTTCTTGTATAATAAAACTTGGCAAGAAGCAAGATCTCAGAGCAAAAGTAAAAATGTAGCCAATTTGTCAAATAATAAAATACGACTGGCCAGGTAAAAAAATACTGTCACTCGGGTGGGGATTATGTAAATATTCTAACAATACCCCATCTATCTGCTCTATATCCAAATCTGCTCGATTTGGATGGCATAAATAAATAAACTATTAATTTTTCTATGGTAGATTATTAAATGTCACCCTCCCATTTCTTTTCGTGTATGTCGTAACAGGAGACTAAGGGCAACATACCAAAAGGCGGGAAGCAGCGCCTTCTGAAGAGCTGACAACTTATACTGCGATTCCTAAGACTGACACAAAAATGGGGATTATGGCAAAATCTCATCAAAGGGGAGACCTTGATCTACGGTGGACTGCGCCATGTACACCGTAGGCAATAGGCTCGACCTCCATTTATATCGGACCAACACATGTCTGTCGAAACCTGAGAGAACAGACACCTCAACCTACCACTGCGGGGAACACAGGCGTGATTTTATGTATGTATATTATGATACTGTGTGGAATGGAACCTTATGTGTGTGAGTCTGACTCGCATTGTTGACCAGTTTTATTTTCTTAACTGTTCGACTTTCACTTTGAGAGCCAAAAACTGGCTCAAACAATTGCAGTCATTGATTAACTTTAAAAGTTATTATCACATGTTATACATAACAGCGGTGTGTGCACTATTTCTACTAGATAGCACTTGTGTAATCAGTATTTGCAATCGAAACTGGGGCACCTTTCACCTAGCGATACGTCGTGTGTGTGCCGCATTTTAGTAACTTGCTGTATGCCTTCGATAGCTCAGTTGGTAGAGCGGTGGACTGTAGTTGGCTTGAAATTGGTATCCATAGGTCGCTGGTTCAAATCCGGCTCGAAGGAATCTTTTTTAAACAGTGTATTTTTTTAAATCTGCTGCTTAGGTTTATTTCTTACGATACAATGCAATGATTCTGACATGAAACGCTTCTGATGCAAAAAAACCGTCAAATCCTTATCTTTTACCGAATTAAACAATAAGAGCGTTTTTTTATGTTATTGTGACGTAACAAGCTCGAGGTCCATCTGATGTTAAGCGGCCTAACCTCTGCCTAAAAAGATGCATTTCGTCACGAATTGCACTGCACCCCTCACCTTGAGATATAATTGTTAAGTCTCATGGGCTTGTAATTTCACTGGCTCTCAAAGACTGCTGCCGGAACACACCTTTAGGTACTTGGTGGCAGATTTTCCCTTCCACCATGCAAAGGTTATCCAGGAATGCAGTTTTTTATACGGTTTCCCAAAAAAGGAGAGTAATGTTTTAAGCATTCATGTATGCATAGTATGTGTGTGAGTTTCTTTATTCCACCATACCTTCTAAGCGGCTTAATCGATTTTAATTTAAGAGCTATCGTTAGATTTGTCTTGATAGCGCAAGTGACACCACGAACATCAAAAATTAAAAAACCAACTGGCGGAGTTAAGACGCCATAGTTTTTTTTTTCTTAAAAGCCCGTCGACTGCGTTTAATTAATTGACAATAGTTATTTGTGCAACAAGAGAGCAAAGTCGTTTTTTGCTACGAGTGCTGATTTTGAATTTTGAGCAAGCGAAGGATTGAATGATTCTAATGCTAAATCCTGAGTGAGGCGAGGGATTCAAAGGCGCAAGATGCAAAAAAAATACACTTTAGGAGATAAAATAATAAAGAGGAATAGATGGAAATAACTATCAACCCATTCAACTCTTTACGCCAGCCCTGAAATTTACTTTTAATACAAAGATTAAAAAATCAATTAATTACACTAAAAGACATAATTATCTTTTTTGCAAAATTTATTTAGTTATTACGAAATTCCGAACGTGTTCGTCTTTGAGGTCGAATTCAAAATCGGAACGTTGAAAGGGCTGATCTTTGTCACTCTCTCTCTTTGTTACGGCGGGAAAGAGATAGAGTGTGAATGTTTCGAAATGTATGTCTAACCCAAGGCTGAATAAGATATTCGCGGCTATCAGAAAATAAATTAATTACTTTGTCTCACTCAGTGAGAAAAATTGCATTTTGCTCAATGATTTTAGACAGCAAAACCTACATGTTTGAGCTACTGAAGTGCAAACGATAAATTCCAAATTTCATCAAGATCAGTTCAGACATTTCAGTGATGAGTAGAAACACCCACAAACACATACGTTCTCAATTATAATAAAAGTGTCACTACACAATCTGCATACTGAATGTATCGCTGTGGTCAAGTGCCACTTTGCGACATGACTATCAGCAACCGGGTGTAACATATTTTAGTAACTTTCTACACGCCTTCGATAGCTCAGTTGGTAGAGCGGTGGACTGTAGTTGTTCCGTGAATCGTTATCCATAGGTCGCTGGTTCAAATCCGGCTCGAAGGATTTTTTTACTGCATTTGTTGCTGTCTTTTTATATTTTCTGAGATCCGATTATATTGACCGTTTTTCTTCTTATTTTTAGGATGCCGTACGGTAAAACGGGACCCTATTACCAAGCCTACGCAGTACATCCAACTTTTAGAGAGTTCTTTTCAAAAGTAACGACAGCTACATGTAGGTACACTAATATTATAAAGAGGAAAGATTTTTTTTTTTTTTGTATATAACGAATAAACATAAAAACTATTGGACCAATTTGAAAAATTCTTGCACTATTAGTATTTTGATACATTAATTTATACTACCGTCAGAAATTTTATATTTTGTACCTACCTTACAGAAAATCATAATATACGCGATTAAAGTTGCGAGCGTTTTAATTTGTTTAATTACTATATATATTTATACTATAAATATAAGGTGGATGTTAATTCATCAACAATACTGCAGGGGATGGTGTGGAATCGATAACGGAATGTGTTCCACTCATGTTCAATTTTCACATATACAAAATATATATGCAGTAATAAAACTTTGTGATTTAATTATTCATTACTTAGCCGTTATGAAGCGCTCGTAGCCAAGTTTGCTTAGCCATTCTGAATCGATGAGCAAAGTTAAGCAACGTCCGCCGCGGTCATAACTTGGATGGGTGACCGCTGGTGACATTACTACTGAGCGCTTCCGTGCTTCGGAGGGCACGTTAAGCCGTCGGTCCCGGTTGTTGTCATAGGATAGCAGTCGTTACAGCATGGTGGTAGGGCACTTTGCGAATGCCCGCCTGGCTAGCTACCACCCTCAAGTTGAAAATCTGTCGCCAAGCACCTAACGGTGTGTTCCGGCAGCTGTCCTTGAGAGCCAGTAACTCTAGGTTAGTCTGAACAACATCCTCAACCACATCATCACTTACCATCAGGTGAGATAGTGGTCAAAGGCTAACCTATCAGGCATAAAAAAAAAAAATATGAACAAACCATCAATAAGTGATACAATGTTACAAAATTACAAATATACGAGCGGAAAAAAATTATTCATAAGTCACAACACATGACAACATTGATACAATGTTGCTGTTTGCCAAGGCAACATACTTATTAGTGGATAGGTACTTGTACCTAATTTACATATAACGCCCTTTAATACATTTTTTTTACGTGCCCTCCGAACGACGGCTTAACGTGCCCTCCGAAGCACGGAAGCGCTCAGTAGTAACGTCACCAGCGGTCACCCATCCAACTCATGACCACGGCGGACGTTGCTTAACTTTGCTGATCGATTCAGAATGGTTAAGCAAACTTCGCTACGAGCGCTTCAACATATACAAAATTACGCTTCATGACTCAAATATTTCATTTGTACCATTGTTAAACTAGTGTGACTTTTTAAAACGAAACATTCTTTTACATTAGGTATAGGGAGGTTAATAAGTATGTTAGTAGTGGTCACAGTGGTAGATATTACGTTACCGCAATTTGTGCGAAAATTTGATATTTCCGTACAAGAGCAAAACTAGATTTTAGCACGAGTTGCACTCCAGTGCACCGTGTCGCTATATATTAACATATTAATTGAGTATTCGGCTTTAAGGAACGTCGGGATCCGAGCAAAGCCGCTTTAACGCCGGCAGGAGACATTCATACATGATACCGGAGATTTGGTTGTGATCTGAAACTCACACGTTATAACTCCTATAGCATATTTATATTCGAGATAGCACTTACACCTGCCAGACATCTTACGAAATCGATTGCGATTTGAACTGCACAGTTGAACGGTATCGATCAATCGGTTCGAATTTCCGAAAATGTACTGTCAATGACATGTGAGTAGAATCAAAAATTGAATAGATAAATCGAAATGGAGGTACTGTTCTATCGAAGCGTGTGTGCCAACACTGCCAACCGTCAGGTTTGACCCGACTGCACACTGCTTGGTTGTATCGTACATGCCGCTTAGCTACTAAAAAATAATCATTATCATTACATAAGTATTACATTTATAATTTTTTTTATTACTGTAACACTCGGATCGTCCACTGCTGAACACAGCCTCCCTTATTAAGGGCGTATTTGCTGTAATCCCCACGCTTGGCAGGCGGCTTGGGGATCGCAGTGTAAGTTGGCAGTTCTTTAGAAGGCGCTGCTGCCCACCTTCCAATATTTTTCCCTTATTCGCCTCTTACTACATCCACGGGATGATATGAGGAGGTGCAATTCTAACCCGGCACCCCATGGGGCATTTATACATTATTAGAGCACAATATTTTTGTTCCGGTGGTTTAATCATTTATTAATAAATAATTTATATTAGGTTAAAAATAATTAGGTTTTATATATTTTCATGTCCGCCGTTTTCACCTTTCTCTATTTTTTCTATTCTTTTCGTGGAACGAAATGAAGATCATTTTCGATGTGTCATTAGTTTGTGTGGTGGAAGGAAATCTGTACAGTTTTGAACGGGATTGATGTTCGAATTCGATTTCATAACGTGTGGGACTGATACAATTTTGTGAACATGCTGTATATAAAAAAAAAATGTGTAATCAAATTTTAATATACTGTAAACTTATGACGTGAAAATTTTAATAATTGACACGTTTGGTTAAAATTGTACTTTTGTATTATTTGTTAGGCAATCTATTTCAACCTGCTACCTATAACGGTTTAATATGTAGATATAGATCTTTCAGTCAAATAAATGAACTGCCCTTCTGTGTATTCACATTGTAAAATAGTTTAATGAAGCAATACACTCAACCTTGTATATATTATTGGCTGTTCAGTCACAGATTGTGGGCGGAGAGACAAATAACATCATACAATTTAAAAAATAAATTAACAAAAAAACCCGACTTCAAACAGAAAATATTCACAAACAAAATATGCCCTAAGAAGTAAATAAACCAAATCATCGTATACAGTTTTTTTATCCATTTTACATTGACCAGGTAAAATGGATAAATATCATCATCAATGTAGGCCGAACTTAAATAAATACGCATTATTAGGGATAACTCATAATATTATACATACTTGTATAAGTATATTATACTACTAGTCAGATCTCACTGAAATTTAGTGGGGCTACAAGACAAGCACCAGCTTTCAAATAAAAAAAAAACCTCACAGTACACTCTGTAAAAAGTTTTTAAAATACTGTGAAATTGAGAACCTCCTCATTTTTTTAAGTCGGTTATAAAGACAATATATTGAAATAAAAACCTTTTATCGAACTTTAAAATAGAGTTGTTAACTTCCGAGAGGGGTTCATTAGAGCACCATTGTATGTGATGTGTTGACTTAGGTGTTCTCGAATTTGATTCAATGTAATTTAATTTCCGAAGTTTGAATTACTAATATTTACAATGCAATTTCAGAGCAGTACTGGATCATTAGCAACGAATAAAAACAAAATCACTCGCCTGAAATGAAGAGCGTACCTCTTATGCTAATTATTACTTTTAAAAAGATGGAAGTACTACGTAGGCTTGGTAATAGGGTCCCGTTTTGTCGTACGGAATCCTATAAACTTGAAGAATACCGGTAATCTATCCGGAATCTCAGAAAATATAACAAAACAACAACAAATTCAGTTAAAAAATCCTTCGAGCCGGATTTGAACCAGCGACCTATGGATAACGATTCACGGAACAACTACAGTCCACCGCTCTACCAACTGAGCTATCGAAGGTATGTAGAAAATTACTAAAATGTGCGCTACACATCGATCGATAGGTTCCGATAGTCATTTCGCAAGATCAAGATCCACTTTGCGACAATTGAGCCGACAATATACAGATTGTTCAATGTCACTTTTATTATAATTGAAAGTAGCAATGTGTTTTTGCCCCGTGGGGTGTTGGGCTAGAATGTCACCACCCCATAGCTACCTGTGTGTATCTTAAGAGGCGACTAAAGTTAAAAAACCGGAAGGTGGACAGCAGCGCCTTTTGAGGAACAGATATCTTAAACTGCGATATCCAAGACGCCTGCCAAGCGTGGGGATATGGCAAACCCCCTCTAAATGGGGGAGGGTGTGTTCAGCAGTGGACAATCCGGCTGATGATACAGTACCTCTTATGCGGAAATCATTTATAGGTAATTGGATTCCACAGAAATGAATATAATTTCTAAACAAAACATCTTCCGGAGGTCCTGACACTATGAGCGCACAACTGAGTAGGTTTTCGATAGTGCCCTCGAAAAATATAGGTGGAACTGTCACTTGATATACATTTTTATATTAATGTAAGTGAATATATTTCTAAAATATTATTTAAATCTTTTATTAAAACTTTTGTTATTATTTAATGTGGATTTCACTAAGTACTTAATGCTTGAATCTATTCTCTACTATCTTATGTATATTTTGATGCAGTGACGGCTCATTGGCATTAGCTATGGACTGCCGCGCAGCAGGTCCATGGTTCGAATCCCGCCGCGGACTTGAGCTTTACCGCATGGTGGAAGGGCATTTTTGAATGCCCGCCTGGTCAAGTAGAAAATCTGTCGCCAAGCACCTGTGTTCCGGCAGCTGTCCTTGAGAGCCAGTAAGCCTGTTTTAACATCTTCGACCTCATCATCACTTACCATCAGGTGAGATTGTGGTCAAAGGCTTAAATTATATATATCAGCAATAAAAAATAAATACAAAATACTCGTAGTACATACATACGAAACTAGAGAATATATTACTAATACACTCGAGAGCAATGAATCCGGGTCACTTAAAGAATGTTAAAAATCTCGGAAACTAAAAATGATAGGTTAATGCAATAAATTGTATTTAATAGACAATGTAATACTCCTTAAATGAAAGTAAAAAAAATATGAGTCACCATACATTTTATTAACACAAAATTACATAAAGAAAAAAACTGCTGATCTCTCCTTAAAACAAAAATAGGAAACATGAAATTTTTGAACTTTATTACGATTTTCTTGAATTTTAATACTTCGTATTGCCTCCTCGTGCTTCCATTACTGCGTTTACGCGGTTTGGCATGCTGTACACCAAGTTCCTTATACGATTTTGGGGAATATTCTCCCATTCCTCTGTGAGAGCAATTTTGAGCTCACGAAGCGTGATTGGGGGAGGGTTTCGTTGTTTTACGCATCTGCCTAGCTCGTCCCAAGCATGCTCGATCGGGTTGATATCCGGGCTGCGCGCTGGCCACTCCATACGAGTAATGTTCATCTCTTGAAGGTAGTCATTCACAATCCTACCTGTATGAGGTCGGGCATTGTCATGCATAAATATAGCATCCTCACCTAAATTGACCATAAATGGACCAACGTGATCATTGAGGATTTCTTCCACATATCTTACGCTAGTTAAAGAGCCGTTTTCTATGATCACCAGCTCTGTGCGACTTTCAGAAGAAATTCCGGCCCACACAAGTACAGACCCACCACCGTAGGCTACTTTTTCTTCGATGCATGCTTGCTTGAATCTTTCCCCTGGTCTTCGATACACTCTGTGTCTTCCATCGTGCTTGTAGAGCATACATTTTGATTCGTCGGAGAACATAACTTTTGACCAATCTTCAATACTCCAATTTACGTGGCTCTGGGCATATCTTAGTCTCGAAATACGATGCCCACGCTCCAGTTTAGGGCCGTTTGCAGGTCTAAGGGGTTTTAAGTTAGATTCAGCAAGCCGACGTCTTACTGTCCATGCACTTGGGTTACTTCCTCCGAGGCGTCGAAACTGATTGGTGAGTTCAGTTCCTGTGAGAAAGCGATTTCGAAGCATGGTGTTCACCAAGTATCGGTCTTCTCGTGCTGTGGTACACCTGGTTCTGCCCGTTCCTGGTCTGCGTAGGTTAGAACCAGTTTCTTCGTAACGTCGGAGAACTCTTTGTACTGTTGACAGCAACACACCGACAGCCCTGGCTGTATCGCGCTGACTCCGGCCGGTTTCCAGCATTGTAAGTATTCTGGTGCATTCTTCAGGCGTAAGCGACATAATTTCAGCTTGAATAATGAATATAGAGCACTATCAACATGGTTTATGTACCCACATAAATGACAGATTACAAACAAAAGCAAAACCAAATGCTGTAATTTCGTAGTTCCATCTTCGAAAGTGGCCCTTTTTCAAATTTGATTTTTTTATGATATAACTTTACAATAACTAAGAAGTTTTAATACCTTCATTTAAGGAGTATTACATTGTCTATTAAATACAATTTATTGCATTAACCTAGCATTTTTAGTTTCCGAGATTTTCAGGATTCTTTAAGTGACCCGGATTCATTGCTCTCGAGTGTATATTTTTCAACTATGTATGGTTTATGCAATTCTTAATTTTAATTTGGACTCGTATGGTATGTTAAAAATACATTAAATTAATGTAAGTAATGGATAAATGAGGGACATTACTAAATACCCATTAACATATTATTTTTTTAATAATATAATATCAATGATGTCACATTTCCGATTTTCTCGCCGAACCTCTTCTATCTTTCCACAGTTATTTTTCTCGCGAACGCGACAACTTTAGTTTATCAAACAATACCTACTTCCCCACTATTGTGTCAGCGCTCTGACAGAACTTCCAACTTATGCGACAGTTTGAAACCTCCTCACAATAATAGCAGTGGGAACGGAACTGTTTAGTGACAATATATGGAAACAGCAGTAGCCTACCTATGTTGATAAACTGAAAAATCTTACCTGCTCTCGCTTTCGCGCTAGATGGTAGTTAGGTTAGTAGGTGTTTTTTTGTTTTTCATTTGCACTTGCTATTAGGGATAATGCACGTATTCCTTTAAAAAATCCTCTTAGGATAAATCACATTTCAATAAGCAAAAAAATCATTTCAATACGCAGTTTGAAGTGAAAACAGTCTCAGTCTCAGAAAACAGTTCATTTTCCCATTTATATTGCTACTGCATTTTACCCCGCAGGGAAGTCTTGAATATTGCTCTTTTGGAAACTGTTCTATAAATCGGGACAAGAAGTATTCCATCTCTTCTTGTGGGTGTCATTATAGGCGACTAGGGGTAAAATACCAGAGGGTGGCTGCAGCGCCTTTTGAGTTGGTGCAATGTTCCACTGCGATCCCTAAGACGCCTGCCAAGCGTGGTTCATGGCAATATCCCCCTTAAAGGCGTAGACTGTTTTCAGCAGTGGATAATTCAGCTGATACAGTACAGTACCTTAATGATAAGAGAAAAAAAAATTACTTAATGTTTACAAATCTATTTTCCTATGAATACTTTGGCAGTTCGTGTTTATTTTGACTAGGTACGATATGAATCTGTAACCCCGCAGTCTGTGACAGAGCTCTATAAACTGAAAAAACTCAATAAATCTATATTAAACAGTACGTAACTACAGAATAACTACGTAAAATTAAGTAACTTAAGCGCTGATTGACATTCAACACACACGTTGTGCTGTTATGCAATCCTGCATTTCGCAATCCGAACTAGAGCATTCTTCACCTTTCACGTCGATAGACGCACACCGTGTGCTAGAATCACGCCAATATCTGTACACCTTCGATAGCTCAGTTGGTAGAGCGGTGGACTGTAGTTGGTTAAAGTTGTCATCCATAGGTCGCTGGTTCAAATCCGGCTCGAAGGAATCTTTTTAAATTTATCAAGTTTTTGTTAGACTACGATACTGTGGTATTAATGTCATGTTTGTTTTTTCACTCTTTTTAACTAAATCAGTTTGTTTTGGTAATATTTCTCATGAGTTGTGAATTAGTTCAGGTGCCGAGAAGATTTGACTCTATTTTTATTAAATTAAAGGACAACTATCACCTAGCCGGTATAAGATTTAACTTCTAATTATATACATATAAGGTACCTTAAGATGTGGCTTTAAATATTGAATGATGAATGATGCTGATAAGATGACACATGGCTGTACTTATCCTAATTGCCATCATTGTTAACCTATGTTTTATGAAGTAATGAATGTGAATAATTCATGACCTAATTGAATGATAAATTATTTGGCTTTAATCAGTAGGTAGGCAAGCACAGAAATTAGGATTTATCGAGTAATCAACATTCCTCAAATTTCACTGTGGAACAATAGCCTCCCATGACTGGGTTGCCATAACCCCCAAGCCTATAATTTTTAGTGGATTCAAGAGTTGCTTTTTGGAGATCAATATTCAGTATGAAATAACAAATATAATAAATAATCTACTTTCTGTCCTTTTCCCACGCTTAATAGAGTGGGCATATGAGATATGAAGAGTCTCACTACTCACACCTTTCACACACTTTTTCACATTCTTCTTTGCGCAGTCCATCCATACCTTAACTAAAATTAATAAATTTATGTTTTACTTTGTCCATATTGCGCAGTGAGATGCCGGGCTAGAATGCCACCCCCCATTGCTGCCTGTGGGTGTCGCTAGAGGCGACTTAAGGTAAAATACCGGAAGATGGGCAGCAGCGCCTTCTGTAGAACTGATATCTTACAGCACGATCCCCAAGACACCTGCCAAGCGTAGATATTATCGCAAAACCCCCCTTAATGGGGAGATGTGTGCAGCAGTGGACAATCCGGCTGATACAGTTGTTCATATTTAATAATAAATATTGAAGAAGACGCTCGAAGTTCTTATTTTTCCTTAAGCCTGCACCGAGGCAGCGATACGTAATTGTGGTTCGTAAGAACCCTTGCTGTATCTTTATTTCTTAATTTTGAGTTATAAAATTAATATATATTGTATTTAAGGATTCATTCTATAAACATACACTTTAGAAACACGATTACTTACAGTTTCCTCGGTAGAAAAAAAAGTGATCTAAAAAACTAATTAAACCCATGGTACGGCGTAAATACTTAACGGAAAGTCATCAGTATATGAATAATAAAAAAGCAACGTGTTTTCTACAACGTATACACTTTACATTTTTCAAAAAGGTATTTGTTTTGTTGTATTTATACTGCAACGATAAATAGTGCCCTTACTTATTGTGTTCGTATACCGTGATTTAAGGTAGCTCTGCCAATAGACGGCGCCACGGCGGGTGCGACGGGAAGGAATAATTCATTTAGTGGGAATTAACTCGCGAAAGTTCATGTCTCGGGAGTCTTCGCGTCAGGGGTAGGTACCCATATGTGGTGACGTAGGTTTTCGGCTTGTTGGATGAGTTCGAGGAATCCCTTCTTACTATTTATTAGTTTTGCATTATTCAAGCTAGGCATTCCAATATTAAAATTTATCGATCACCTGTGCACAGATATACAATTTCTTTATCTATAGTATACTTAAAATATTTCCTCTATTTATTAAAGCTTTATTATTTTTTTCTTTTTTCTAATATAGTATTTATGAGTCACAAAACATAAACTAATATAAAACACTTATAAACGTTAGTAGGTCGACGACACGACACGTCCACAGAAAAATATTTGATTACTAAATTGTTTCAATGAGAAAATCTTTACAAAATATGGTTTGTGATAAGTATTATTCGCTACTGTCTTTTGTCCCAAATACCTAAATTTATGTTTTGAGATGTAAGTAGCCAACTTTAAATTTATTCCCATTACAAAAGCTTGACAAGAATACCCTAACCGTCATCAACACTCGTTTTGATGATCGTAGGTAGCATCAGGCCTCACTGACATGAAACCTTATGTTGTATGAAAAATATGCAGTATTTCACTACCATTATTCTTGTCTTCTGTATACAGAATACACCATTTTCCGATTCCATTAGGTAAATCATTTAGTTTGCTAAGTTGGACAAATACGAGTATCTATGTTGACGGAGGCAAGGGAAAACTGTCATCCTCTCTATGTATCTGGTATCGCAGAAGTTTTAAGACGGGCTACTCTTTAAGAATAATGGAATACATTAATCGAAATCTTCAATTGTCCTGCACAGTATAGACATCTTTCTAGCGGTAAGAATTAAATATTTTATGCTGCCTTTAGAAAGTTTAGGCAATCTTTTGGACCACATCAAATTCAGATAGCTATATCTTAGGGTTTAGATGACATTTGCAAAGTCACGTATTTGATCTATAGAGGTGATTATGCGAGGATTCTTTTTCAGACGTAGTCAGGTCAGTCTGATTGAGGGAAGTTTTACTTTTGCACCTTTGAAAATTTGTTTGTCTGCCTGGCTTTGTGAGATCTGGCCATCTGGCCTTATCATTTTTTTTTTTTTTTTAGGGAGGACATAGTTGCTGGCTACCGCCTGTGCGGTCGTCCAGCTCCACCGGGTTTTGGGCGAGGGCCTGGCCCTACAATAGCCCGGGAGGGAGAAGTGCCGAAGGCACTTCTCCCGAGACGGGCGTAGAAGGCGAAAAGCGCTTTCTACCTCCGTCTCCTGCGGACGCCGAAAACGTACCGCTATTATAGGAGTGGTTGACAGCGAGCTCAAGGGCACCACTGTGGTTCGGACCTCGGCTTGTCTCGCTGTCGAGAGACATGGGGGGGATCGGAGCAAAATGCCTCTGTGCAACTGCAGTGTTGCACAATTGGGCCCTACTGAATAATACTCTTTGACTATTTGGAGAGCAATTTATCGTGACCTTGTTTTTGCCTCGAGCTCGCCGGCGAGCTCGGTGTTTGATTGTGTGACCTCTAATTACCTCACACCTGGGGATTTTACCTCGACGACTTGCGGATAACGCTAAAGCTGCCAATGTAATGGCTGCGATGGGGTCATCCGGGTCGTCTAATACCTGCCGTGGTCGGCGACGGGGGGGTTTGAAAAATGGAATAGAAGAGGCAGTCGAGTAGTTCGATGCCTGGACAACCAATGGGTTCGGGTGGTGGGGCGCTCGATCAAAGTATCGGCGGGCGCAGTCCTTATTGAACTGCGCTAAAGAGGGAAGGTTTAGGTCGCAATGCAACTCGGTGTTCCGGATATACCACGGAGCGCCGGTTGCACTACGAAGAAAACGGTTTTGAATGACTTGAAGCTTATGAAGATGGGCCTCACTAGCATGACTAAACACTACTGATGCGTAAGTCATGATGGGGCGGATGCAGGCAGTGTAAAGTGTCTTCTTATTACTAAGAGACATTTTACTCTCTTTGCGAATCAGGGGACCAAGGCGACCCATTACAAAGGCCGCTCTGTTACGGACGGTTGTTATATGATCGTTAAAGGTGAGATTCCGAACAAGGGTGACTCCGAGATATTTTGTTTTACTAACCCAGGGGATGGGTTGGTCGAACAAAGTTAAAGGTTGCGGGTAACGGGGGCGAGTCTTCTCAGTAAAGTACATAGCTGCACTTTTAACTGGGTTGACCGCGATGCGCCATTTACGGAACCAGTCACCGATCTCGGTGATGGCCCGTTGAAGGGCGAAAATGGACTTTCTGCTGATACGCCACCCAGTGGTATAAATAGCGGTATCATCCGCGTATTGGGCTAATAGGACATCTGGCTGAGAGCGTGGGATGTCGCTGGTATACAGCGCGAAGAGAATGGGTGATAGCACGGAGCCCTGAGGGACTCCGGCTCTGACTGGGTGGGGGGAGGAGAGGGTGCCTTCCACGCGATAGCGAAAGCTTCTGGCTTTAAGGAAGTCTTGTAGGATGAGCACAAGACGTTCTGGCACGCCAAATTGGTATAGCTTGTAGATCAAGCCGTTGTGCCAGACTTTGTCAAAAGCTTTCGCTACGTCGAGGAAGACTGCTAGCGTAGTCTGGGGTTTGGGGTACTTATTGAAGCCCTCAATGATGTGCTCCGTGAGGCGGTGCACCTGTTGGACGCATGAGTGTCCGGGTCTGAAGCCAAACTGCTCATCTGGGATAAGGTGGTGTTCCTTAGCATGGGACTGGAGACGGTTTGCAAGTAACCGCTCGTAAAGTTTGCCTAAGGCACTGAGGAGGCTGATGGGGCGGTAACTGGTGGGGTCAGATGAGCTTTTGCCTGGTTTGTGAATGCCAATGACATTTGCACATTTCCAGGTGTCTGGGAATAAGCAGTGGCTCATAGCAGCATTGAAGATGCTGACTAAGAGATGGATGAGAGGAGGAGAAAGGGTTTTAAGAACCCTGTTGGAGATGCCATCGGCACCGGGGGATTTGCGCTGTCGGAGGGCCTTGATCAGTCTCGCCACCTCAGCGTTAGTCGCTAAGGTGATTGGTGGGAGTTCAGAGGTGACCACAGAGCTTTTACGTTCGACTTCAGCATCCACCGAATCGAGGTGAGCTTGGTCAACGTGATCTATGTTAGGGGAACACTGAGCCTCTAGGCTATCAGCTAGGCACTCAGCTTTGTCTTCGTCAAAGAACGCTGGGACTAGTGGGACTGGTCTGTATAAGGGAGGCATGTCGTTATGATTACTTCCTTTCAAACCTCGCGCCAAGTCCCAATAAGCATGGTGGCTTGGCACGAGGTTTGAAAGTTTGTCACCCCATTGTTGATCACGCAACTCAGACATGCGACTTTGAACCATGCGTTCAAAGTGGCGTTTCTTAGTTTTGTTCTCTTTACTGGGGTAAGAGTCGTAATGTCGGGTCACTGCTTTACTTTCCGTCACTAATCGTCTCACATCCGCTGGAATGACAAGGCGCCGGTCGTCCGGCACCATGACCTCCTTTGCGGATGCACCTACTACGGTGGAGAGGTGATTAGTGAACGAATCGATCGCAAGGGTTACGTCGTCTTTAGTCAGGATGTCGTCAGGGATCTTGTCAAGGTCCGGTGAACTGATAGCCTTTAGGGCATCGCCTACTTGCTTCCAGTTCACTATTGTCTTAGTGGGGCGGGGGAGGTCTGTCGTTGGGTCGGGACCTAGTCGCAGTATAATGGGTCGGTGGTCAGAGTGAAGCTCGTGAACCACTTCTATGGAGCGTAACTGAAGTGTTACGCCTCTGAGCAGTGCCATGTCAAGCAAGTCAGGTCGAAAGTCTTCCATATGAGGGTAGTGAGTGGGCTCAGTGGGCGCAATTATGTCAAAGTTAAGTTCTGCGACTAGTTTTTCAAGTGCAATACCTCTGGGATTGTTGATGTTACAATTCCATAGGATGTGCTTACTATTGAAGTCGCCAATCAGAAGGACGGCGCTTCCTAAGGAGAACAATGCTTCTAAGTCAGCTCGGACGATCGGCTTGGAGCAAGCTTGGTAACAGGACGCTATGACTATAGGTTGATGACCAGTCATAGCTAGGAGGCAACAAGATGCTTCCATATTAACAAGAGTCGGGGTAGGTAGGGGAACGCAGTGCAGGGACCTTTTGTAATAGATAAAAGTGCCTCCCCCACGGGAGTTCACTCTATCATCACGTACCGTTCTGTAATTGGCAAACCTAGGGTTCGCCTTCCCCGGTTTTAGAAGGGTTTCCTGCACGCATATGATATCGATAAGGTGGGTACAACAAAAGTCGTGGACGAGGTCACGTTGTCTGAAGAGGCCGTTAGCGTTAAATGACGCTAACGAAACTGAGTGCGGTTTCGTGCGTACGGTTGTACTACCCATAGTGGTTGTACTGGGGAGGGGCCTGGGGGACGAAGCGCTTAAGGGCGCTTAGTAAGTTTGCGTGTTCCAATGTGTATTGGATCACGTCCGCTGGGGATTGAGCGTATTGCATCTTGTGAAATAGCTCTTGTACCTCATTGATGTCAACCGACATAGCCAGATCGCTGACTAGGTTGATTGCCTCATGAAGAGGGGCAGCCATCAATGGCATAGGTGGAGCTTGTGGCCGGGAAGCGGCGCGGGGAGGCGCGCGAATGGTGTTGGCAACGGGTGCCGGGAGCGCGGGGCGAGCCGGGGCCGGTGCGCGGGCAGGGGCCGCGGCGCGGGCGGGTGCGGGTGCGGGCGCGGGTGCGGGCGCGCGGGCCGGGGCGCGGGCGGTAGCGACGGTCTTAACCATACTGGGTGGTTTAGACCATGCGTTACGGGCTGGGAGCGGCGCGGGTATTACCTGTGAGGCAGGTACTACCGTTAGTTTAGGGCTTACCCGTTGGTAACGGTCGTAAGAGGGATGGGTCGGCCTATGCCTTGCCACCCTGTGGTTCACTCGTGGTGCTTTAGGGCAACCACGGTAATTCGCGGTATGCCCTTGAGCACCGCATAGAACACAACTGGGTGGGTCCGGCGAATCCCGGGTGCGAGTGCACGCTGCTGTCGCGTGATCGCCTAGGCACTTAACGCACCTAGCGCGAGCGAAGCAGAAACGGGAGGCGTGCCCGTATAGTTGGCAGTTATGGCACTGCGAGGGACTCCCATTCTTGTATGGGGCTTGGACATCGAGTCCTGAGAGGCCACAGACCTTTTTTAAATTAAAAATGGCCTTGCCTTCAGGTGTACGATCTAGTACTACGAGTACTAGATCGTAGGGACTGCGGTCCTTCCCGCTGTACATGCGGTGAACTGCATGTACGGGGAAGTCTTGTGCCTTCAGGTCGGCACATACCGAATCGGTATGTACCTCCTTGGGCACACCGCGGATGACCACTCGGAGGACTTTCTCCTCTTCGAGCGCATAAGTGTGAAAGCTTATGCTCTCGTTGCGGAGGAGTTTTGTTAGCGCTCTGTGGTCGCTAATGGTGGACACTTGGACTTTAATGCCCTGCTGCGTGGAGCGGGCATTAGTATAGTGGATCCCACGATCCGAAACTAAACGGGACAGCATGTCCCATTTGGTTTTGTCCTGAATGAACAGGGGCGGAGGCGGTTTTTCGCGGCGCGCGCTCGCGTCCTGAGGGGACGCGGCAGTGGTGGCCGGAGCGGAGGGAGGAGACGCGGGGCGCGGGGCGGGGGTCGGCTTCTTGCCGGAGGCGGGGGCCTTAGCGGGTGCCTTGGCGGGAGGGGCGGAAGTTGCGCAACTAGCGGCTTTAGGAGCACGCTTGCGTTTTCTATCTACGACGGTATAGCCGTCGTTATCTGAGTCCGAGTCGGTGCGTAAGGTGCGACTCGGATCTACCTCCATCTCCGCTTCGGAGTCCGAAGTGGGCTCGACAACGGCGATGGAGGGACGGGTGCTCGCTGGCCTCCCGATCGGTGAGCGCGAGCGAGACCTCTCACGGGGAGGGGATGCCACCGTGCGTCTGTTGTCTGGGCCCGGAGCGGGCGAAAGCGGACTGTCCTCTGAGAAGGACCGGGTCAGAGGAGGGACGTTGGCCTCCGGGATTGAAGTCCCGGAGGGAGCAATAAGAGTGTCCGTGAGGCGGGCACTCGCTTCCTCTTCGAGGAGTTGCATATGAGCAACATACAGATCGGGGTGGCGGAGGGCGAAGGTCTGAAGGACCTGCACCTCACCGTTATAGGGACGGGACTGCATCCTGAGGGGAATACTCAGGACGCCCTATCAAGGGTTTGAATTCCCTCACACACCTTGTGAGCTCACTGTGTGAGAGGGAGTGTGTACCTAGGGTGTGCCCTAGTTGTGTACCCTCTCCGAGCTTTTTTCTCGGCGGAGAGGGGTGCTCCTAAGCGCTACTCCGGGGTTGACTAGGGGCGACCCCAAGGCCAGTTATCCCGGAGCCCAGCTTGCTTCGGCTGACCCGTGAAGCGGGAAAGGCCACGGTGCAAGGTTAAACCAAAACAACAACAGTGGCCGTTGTCACCGTAGGGTGTCACACTGCGACCGCAGCAAATGGCGGATTTGATCGTTCAGACGGGTTTGGCTGACGCTACCCCACGCCTGAACGACGTCGCTTAACAGCACAAAGTGTGTTGTTACGCGCACTGTTACAATGTTGTGTCGAGTAGTAAAGTTGTGAAATGCGCACCGAAAAGTGCGGTCAAAACAAGACCACCAGCCCGATATGATGTTGTTCCGAAACAAGGGACTTGGGTAGGTGGTAATGCCTGACGTCTTAGAGCGCCTCTGCGCGACGGCACGGCGAGCTCGTAGCTCACGTTGCACGGCGTTCGGCGGCTGCTCAGCTTCTGCACACAAAACAAAACTTCGTCAGGACTGCGTATTCCAAGGCACTGGTCTGCAACTAGCGTCGGAACGATGACCCGAGTGAGACGGCAATAGTGCGGGGACTATTGCGGTCTCACTGGGAGATACTGGCGGAGCTGTAGACAGGTGTGCACGGCGTGGCGGCACAGGTCGGAATGAAATGGTGGCCTTATCATGAAGATGCTACTGCATTTATGTTCATTTTTCAGAGTTCGTCAATAACTTTGGGCAATCAAAATGGACGTGTACCAATGATGTATAAAGCTTTGTTTTATTTAAATAATGAGTTAAAAAGTTAATCAATCATATTTTGCGCAAAATAATATCATTACTATTCAGCGAGACATTCTGAGTTGGGCACTTTTCTTTAAACCAATGGTCTACAAAATTTACGATATAGTTTTCTCTTAGCTATGTTTTATATTTAATGTTTAACTCGTTATTGCTATACCAATTCTAGACACACAATAGTACATTGTTGAAAAATGGCTATTTAAACTGAAATTTAGTTAAAATCTAAACTAATTTACATATCCTGTCCTATACAAATACCGCGTGTTACGTACGTAGACAACTTACATCATAATCGCGGCGCCCACGGCGCGGCAGGGGGCTGGAAGGGGCGATATACAGTGACATTCACTTAATTACGTAGATTACAAGTTGACATTTTCGTTCGCCTGTGTTGCCGCTACGATTTAGACTTGACGGATATGGATTATCTGCTTAAAACTGCTTTATTGTTTTGTTTATGTCATGCAAAAGTTATGCAAATATGCAGTTTTTGTATATAATATATGTGACAAGAAACGAGGCGCAAGGTGAAGTGGTCTTAAGGTGATACACTACACAGCAGTGGGTTGCCAGCTAGTACCTACAATAATAAAAATAATCCTTCGTAATAAGATTTTTACTATCGTGGGCTGTAACTGGGCGGATACGAAAATCACTCCGTCAGAGTGTGTGGAAATTAAAATACTTAATGATGCACGAAATTGTCTGATTTCAGAATCGTTAAATCTATTTTAACTTTTAAACAGGTGTTGAATATAAACATTAATGTCGTTATTAAATAATAGCGAATTCGTTCTTCAACATTTATGGTAACAAATCAATTTAATTTACTAAACAACAGTGGTACTTCAGAAATTTTAGATTACCTACTGTAAAAAGTATATACCCACCTATGCTGCAAAGGTTATATGTTGTGTAAAGCATAATTAGATTACTTAAATCCTGTTCAGGAAATGAAATCAATCTGAAGTTGCACCAGTAGAATCCTTATCACTGATTAATATAGGCTGTACCAAATTTTCCAAAAAAATTGTTTTTTTTTTAATTGTTTCATAAATACCCTTACGAAGTCAGTGCGGGCTGCTAGTATAGTATATATTTAATAAACACAACTATTCAACGATAAACTTGTGTTTTAAGAATAGTAAATGCAATGCGCAAAAAAATTATTGATAATATAATTATGTTGTCATATAATAGAAATACACAACCAAAATAATAATCAGTCTAAAATAATTAAGCGGACACATTGATTAATAGCTTAAAATGATTACGCCCAAAACATTTTCATTATGCGTCAAAAACAAGTATTATGTTAAAGTTCTGATCTATGTAACTGTCATAGGAAATTAATCAAAGTCAGGACAGACCAGCCGTGAATATGTGGGGTTTTTAATTAAACGTAGGTACGTAATGATCATTTTTCATTTCTAATTGCCGTTTTCATGCTTTTCGTCTAATCACCATTAACAAGGTAAACATGAGGGTTCTTCGTAGGTTTACATTTGTGATTATATTAACTTTAATGACATCGTTGTTTTTGTGTGCCTACTCCCCTATAATATAAAACTTAGGTAAGTAGTTGAATATTTGACCACAAATATAATAAGTACTCCCCTACATTATACAACTTAGGTAAGTAGTTGACTACTAGACCACATATATAATGTTTCATGTACTATACTGTATCAGCCGCATCGTCCACCGCTGAGCACAGCCTTCCACGTTAAGGGGTGTTTGCAATAATCCCCACGCTGGGCAGGCGGCTTGGGGATTGCAATAAAAGATGGCAGTTCATCAGAAGGCGCTGCTTCCCATCTTGTGGTATTTTCTCTTTGTCGCCTCTTACGACTCTTACACGACGATACTAGGGGACTGGTATTCCAGCCCGGCACCCCAGGGGGAAAGTTGCACATATTATTGCATAATTCTAAATTCTGCTATAACCATGACAGAATCGGAAAATCCAGTGCGTACCTTTAACGAACCATAGTACAAGGGTTGGTTCCGACACTAATATATGGTAGTGAAAGTTGGGTATGGCAGAAAAAGCATGAGAGTAGAATAAATGCAGTGGAGATGAAAGCAATGAAAAGCATGATTGGAGTCAAACGGAGTGACAGGATAAGAAATAGTGTGTGTGATAAGGGAACGATGTGGTGTGAATGAGGATGTAGTGACAAAAATCGAGAAGGGTATGTTATGATGGTTTGGACATGTGGAGAGAATGAATGAAATGAGGATGACTAAGCTGGTAAATATGGGTCTTCTTACACTGCGGTAATATGCGGATTAGATTTTAGCTACAGATAAACATTTTGAATTAAAAAAAAATGTATATGTATACATATATTTTAATCTATTTAATCGATAACTTTAGGTTATCAATAATTAAGAATTCGCTAGTAACATTTGTAATTTCTTATACTTATACATCTTTACGGCGACACATACCAACTAGTTCATTTGCAATTTGAAAGTTGTAAAGGCGGCCTCGATTTCGTTTCCATACATGAATATTCCGGCTTGTTTGGCATGCCACAGAACACTGTCTAAACACTCGAGTGCAATAAAACTAAGCACACGACAATCCGGGCAGCAATAAAACGGGAGATCTCGCAGTAACTGAGCCCTGAAGTGGAGCTGGGAAGAGTTGAGCTGTGACGTCACTTCGCTTTCTCGTCACGAGTTTGAGCTCGTGTATGCTCCATACAAGTATCTCAGTACCTATATATATTTTTGAGGTAGTGATGTTCTTGATAAATATCGATAGTTAATTTATCGTAGTCCATGTGTCTTAAGTTTGAAGTCTCAGGTGCTATAAATATACAGTATTACTTAGTTTATAGTTTAAAATATGTAAGTATACGAGTATAACATTGTTTTATTTCATTAAAAAAACTTTTCATTCAAAAACGCTTCTATAAGGTTTATCACACATTATTCTGTAGAATAGATTAGATGAGATTTTTTTTTAAACGGTTTGTACGATATATGCATGGCCGTTATATGACCTCATATCTATTGTAAGTATTCATCAGTTGGTCGCTTGTGGGTGGGTGGCATTTCCGAGAATTAAAATAAAAAAGAACTATATTTTCAGGAATCCTTGAAAAAGTATTCCAGTTACGAATATATCACATCGTATTATAACACTTTAATGGGCCAGCGCTGTAATAAAATAAATATAAAATAAACTATTATTATCACACCACGTTTTTATGAAACATTAGGTATCTTTATCTATATATTTGATACTTTTTAAGATAAGACCAACACTATGGACTCATATACTTTTATAACAGTTATTTTATCGATATCGATAATTTATATAAGGTGCCACCTTGTCTTGTAGGTAAAGCTTACCCTTAGAACAACAGCACCTGACACCATTACGCTATTATAATATTTTGCTATTTCTCTGATGCGATCTTGACGACGACGCAGTGAATACCAAATTCACCTTGGAGATACATTTCATACACGGTCCCTTTTGTTGGTTTGATTTCGCGCCAAATTTATTGACAGTTCTATTGGCTTTTGATATTGAAGCTTTTTTGGATATTGCGTCATAAAACTTACCCTTAGTCGAATGTTTGGTGCTTGTGTGGCAGAAAAAGCCATGATCTATTATTTTCGTGACTACTAGGTTTTATCATTAAGCAGATACTTGCATAAAAATATGGTACCTAGGGTGACTGTTTTATCATTTTTCCTCAACTTTAGATGATTTAGTCTATTGGTAGTAAGTTGTAAGTTGTTGTCTATTGTAGTATTTTTTTTTAAGCTACTAAATAAATATCGAAAAGATAATAGCAACATATTTTGTTTGTTAACTTTTATATATTTTTTGTATAAGTTTTATCAATCTTGATTTAAATCATTGTTCATATATGTAATAAAACACAAAAATAAATAGTACGCAGAGATTTTCAAACGATTATTTAGTTTGCCAGATGTTTTTACGTATTGTACGGGGCGAGTATATTAATACAATTTGGATTATTTTCAAATATAGCCCTTTCATTGTGTTACCCCAATTAACATAATCATGTTACTTGGAAGATTTCAAGCCTCTTTTTGGACCACATTTCTTATCAATCCTCTACCAATTGAGCTAACATACAACCATGTACTTTTAAATTCAAATATTTTATTATGCTATCTTCGTACCAATTTTCATAAAAATTAAATCAGGAGTTACTACATACTACAACACTTAGTTATCCATTAATTTAAAAGTTACCTAGTAATAAGTGCTTACACTAATGCCGGAAGGCTTCATAGTAATCTGATTTACTTTCAGACAAAATTAGTGATATTTGATTGAATTAGCCAGCACTGTAATCATAAATTGTATACCTTTTCCAAATTAGATTCCTAAGCCCTGCAAATGTTATTATATAGTGTAAGAAGAATAAACCCTGAATAAAAACTCGGCACATGTCTGTTTTTGCCACTGTTTGCCACGCATTTATTTTTTATTGCAAGGGTTCGAATCGTAGCGGCGGATTTTTGTTTAAAATTGCATTTTTATATTTGGAACGCGATCCACCACCGACATGCGGCGTGACAAATACGCGCGCTGCCGCCATGAATGACAATTGAAGAGATGTTTTTATAAAGACGGAAGATTTTTCGTTTTTATGCGAAAGGAATTGCGCCATAAAAATGGTGTTGAAATGATGAGTGTCATTTTTCACTGTCGACTGAATGCTCTTTATAGGCGATTGTGTCGCTATGATGAAAATGACTAATGCTGTTTTTGCAAAATGAAAAACGTGAGTAAAATTATTGTGCCGCTTTACCTCCATAGGCTGCTAGAAGTAACATATATAATTTATAAAGTAATTAGAAGGTAATTATTGTTTTTAAACCAGTTTTAAAAGAAAAATCATTAATTTTAATCTAAAGCATTGAATAAATTATGTCAGTTAGGCAGTTATTTTTATACACTATTAGGTTTTTTATGTCAACAAATTTCAGCGCGTTTTCTGAATCTAAAATAGTGCCTGATAGAAGATGTAATAAACAGGTCCCTCGTCATATTTTAAATTGAACCAAATCATATTGGATGAATAGTGATCCGTATATATACCTCCTTCTTTCTTTTATTTGTGTTTATTGTAAAATAATATTTTCTAATACTTGATAATTTTCTTAGTAAATAATATATAAGATAAGGTCGTTGGATTCCAATCAAATTTGTCCTAATATCTGTCTAATATTGCCTTCATTTGCAAGTAGTGCAGACATCGACCGCATATTAGCTATCTTGTTTCATTGAGTTCCTGTTTAATACTGACGGTACGGTATGCGAGGAATTCGCTCAGATGGGTCAGGTATTACCGTATAGGTACTGGCAAGGTCAATAGCGTTTCTCTTATCTGTTCCATATCTACAGCAGTTGACAGTATGGTACCTAAATTCAACACGTTAAAATTTATAAAATTGTTCTGTTGTGCTCATCATAAAATCAAATAATCAGTTACAATTTAGTTATTTACGTGAGCGCATCTCTTAAAAGTGAATTACCTAGAATATCAAGCAAGTATGTTACGTAAAACCAAAACGGCAAAACTATATTTATTATAAGATACTATTAATATCCTGTTTACACGTGATTTTTTATATATTTACTACATGCAGCATTTTGCAGCCCTCTCACTAGATAATTTCAAATAGCTACAATATGGTAATGATTTTTTAAAATGTGGTCTGATATATGTTATCTTTAAATGTGCGAGTGAGAGGGCAAAATGTAGAAGGGCTCTTAAAGTGACGGCTCAGTAGCAATGCATTATTAAAACATATTGTGTACATTTCTGAATATGATTACAAGCACTATCGCGTGCTGAGCGAAAATCACATTTACATAAGATAGGAGCACATTAAAAAAAATCTTTTTTGTGCCTGTCGGGCATCAAACCTGTGTCCTCCGATTCGCGCTGGATGCCTTTTCCACTCAGTCACTGGAACCTTAATCTTTCGAGCCGAACCTTTGTGCTCCAATTGTATTACTTTAACCGTCATAGGGTACGGTGCGCGGTCATCAACCAGACTACTAGATTTCTTTTGATAGAAAGAAGTGTTTTTTGTGCGCAATGATGTCGTTAACCTTAACCTTATTGCTAAATATAGTTACAAGCACTATCGCGTGCTGAGTGAAAATCATATTTACTAATTATTGGAGCACACTTTTTATTTTGTTTCAGACGGGTGTCGAACCCGCGTCCTCCGATTTCGCGCCAAGTTATAGTGATATATGTATAATTCTATCATATCCATACAGGTATATAAAATATCATCTCTCAAACCTTTCCGAGGATTCTTATTGATTGTTTACCCTATAACTTTGGCCCATTGTGGGCAAATATTGTAAATTAGCCCAATTGCACGCCTTTTATGCAGCAACACAATACAATATTGGCATAGTCACTAGTAGGTGTAGGAAGGTCATTTGTAAATTGTGTTCTAAATTGTTTTCCTTTGTGACATAGGTCTGAAAGTCTGAGAGATTTGAAACGCTTGTAGCGTAGTTTGCTTAGCCCTTCTTAAGGCGAGGCTTTCCACGGACTTTAGGTATTTTATGCGAGCGCGACGTATTCATTTACGCGACACAGAGTTGTGTGCGATGCGCCGCGTGCACGCTTTTAGCTCTCCAGGTAAGGTACAGTACAGTCCTACCTACGTAGCAGAGATCACGTCAGTATGACATTTTAGAATGGAATTAACATTTGTCGTGTATTGGTACATACGCCGGAAAAATAATCGGGTCTTGTAGGGGTTCGATCAGTACAGTAGTGTTTATATATCTATACAGTTTATTGTGTACCTACGGTTATTTTAGATGGGTAAATTATCATTCTTAAGAAAAACATTTTTATTTGTGAGAACTACATTAAATTAATATATTAAGGTTCTATTATATTTTTACTAGCTTTCCAGGCGTGGCTCCGCCCGCGCGTTTGTCGGTTATCGCGCAAAAACATTAACCTCTTTTTGCGCAGTTGGATACAAACTATCCCATGTTTTTCCCGGGTCTCAAACTATTTCCATACCAAATTTCATTCAAATCAGTCCAGTAGTTTTGGCGTGAAAGCCTAACAGACAGACAGTTACTTTCGCATTTATAGTACATTCGCATAATATTAGTACTGATTATAGAGAAAGCCGTTTAATGCACCTATTCATAAATGGTAATTTGGTAATATTATTATATTTTAAATAAATATATATATACATAAACTTCATTAAAAGAACACATTAAATGTCACAACCATGTCATGTGAGATTCCCAGAATTCAGTAACAAGTCTGTCTGTCACAGTTGTCCTATTAATTAATGGCGTCGAGTGATATAGCTGCGTAAAAATAAGTTTGATATTAGTTATTTTGTAAAACGAGTACCCTTATGCTGTCAAGACCGTGGCTCTTAAAATATGTATTTATGAATATGTCTTCGCAGATTTTTATTAATTTGGTGTGTTTAATAACAATTAATCTAGTGATTGTTTTAAGATGGCTACTTTTGTTTAATCTTTGTAGTTATAGCACGGTGCGAACATTTCACATCCATGGACGTCACAACCGTGGTTTTCATAGAACCACGGTTGTGGCGAGTGGCCCATGGTCGAGACAGAATCGTTTAGTTTTAATTAAGTTTTTTTAAATTATTATTTTCAGACCATGTATTCAACATAATAACAAATCTCAAAGAATTATATCTCGCGTTTAAAATAAAACCAAATTTCACAATATTTTTGATATAATTTAAGCTCATTCCAATGAACTGTTTTGCAAGTTTAATAAAAAAGATATTATCCAAAACGATACTTGTTAAGTTGAGCGCTTAAAGAGAGCATTTTTGAAACTAAAAATATGTATCAATTGTCTTGGTTGTGACAGGAGCCCCATTGTAATAAATTTCATAAAGCTGTCCTGTACAGAGTGCTCAATTCAAAGTCACTGAGTACAAATCTTACTTCATAATCATCGCTCATTAATGCAACCATCTTCAGGCAGATATTTGCCTTCTAGCAAAATTGGCCAGAAATAAAAATAAAATTTGCCAGATAGTGTCCATTATTGAAGATACAGTAGAACCATATCCCGTAAAACTAAAAAAAATTAAGTCATAAAACAGGGCAACAGATACTATATTTAGATATAATGTGTCTATACGCGCACTGTTATAAATCAAAATGTTATTTGGAATTAAAAATTAATAAATGAATTTTAAGTTACTATATAAAAGTAGTTTATGAAAATTGTAAGATAAGGTTTTTAACATATTTCTAATAAACTCAGTTAGTTAGTATGTGTGTTAGCTTCTGAACCGACTTCAAAAAGTAGGAGGTTCGCAATTAGTCTATATTGTTTATTATGTGTGTTACCTCAGAACTTTTGACTGGGTGAACCGATTTTGATAATTCTTTTTTTATTAAAGCTGATACTTGTCGTTTGATTTTTAAATGAAATTGAACGACAAGTATCATGAATGACACTCCAATAACTGAAAAATATTTTCCTATCTTGATGATATTATAGTCTTTGACAGTGAATGACAATCGATCCAGTAAGTAGCAAGAATCACTAAAAAGAGTTTAATTTTTTTTTAACAAAAAATGGAACCAACTTCAACACTCAAGTGTGAAATAACTTGTCGAAGTCGGTTTCATGCGCAAAATATTGTTATACTAGGTACTTTTGAACTATTATGGCACCGACTTCAACAAGTTATTTCACACTTTGGAGTGTTGATGTCGGTTTCATTTTTCGGTAAACATTTTTTTATATTGAGAAATTGCATTAGTATTGGATTTGTTAGTAAATTTAAGTAGTTTTTTTTTATAACTATAGAAGTAATATGTAACATTAAGTGATTTTTAATACTAGATGGATATAAATTGAATTATAAGTAAAAACGTAAATCTGGCTGTATGGAAACTCATGTTACGTCACGACTATGGTACTCAATGTCACACCCGAGACTTTGAACTAGTATTTTAATATTGTTCTAGGTTCAATGAGCTTGCGAAAATGTAAAGAGTTTTTATGTGTGATATACATAAAAGAAATCTAAATATATATTTTATTACAGTTGAGTTGAGGATTCCCCAGATAACAAGTATAAAGAGATACAACAGAATAAATTGAACTCATATTTTTTGGCATTGGACCTAACAATAGTGATAACAATTTACTAACCTTAATTTAACCATTGTGTACATATTAATAGTATATGGTTCGCAAATTGCGTTAAAAACTACACGAGTTAGATATAGTTTCAAACAATCAATTACAACATATCTAGATTCCATTCATCAAAATTGGTTTTCCTGATCCTTCAGGAACCGTTCGGAAAATCGAGATAAAAATTAGAATACGTTTTATGATATATCATCTAAATCCATTCAGCGGTGTTAAGCAAATTTTTGGCGAAAAATGGGCTTGAATTCAGCACTCAAAGGTGCAAAATAACTTGTTGAAGTCGGTACCATGATAGGTCAAAAGTACATATTATTACAATATTGTGCGCATGGTCCCGACTTCAACAAGTTATTTCACACCCTTGAGTGTTAAAGTCGGTTCAATTTTTGGGGTAAAAAAAATTCCCCCATTTTAGTGTCCCTTGCTACTTGCGGATTCGATTGTCATTAATTAGCAATAACTATATCATCAAGATAGGAAAAAACCTTTCAGTTATTGGAGTGTAACTAAAAAACAGATAAGAGTACAACTACACCGCGGTTTCCACAGACGAGTGAAACTAATTCTACACGGTCGTGAACTACAAATATTTGTTAAAGAAGTTGGAGTTGGTTACCCCTCACTATGCTTAAGTTGGTGGGGTGGGCACCTAAAACGTGTTCGCTAAAATAGAGCAAAATTTTTGAGTTCGTCCGATATGTACCTTACTAATAGGCGTGCGCCTAGAGCGCTTGTTATGACTAGTAGTATCCTAATAGATGCAGTGTTCATTATGGCAGACTAAGGGCATCTCGTTTGTGACTGAGGTTAATTAATTATCAGTAATACATAATTAATGATCGATTAAGTGGCTACTGCGGGCTTGCCACAAAGGTGCTAAAATGAATGTTGATGATTTCATTTAATCATAGTCACTGACAACTTTGTGTATCATTCTACTACGAGTATTAATAAATGCATGTTTTTTTTATAATTATTGATAGGCTAGCCTTGGACTACTATCTCACTTGATGGTTATTAAAGATGTGGTCTAGGATGTTGTTCAGGTTACCCTAGAATTACTCCTAGAACACTCAAGGACAGCTGCCGGAACACACCGTTAGGTGCTTGGCGACAGATTTTCTTCTTAAGGGTGGTAGCTAGCCAGGCGGGCATTCAAAATGCAAAACGCCCTACTACCATGCTGATACTACTGCCATCGTGAGACAACAACCGGGGCCGACGGCTTAAAAAACGGCTTGACCAATTTTGATGAAATTTAAATAGGACCATACGACAAACATTCAAATATAAAAAGAATCATATAAATCGGTTTATCAGTAAAAAGTTCTGAGGTAACAAACATTTAAAATAAATATACGAATTGAAAACCTCCTCCTTTTTTGAAGTCGGTTAAGAAGCTAAAACACATACTAACTTTTGAATTTATAATATATATATTATTATTATCATGTAATAATTAAAAAAGGGTGGAGTAAATCTATACTAAAAATTATAAAGTACAGATTTGATTATATATGGTAATGAAGTTAATACTCAAAGCCCAGTGTATACCCATACACTGGGCTTTGATTATTAACTTCATTATCTTAGACCCTGGGTACGAAATACTAGGCATTTGGCTAAAACTAGATATAAAAACAATAATTTCATTACATTTTAGCAAGCTTATTGAACCTAGAAAGTTATCAAAAAACTAGTTCAAGTCACGGGTGTGACATCGCATATTATGGTCGTGACGTGACATGAGTTTCCATACAGCCAGATTTATGTTTTTACTTATAATTTAATTTATATCCATCCAGTTTTAAAAATCGCTTAATGTCACTTATTATTTCTATAATCATAAAAAAGACGCCTCAAATTTACTAACAAATTCAATACTAAATTCAATATTTTTTTTTTACCGAAAAATGGGCTTGACTTCAACACTCATAAGTGCGAAATAACTTGTTGAAGTCGGTACTGTGATAGTTCAAAAGTACCTATTATCACAATATTGTGCACATGGTCCCGACTTCGAAGAGTTATTTCACACTTTTGGGTGTTGAAGTAGGTTTGATAAATAAAAATACTCACCCGTTTTAGTGTCCATTGCTACTTGCGGGACCGATTGTCATTCATTGGCAATGACTATATCATCAAGATAGGAAAAAACCTTTCAGTTATTGGAGTGTAACTCAAAAAACGGCTAGATCGATTTTGATGAAATTTAAATAAAATCACACGACAATCATCAACATTCAAATCAAATAAATCATCAAAATCGGTTCGGTAAAAAAAAACGGACAAATTGAGGACCTCCCCCTTTTTTAACTGACTTCCAAAAAAGGAGAAGGTTCTCAATTCGTCTGTTTTTTTACGTTTGTTACCTCCGCAACTCTTGACTGTGTGAACCGATTTCAAAAATTCTTTTTTGTTTGAAAGCTGATGCTTGTCGTCTAGTCTCATTTAAATTTTATCAAAATCGTTCAAGTCGTTTTTGAGTTACACTCCAATAACTGAAACATATTGACCTATCTTGATGATATAGTCGTTGACAATAAATGACAATCGATCCCGTAAGTAGCAAGGGTAACTAAAAAGATTCAAAAATAATTTTATTTACCAAAAAATGGAACCGACTTCAACACCCAAAAGTACAAAATAACCTTTCGAAGAATATTTTGCGCTGCTGTGATAATAGGTACTTTGGAACTATCACAGTACCGAGTTCGACAAGTTATTTCAAAGTTCCATTTATTTGTAAAAAAAAAAAGCCCTTTTCTTAATATTAACACACATATTAACCTTCACGATACTAACTTTCACTACTTACGAAATCAATTGTCATTCACCGTCAATCAGGAAGTCATCAAGATAAGCGTAACGAGTCGAAAGTTAGCCCTGAGCATGTTTTATTTTGTTGTTTGATATTCATTTTGATCCTGTTCTGTGTGGCGCTGCGTAGATCGAAAAAATTGACACAGGTCCTACGTCGACGAGCTCTGCGAGCGCACTGGCGGTCAAGTGAGCGAGCTCTGATGCCATGAATTCATGTTAAAAAATCATATAAAATTAACATGATAACTTTTTTACATTTTTATTTATGATTTAATTACTTTTATTGATAAGTAATGTATAAAAAAATAATTTAAAATTAAAGATTGGTAAAAAGGGAGTCAAAAATCGTTTTTAAATTCGAAATAGAGGTAACTTTAGGATTTTTTTCTATCGAGTGAAGTTATTTATTATGTGGATCAGATTTATGAATTAACTCAAGAATATGCTTAAAAATAACATATATTTTTTTCAGTTTAATAACCGAGTTTTTTCTTTGAGAAAAGTTAATTCTTGTATGGCGTTTTTTGGCCAGGACCGCCTTAAACCAATCAACTTCCGCTGCGGTCATGATTTGAATGGGTGCCCCCGAGCGTCATTACGCGCTTTCGTGTTTCAAAGAGCACGTAAACCGTCATCGGTCCTGGTCGTTGTCTTAGAATGGCAGTCGTTATAGCATGGTGGCAGAACATTTTGTGATTGCCCTAATGAAGAAGAAAATATGTCGCCAAGCATCGACAGTTATCCTTAAGAGCTAGTAGCTAAACTATATATACATCTTTACCTGAACCACATCACTTATCATCAGGTGTGAGCTCAAAGCCAATCAACTATACCTATATAAATAAAAGAATTGGATTCTAATGATTTTGCAATTATCAACATTCAAAACTTTTGCGCTCGATTATACTCCATGCAGTGCATACTCCCAAACCCCAGTGGCTACATTTGATTAACCTGACTAGACAGGCTTCATTGATTTACCGTTCACTATCTACTTTAATCCTTGGCACAAATCCACTTACTGATAGATTTATTGTCGATTGTCTATAAATCCGTAATTGAGCCGGTATTAAGCTCATAATGGGTAATTATGGCCATTGTTTGATAATGACGATGGTAGTCTTTATGTCATAAATATTTTCATGGCATAATGATATTAAAAATTTGCATGGGGCAATAAAAAAGATTTAAAAAAATATGTTGGGTTATAATTCCACTGAAATTTCTTTCTTAGGTTGATATAGCGTAGGGATTATGGCAAACCTAAACTAATAGGATACATTTGTTCAACGGCTGACGTCATGACTGTTGATGATGATGGTGATGAGGTAGACATGTATTTTTCTATTGCTCGAAGAGTGTCCTGACGACAGTGCCGAAAACTGTTCCGGTGCCGTTTCTGATGTCCCAAGTATGTGTTACTTACCAAAATTTTGAATGAATTTCCATTAGATACCTATACATTAGTATATATATTTTTTAGTATTTGTAAGCTATTATTATATAATGCCTGCACCAATGAACTGAGTTGCAGTTAATTGATCTCTTTTTTTTATGCTTGATAGGTTACCCTTTGACCACTATCTCACCTGATGGTAAGTGATGATGTGGTCGAAGATGTTGTTCAGGCTTACCTAGAATTACTGGCTCTCTGATAAGCAATATTGCAAACGAGAGTGACAACGATCTTAACATGCAATTTTAGACTCTTGTTCCATATATTAAACGTCAAAATTGTATCTTAATATCGATTTCAACTTTGATATGCATTTATTAATAGTCTAATAAGCTAGCCTTAGTAAGCCAGTGGTTTATATACTGTACTTACTGTAACAGCCGGATCGTCCACTGCTGAACACAGCCTCCCCTATTAAGGGGGTATTTGCCATAATCCCCACGCTTGGCAGGCGGCTTGGGGATCGGAGTGTTAGTTGGCAATTCTTTAGAAGGCTCTGCTGTCCACCTTCATCATCTTTCAGTTGTTTATATACGCCTAGGTATTTAAAGGTATACTGCATTTGCTTAAATCTGGATGGTTATCGACGAGCACAGTAAACGAGCGATCAACTGATGGTGGACATTGGACGTTAATCGCCCTTTACGACGTATTATTCACCGGCACGCGTTGCATCGATGCCTCCCCCCATATCTCCCTGCACAGAAACACTACATTCACTTCACACATATCAGGATACAAACAACCAATTTTAAAATTTAACAGCTTCACAATTGAGTTCAATTTCTCTTGCAACTCACTGGTTGCTTACGGCAGCAAACGTGACGAAAATCGTTTAACTAATCCAAGCCAATATATTCTCTATTTCTCAATGCATAAATTTAATTCCTTTTTTTAAACGCACCATATACGCCCATCCAGAACTATCGTCATTATTTTTTAGGAAAAACTGACTTTGGACTTTATGTCGAAATTTATAAAGCTTTTTTTAAAATTGATTGTCGAATTTCAGAAACGTATTTATTTATGCCATTGGATACGGTACAGCGTTTATTACAGTAATATCAACAGCCGCATAGCATTCGACAATTAATTATTTGTAAACATTATCGGAAACCGTGCAGAGCCATAAATGGCCGTCAGTCTAGATGGTGATCCAATATTGATATTTAGTCAATAACAGCTAATGGTTCATAATTTGCATCAGCTACAGTAGTTTGTCATGTCATAGGTTATATTATTGAGAACCAGTAAGTATGTATGTATTGTGGAAAGAGAATCTTGGTGTTACAATTAACTTATATTTATATTACATTTTAAACTATTTACGGAGACTGATTGATGACCGTTATCTTAAAATTTCCCTGTAATAAGGGATTTTTTTTGGTAATTGGTAATCCAAAATTAAATTTACAATTGCCAATAGAATGTCTACTTATTCGACGAGAAGAAGAATACATACTACCAAAAACCTGAGTTTTGTGTGGGCTCGCGTTTGTTTTACAACCTGATTCTTGTGGTGTCATCCAGTATTAAGTAGATTAACTACGATGTATTTGAGTATTGAGTTTAGTTCTGTTGCAGCGACGTTAACTCTTTGGTTAGTAGTACAGTTACATTCTATCCAATTAATACAAATGTTAATGTAATTTTTTTAATGGTTGTAAATATATTTTTTGACAGATAACACATTAAGATATGAAGTAAAATTACTATGTTAAAGCACAAATCTATAGGCGTGATAGTTTTTCAGTAAAGTGTAACACAAAATGATCAGGTTATGAGATAGTGTTAAGGATCACTTCACTCGCCCTAATCATTCTTCTTTCACTCCGTTACTCTGAGTTATTAAGCACTGAATATATGCAACCTCGCTAGTAGCTACAATATGGCTTGAATTATTTTCAATCCTTTTGCTCAAGATGGTGTAGAAGCTCTAGGGGTGTAGGGCACATTGTTTTTTCCGATACTTATCAGAATGCCTATATAGTTGACGCATAATTGACCTATAGGTACTAAAGCAATAGGCATAAGAGTGCTTATTTAGCTAGTTTTTCAGTAAAGTGTAACACAAAATGATCAGGTTATGAGATAGTGTTAAGGATCACTTCACTCGCCCTAATCATTCTTCTTTCACTCCGTTACTCTGAGTTATTAAGCACTGAATATATGCAACCTCGCTAGTAGCTACAATATGGCTTGAATTATTTTCAATCCTTTTGCTCAAGATGGTGTAGAAGCTCTAGGGGTGTAGGGCACATTGTTTTTTCCGATACTTATCAGAATGCCTATATAGTTGACGCATAATTGACCTATAGGTACTAAAGCAATAGGCATAAGAGTGCTTATTTAGCTCACCTAAATTGCATTGTACCATAACGGGACCATATTAGCAGCATTTTGAGGAAGCCGCATTATCAATCAAATGCTTTCTTCCTAGTAGCTGTAGATTATTTTCATATATTTAGGTGACAAGTTTAATTTTTGTATTTAATATTCTTTCATCCACCCCATTGATGCGCAAACACATCCATACAATAAGAAAGGACTGATGATCGTTTTATGATCAGCATTTGCTTCTGCTATGATCAACCTGGCTAAGCCTGGGCCCTATACAACCTTGCCTCTTCTTTGGCATGTTTAAATTATTAGTAACAGTCCACAGTCTGGAACTTATCTCGATTGAAAGCTGTAGGCTCAGCTCTTCTTCCAGGTAAAACATTTTTAGAGACAACTCTATCTATACCTTCGGAACATGTGTGATGATATGTTTTTTTGATATGTTTATTACTAAATTTATTTGATAGTTACAATACATCAATACGTCTCTACTCTGGAAACTATTTGCGACATAGTGCGTGTGCGTACGATCGGCGCGTCTGATCGAGCGGAATGCATTCCACTCGACCGAGCGTGAAGATGCCGCGATAACTCGCTTCGCTTCGGGACGCGGCTAGTTTACACTGATATTTCAGATTAGCCGGGGAAAATATGGAAAAACTATTGAGCCCCGTCCTGCAATACGGACGCGGGTGTATTGGAGATAATGTTTTTTGATATTCTTTGTTTGGTTCTGCTTTTGGAGATACTTTTGTTTTGGCTGCAGGCACCATGCCGACGAAGTGGTCTTTATATGTAATTTAAATAAAGTCAGCGATATTTTCAGAATTAATTCATATAGAAGTGAGCTTTTTGAAAACGAAAAAAAATTTTTAGTTACTTTATCACATTCCTGAGGCATAATAATTAGAAATAAAATTTGTATTGATCGGACGTTTTACTATATAGTACACAAAATTTGATTTTAGAGCAGTATTCATGTTTCACTTAGAAATTTTAATCATAATGTTATCATGTTTTTTTTCTATAAATATACATATATGGAATCGTATTTCCGTATTAAACATAGTATTTGTCATATCCTCTAGAAAACTATTTATTTTATTCATGTCGTAAGGCAAAATTGTAAGGTTCAAAATTTGCTATTTTGAGTTTTACTACATGTTAAAGTGGTATAAAGAAGTTGTATTTAACTTATGTTTGTGATTGATAAATAAATAAAAAGGCTTATTTTTTTTTCTTAGTTTATATAACTATAATATCATGCGCTCTTACTAGTAACAAAAATTTGCTTACTTACGTAGGTAATCCTTTATTTCACAATCTCAATAATATAGAAGCATCCCCATTGTTCCAAACATCGCATCTGTCACTAAACAAAACAAAACTGAAGCGGCCCTCGAGTATTAAACTCCAGAATGAATATTTATAAGTAAAGGCGTCTGTTAATCCCGTATTGTTACAATTTTCACTGCTCGTGAGTGTCGTGACTGATGCCGTCAAGACAATACGGGGTTCTTATGGTTGGGTTGGGATACACTGCAGAGACAAAGGCTGATTTAAATGTAAAGATTATTAATTGTCCTCGTATATTAGACTGGAATATCGTATGTATAATATTTCGTTCGGCAAACATTGGTCACATCAGCGGCAGCCACGGTGACTGATGCAGTTCCTTATTGATTCAGACCACAATAGCCATAAAAGTTTAGTTACTTCTTGTGTGTTTTTCCTGTGCTGTGAAGCACTTGAAGCCCTGATATTCTAATGTGTAACTAGAAGTGTTCGAAGAAAAAAATTTAAATGCCTATTTAGTTTTTTTGTTCCAAGGTTCCATAGAGATACGTGTGTCCATTTACCGGGCACACTTGTAAGTACACGGGACCGCTGTTGATAATTTCTTGTGTGTGGTACACTATCTAATATGGGAATCGAACCCATTACCTTGTGATTTGGAAGTGGCGCTTACGTCACTTAACATTATTTTTTTTATTTTTCACCTCTCAACAAAGCCTTCGTAATGTTTTAATATAATAAAACTTTAAACACCTTTCTACAATTTATATAACTGTTTGCCGGTACAATATGTAATTTAATCATGATGAACTAAAAGCATTTACATAAATTAAAATGGGAAAATAAAGAAAAATGACATTAGATATGTACAGAAAGGATTCAAAAGAAGTTATTAATTTTTTTTGCATATATAATAAAAAAAATAATTCATTTCTGTACATATCTAATGTCTTTTTTGTGCAAAAATAGAAACTTTCTACTTTTGAAGAAAGAATGCAAAAATATTTTAGATTAAGTATATAAAAAAAATACAAAATGTAGACTAGGGTGCGCATCAGATGTTTCACAATGATACAAACGTATCAGTGTAGACAAACCGAGAAAGCGCACTTCTACAGCATTAGCGAACAAAAGGCTCAAGTAAGCTTGACGCCTCAGCTCTGTTTGAAAAGCAGGGCTTTTGACGTCGTTTACAGATCAAATCTGTTCTTAATCGTCTTGAAAGTAATGCTTTTATCAACAGCTGCAGGTTTGTACATTGTACGTATAGAACTTCGTTTATTCATCGAAATGGAAACATTAGACATTTAAGCTATTTAAAACAGAGTAATCTATTCTGCGCGTGAAAGTGTATGAAAGAAAATACTTTGCCTCAGTTGCGCTACAGAATATTTGTGCGTTATACTCGTATAAGTATTTCACCGTTTTATTTTTCAGAAGTTAGAAATGTCTTTAGGTCGTTAAAAACATATAGATAAAGTGTAGTACAGTAAGTATAGAAAGCTAGCTGTAACAATTTTAATTCCATAATGAGAAGTTTATTTTCATTAGTTCAGACAATTAAACAACTTTTAATTTAATGACCCTTAATTACATAATTTGACGGCGAGAGGCAAAAGACAACAGCCGATTTTTTAGAAATAATAACCGCGGCGCTGAATATGAAATCTTGAGTTGAAGTTAAATTTGACAAAAAACGCTATCTATCTACTGTAATATTTTGAGATTTCAATACGGACTTAATACCATTGAACATACAATAATACTACGTACCTAATACAGTCTTGTATGTATTCACAATACAGCCGACAGCAAAGTTATATGCAGCAAAACAGCGACAATATGAATGGACCACGTAAATCATGGCAACACTTGCAGTTAAGGAGATATTGCCCATTCGTGCCCGTTCGAGTGCTACGTCTTAATTACCCTGCTCATAAATATCTTGGATCATATCTATAGTGTCATGTACTTTTACTGTTTGTACACCTCTTTTATATCCCTGTAGAAGTTCCTAAGAAAAACTGGCGTCAAGTAAGTCAAGCGGCCATAAAACTCAACTTTCTTTGCAATATGTTCTTGATTTTAGCTGTAGCCCAATGTTATTTATTGATCGCACTTGATTCTGTAAAGTTACGTTAAAACAAGTTTGTAAGAATTGCATTATGAACATTATGAGTATAGTAAATAGTCAAATATAAGGGATGTAATAATTATTACTGTTTTTAAGGGGATAATATTGCTGTAAATACCTGAGATTGAATGAATGCGTTATTGTCGCGGTCTGTAACGATTACGTTGCACGTAGCAATGATGAGCCAAAAAAACGGTGTCAATCTAAAAACATTTAAAATCCTTTCTCAGACACTGAACACAATCGTCTGTAATAGACGCAAAAGGCCAATGAATGAATGAAGCAATGATGATGGCTAAAAGCGCAAATTAGCGCAGGTCCAAGCTAACAAAGTGTATTCAGCATTGCAGCCCCTGATGTGATAGACGAGCTGAACTAAAGGCTGAGACTAAAGGTCAAGGTCTATATAGCTCAAATTCGTTGATCGAGCTTCGAGCCGCAATGATGACCAAGCTTGGAGGTCGAGATCTATCTAAGCTAAACTCGAGGCCATCATTCGGACCAAGGCCATGTATTACAGCAAGCCTACAATATATATATAAATCTTGCAAAACAAGCTAATATGCGTAGCTTGTATAGTGCTTTACACAAATAATGCGAGTAACTTGAATAAAACCGTCTTAGTATACTTACTAAGAATTTATTTAATTTACATTGTATTGTTCAAATAACAATTACATTTGGACCGCCTTTTTCAAACAAATCTTCATGCTTAGAGTAAGTATGCAGAGAGATGAGAGCTTAATCTTACTTGGTAGGTCACCAAAGTATGCAAGATAAACGGTTTAAAAAAATTACAAGATTCTTTACCGACTATCCATCGCGCAAGCATTTCGAAGGTAAGTTTCTATTTTTCATTACATTTGCACGTAAACAGTATCTAAACATACAGGTTAACTTGGCCATAATGCCCCATATAAAACCCTCGAGCTTTATTTTTGTCCTGAAACCCAAGGTCGGTAAATTTTTTTTTAAATTTATAGCATAGCACCCAGGTTCTTCAAGTTCAAGCAAGGAGTTTACACGCAATTGAAAAATATCATAAAATATTATCTAACTTAAACGAAATAGAAATTTTATTGCAATATCGCTACATGTTACTCCAATACTCAACTAATGTTCTGAAGAATCGATATTGATAGTTTTTTTGTGTCAAAACGTCGATTTTTTTTGTCTACGTAAGTTTTTGCTCGTAACGTTTCTGAACGAAACATTTGTATAATCTGTGCTGTGGGCAAATAGCCCGCCATCCGCTTAAAGAAAGTTCACATACTCGTATTTCGTATTAATAGTTGTGCTGACTTGTGTATTAGTGCTATAATTCATAATTATTTACTCGCAAATGTGATGATAAACATTGTATGTTTCACGGGCGGTACGGGAATTACGAACCTCGAGTCAGAAAGCCCTCAGTCTTCGACTTAGGGTTTCTGCTAGTCTCAATCGTAATTTCTTACCGCCCTTGGACACCTAACACAGCACGACAGTTTTCTATGGAATACGATGGACGGAAAAATTTAAAGAGAAAAGAGGAAGAGGAAGGCCCTAAATGAAAAGAAAGTTCTGGCAAGTTGAATTTATTATATTTGCTATGAGTTAAGGAACCATTCAATGTTGTTAATGGTTTTTGGGGTAATATATGAAATCATCTGCATTGGTGTGTAGTACCAGTTGAGGATAAAAGGAGCAATATTATCTAACCTGGCGAATACCATAACCTTGTACAATGGATATTATCTACATTAAAAGCTTGAAAAATCCGTAAAAAAATATTTAAGCATTTTTTAACGGATTAAGAAGGAAAGAGGAGAGAAGGTTGGGCCATCTCCACCTTTATTTTTCCTGAATTGTTCGCGCTTATGACTAGCAGTTCAACAACTTATTAAAAATAGATAAATAATGTAAACTACATATGCCAATAGTACTTTGATTTTCTAAAAATAAAAAAAATATCAAAAAATGTGTTTGTCACAAAGGTTTTTCTTTTGTGTTTTGTCGAGATAACGGTAATACATGTAAGTGTTCAATTTAAGACATTTATAGTACAAACTTAAAATAAATCAACAAATGATAAAAAAAATACCATGTACTAATCGAACTTACTGGAACGGGCTAGAGCCCGTGGGGTACCGGGTTAGAATTGCACCTCCCCATATCTTCCCGTGGGTGTCGTAAAAGGCGACTAAGGGAAAAATTCTGTAAGGTGGGCAGCAGCGCCTTCTAAAGAACTGCGATCCCCAAGCCGCCTGCCAAGCGTGGGGATTGTGGCAAATACCCCCTGTACTTAACGCGATAAGAACCGCTTAAAATTATTTTATTACTATACCTACCTCCAGATATGCAGATATTATTTTGGTACAGCTGAAATTGAAATACAATTATACGTCATTTTACAACCATGCACTCCCACGTAAAACATAATAAAGGTTTACATCCTTTTGATTGCAATATTTTATTACGTTCACTGGAAATGAAGTTTGCGTTCAAAATTTCGAATATATTCATTTAATTAAATTTATTTCTCATGTTTACGAAAGAGCAGTCTGTAAATATCCCTTATTGTCGACTGTCAACAATATATGAGATTTTAATTGCTATGAAACGAATTGTGCCACCATTGTTGGTCGCTTATATCTTCAAGTGTCTGTATTTTTATAGATTTGTAGTAACCTAGATCTTTTTTCAATCAACATGTTTCATGCGTTTTATGAACGTAACTGGCATCACGTCAAGTTGTGAAATAAATTAAGGAACATTATTAGGTATGTGCAGTGTGGTTAGTTAAAAAATACTTCTAAGGCGATAAATGTGGAAAATTTAAAATATAGCAATCTGTATAAGGCACGAACTCATTTGAAAGATGTAGTGTGGTGGAAAATAAACATTTCTATAGACGTCAAAAGGGAAAATGTTGAAATTTATAAACAATATTACATTATACGTTGTAAGTTACTTCTTTGCAGCATGAGAAACAAGTTTTTTGGAATTGGCAAAATATTTATGAAATAATTTGTTGAAACCGGTTACATGCTGGTTGAAAATCTTCCATTTTCATGCTCCGATGTTTATTTTTTATTTTATTTTTTCTTCATAGGTACAGTTACAACTTAAATTTAGACACTTTATGGAAGAAAACAGCACTGTGAACCCAAAATCCAATAACAACTATACACATCTCTTTGTTATACTGTAGACATAAGTAATAATAATAATATTCTAAGTAATACAAGATAAACTAATTTCTAAACAAATTTTATCAATTTCGACATTAAATTTGCTTATATCAATGTGTGAAGATATGCCTTGTAAGACGGATAACTACATGCGAACATGTCTTTTGAATCGACATTACTTAAGGTGTCGTTTATGGTGTTAAAGGTGTTACACATTCTTATTAGAGGACTGTTTTCCGAAACATTGTTATAGGTAGGGGGTGTGCTAAACAGCTTGTAATTGCGCATAGGACGAGTGGGTACTTTAAAAAGAACGTTTTTTTAGTAAATCACTGCTGTAGGCACCATTTACAACTCTGTACAGAATACACATTTCTGTGATAGTCCTTCGAGATTCAAGACTCTTGAGTTTGAAGTAATCTAGCCTGTCTTGATATTCTTTAAGCTTTCTCCTCAGTCCGAGTCTGCAGCTCAAGGTACTTAAGAACCTGCGCTGGATGGACTCGATTCTATCCACATAAATAATGTCCACAAGTTATTTTATACTTTCAGTGCTAGAAGTCAGTTCCGAGTTTTAAAGACACCTTTTTGGCAATGCATGCTTACAAGATTGATTTTCACTCACCTACAATACTCCTCGTCGACAGCGACAAGAGTTGCAACTATAATGTCAACCAGGCATATTCACAAACTTTTTAGATTTAATTGTGTGTAACTTAATAACTGCTTAACTGATGTTCATGAAATTTATAATGACAAGTATACCTTCTCTACCCACCAAAAAAAGAATCAAAAGGTTTGAATAGTCCACAAAAAAATGCGATATCATATTATATAATAGTATATTATGAAACAATTGTGTAATGTTGGTGATTACCGCTGAGGCGCCATTGAGACTCGAGGACGGTAATCATCAATACAAACGTGTATCATACTACGTTTTGCAATGCACTTTTGAAGAAAATAATACAAAAAAAATATTTAATTTCAACAGTGAAAACGAATTGTGAAAAAATTTTCTCAATGGCGGGAAAAAATTATCAGTATTCCTATGCGCGTGTGATAGATTATTTGAAAATTGACTTACTATGTAATGAAATATCTTCACTTGATTAGCTTTAAGCTTAAGATTAAACAACTGGTTTAATGAGACATTCTCATTTCGTTTTAAATATACTCTAGGGTTTTTAGGAGTATAATAAGTATTGGTTTAATTATCCATGTGTATACATACTTTATCAGTGGTGTGAATTGAATACTGTACCTAATTGTGTTATTTTTTTTTATTTTTTTATTGCTGATAGGTAAGCCTTTGACCACAATCTCACCTGATGGTCAGTGATGATGTGGTCGAAGGTGTTAACAGGCTTAACCTAGAATGACTGGCTCTCAAGGACAGCTGCCGGAACACACCGTTAGGTGCTTGGCGACAGATTTTCTACTTGAGGGTGGTCGCTAGCCAGGCGGGCATTCGCAAAAATGCCCTTCCACCATGCGGTGAAGCTCAAGCCCGCGGCGGGATTCGAACCATGGACCTGCTGCGCGGCAGTCCATAACGAAAGCCACTGAGCTATCACTGCTTCATAAATTTTCACTGCTTCATAAGTTCATTGTTAGACTGTGATTAAGCATCATTTATGGATTATCATGATCACTTGAATCATTATTTGATGATAATATTACTGGAAGTATATTTTATAAGTAGTGAAATTGATCACGTGACAGTGTAAGGATACTTTTTTAATATAGTTTATATTATGTTCTTTAATTATGATGTGTAAAAACATTGAAGATTTTATTATACTTATTGCCATATGTATATATCACTTGAAACATTATTTGAAGTTATTAATACTGTAAGCATATTTTATAAATGGTTTAACTGGTCATGTGACAGTTGTTTAGATACTTATTAAAGATTGTTTATATTATGTTCTTTATTTATGATGTGTAAAAACTTTGAAGATTTTATTATACTTATTGCCATACATATAAAGCTTGAGAACACAAGACACAATTGTCAATTATAAAGAGTACTGTGTTTGTGACGGTAGTCACTTTGTCACCTTGTTTGTTCACTCACTGCGAGTAGTTTCAGTGTTTGTCGGACCGCCATGCGGAACAGACCTCTAGTGGTATCGAAATAGTCTTTAACGACGAAGTGCTGCCCGATTCACTTTCTGTCCGACCGCCGTGCCGAACAGATCTCCAGTGGTGTTAAAATAGTCTTTAACGACGAAGTGCTGCCCAATCAAGATGTTGTGAAGTTAAGTAATTTATTATACTCTTTTTGGTATTATATAACGATAAATATGTTAATCAATAGTTGATAAGTGTAAATTAAGTGTATATAGTAAGTAACACATTGTTAAAATACGTTTAAAAGAATGGTATAAGGAAAATTATATAAGGTTTCTTTTTTTTGGCTTTGCGCTAATAGCGATTTAGCCACGTACAAAATTGGAAATTTGAAGTTCTCTTTATTAGGTACAGAGAATATAAAAGTTATATTTAAGTAAAAGTTTTATTTATTAAACACGAACTAGTTGAAATTAACTATTTAAATATGAAGTGCATGAAATTAGCAAACAATTGGTACATTAATTTATTTGTACTATTGAACACGATCTTTTTTGTATCGAAACTTTTTTAAGAACCTAACCAATATTATAAAATAAAAAGCCTTTAACTCACTTGTGAATAATAGCAATGAAAAAGCCACAGTTTGATTACAGGTGTCATTATGTGCCACATTGCGGTGAAATTAGAGCCACTTTATGAGCAAATGTGTTGAAAAAAAATACGAATTAAGAACCTGCCTATTTTTATTGGAAGTCGATAAAAAAATGATTCAAGAACGTTTCCATACCAGTGAAATCAAAGCGGAAATGTATGTATGCAGAACTATAATAAATAGATATAACAAACAACTGTTGACTATAGTTTGCGTCATCCTCATGTGACTTGAGTTGAAAAATTGAACTTAACACAACATCTGAGGCCAGAAATGCGATCAGTCATTTAGAGAGGCCGAGGTCTCAGCGGTGCTTTGTGGTGACCGCATCAATCTAAGTCTACCGCACTTTGGGCACAAGCAAGAGTTGTGCCCAGATGTGCCAAATACTTCTTGGGAATTATAAGACGTATCACCTATTTACAATTTGGTATATTTCGTATGTGTGAGGTAGTTTTTTTAGTTTGAGATTAGAATCGTACGGTTTGTACATTTGTTATTCGTCGAATTATCAAGACCCAATCATATAAAACTCGAATGTACCAATTTTATTAGCCGCATCGTAGGTATATAAATATAAAAACAAAACAAAAAGTAACGTACGTTAATAATTTAATACTATAATTTGCCTAGTTATTTATCGGTTCAATAATACACCATATAATCATATCGTGTCGGTTAGGTGCCCCAAAATTTTTATATTGCCGACTTCATAAGAACATCTGTTTTGAAAGAAATTTTCATGATGGACCTACGAGATTTAGCAATCAGATATCGAACTTCTGGATCAAAATATTTTATTGTAAACGTATAAAAATTACTGTGGATATATTATTGATGTATTTTCCTCATAACAATTCCACAAATTAGAATGCGTGCCAATTATTTCAATAAGCGCTCGTGAAGCGCTCGTAGCGAAGTTTGCTTAGCCATTCTGAACCGATCAGCAAAGTTACGCAACGTCCGCCGCGGTCATGAGTTGGATGGGTGACCGCTGGTGACAATACTACTGAGCTCTTCCGTGCTTCGGAGGGCACGTTAAGCCGTCGGTCCCGGTTGTTGTCTTAGGATGGCAGTCGTTATAGCATGGTGGTAGGGCATTTTGCGAATGCCCGCCTGGCTATAATAGAACAGAGTGGAAGAAGAATACAACTGCAGTCGAAAATTGTTTTATAAGTATACAATTTGTATAGTTCATTGAATATCACTTTTAGTCATTATATTTATGGAATATTAATTAAAATGTCATTTATGTACGTCCTATCTTCCCCATGGAGCCATTTTCAATAACAGATGCGTCAATCAACAAATCCCTGAACCAGTGCGACGGCAGGTGACGGTAGGCGCGCGGGACGCGAACCAAGTGGCGTAAATAATTGATAAATTGCCGCCGCCCGCCCTGACTGACCCGCGCCCAAACTTACATGGGAACTAGCATTTAATCTGTACCCTAACTTAGAATTTACGACCATTTAATTGCAGCTTAATTCCCGAACTAGTCTTAGCTAGTGAAATATAGTTTGGTTGCAAGCCGCGTCTGATTTAGTCAGGCAATATTTGCGGTGGCAAACAATTCGCTGGGGATATTGCGGACGGTGTCGTTGGCTGGATTATTGGCGAAAGTTGGTGATTAGTTGTTTTATAACAAATACACAATGAGCTTATTTATGTTATTTTATATAACTTCCATATCTATCTCTCACAAGCCTATATTGTTATTAATACTAACTTAATTGTTAATTTTAATATTATTATTTTTGCAATAATTCTCCGTGGATTACATTAAATATCCCTAAAAGAGGACAAATTAGAGTTATGAGTCATATGTCCTGTTAGCTGAACGGTCATAGCATACCCCAGCTATAGGGGTGGATGGCGGGTTCTAATCCCGCACATGACTATAATTTTTTCTTTCGTAATTTTGTTAATTGTTAATATTTTTTTACATGAAATTCATATTGTACTTACATAAAACACATAATAACATATTGATTGGTTTAAACCCTCATAAAATTATGGAGATGAATCGAACATAACTTACGTACTCTATAGCTAAATCAGAAGGCTTGAAGGAGGAAGTTTTAAGATATAGAGCATACCCCGGCTGAAGGGGTGAATGGACGCGGGTTTGAATTCCACATATGACTTAAATTTTTCCTTTCGTAAATTTGTAATGCAATCCGCAGAGCATGCGTTATTGCAAACATAAAAATATTAAAATTATAAGGTTGCGTCATTTAAAACGAATTGCAAAATTAGTCTTGTTTGTAGTACAACGTAAGTTGAACTATGAGATGTCGCTCCATCCCAATACAATGGTTAAAAACGATAGGATTTTTTTTTGTTATGACTCATTGTCATGTAATCTTATTTGGATTAGAGCATACCCCGGCTAAAGGGGTGGATGGACGCGGGTTTGGATCCCGCAAATTTCTTAAATTTTTCCTCTCGTAAATTTGTAATTTTGTAAGATTAGATAATATACTAAATGCATTTATAGGCACTAAAATACTTTTACTGAGAAAAGATCTTGTCAGAGAAAAACAATTGAAATATATAATAAGAGTCCATTTCAGAATGTTTTAATAAAGTTTCGGGTTGCTAACCAACACATAAAATAACTGAATGATAAAAATGACAGGTAACATGTAGCGCGTTTCAAGCTTTAACCGATGGATAGGCTAAATCGATGACTTTGAAACGCAAGGATAGTGTTTTGTTTAATAAATATGTTTCGGGTAGTATAACCGGAACTTATTCAAACATTCTGAAACAGTTTAAGTGACTTAAATATACCGATGATTTACAAGTCGTTCGCCCCATGCGCAATTCATCCATATCGCCATTTGTCCATTATTCATTTCATCATACCAATTTCTTTCTCGATACGTAGTTAAACTTTAAGCTGTCACAGTAAGTTCTTAAACCACCTTGTTCTACATAGTTAAGTGTATACTACATATATTTTTATGTTATTATTACCCTAATGTATAAGGCATATAATATATTTCCGGTTAGTTAGGTTAGTGTGAGTAGCAGTGATGTCACGGAATCAGTGGGGCCGATGTTGTATCCCTTTAATATAAAACTGTCCAATTTTAATTTCATTACAAAACAGACGAATAAATGCAGGGCAAAGTCTAATAAAAAATAGAATGTAATTAAAACTATATAGTTTACATTCCGGACTCGTTCCACCAACATACATTTTACAGTTTTAGTTCGTAAAACTTTGTAAAACGAAGTTTACCAATGTAAAATTGTCAGTTTTCGCGAATACCTCGAGGGCGAATGCAATACTGATATGAAACTGGTGCTGTGGTTGTGTACTCACCGGGCTACGGCCGGAGGCACCGCTTTTGACATCGGTTTGCAAGTAAACCTGTTCGGACTGTTATATTTATTATTTTGGAATGAAACACCGAAACATCAATTGACCGGATTCACCCTCTTTTCATTAAATCCATAGACTTTTTATTCTCTTATTTGCAAATCTGATGGACTTTGTTTCGCAACCCCCATTTTATTAATCACTAAGTATGTGTATTATGGTAATAGTATTTCTATCTCCTTACTTCATTTTAGTTTCTTTGTTTGTTTGTGATAAAATTAGGTGTCTAGTTTATATTTAATTGCGTTCTTTACGCCGAGATGACAGAAGCAGATGACAGAGACATAAGACATAATTGACGTGTATGTTACAAGTATAGAGATACCATTACTATACTCGTACAAACCGGCCAAGTGCGAGTCGGACTCGCGCACGAAGTAATGCGTACCATTAGCTATACAACATTAGATATTTGACCTTTTTTTTGTTTTAACGTGTGCGAGTCCGACTCGCTCTTGGCCAACTTTCTGTATTTGTTGTTATAGCAGCAACAGAAATACATCATCTGTGAAAATTTCAACTATCTAGCTATCACCGTTCTTGAGATACAGCCTGGTGACAGACGGACGGGCAGACAGCGAAGTGTCAGTAATAGGGTCTCGTTTTTACCCTTTGGGTACGGAACCCTAAAAAAAGAGTAAAGCCTCTTAACATGATTAAAATAAAAAACGTCGAACGAACATAATAATATAAAAATTTCAAAAATTTCTTTTGTACGTCCATTAAATTTGTGACAATTGCTGAACTATAATTATGCTTTTTTCCTAATTTAGGTTCAGTTCGATAAAGTCAAATGCGGAAAACCTAAGTCAAAACCGAGTTCTACTCTACAATGCGTGCATTTTTATGTGATAACGTAAGCGAAAGGTACAAATGTTTACTAATTCAATATTGTTAATTTTAACATTAGACTTGTAACTTATACACGAAACACGCAAAATCTTTTTTTATGTGATTGTGCTGGAACAAGCACGACGTCCACCTGATGTTAAACGGTAACCACTCCTGTTACCCAAAGATATACAGTTGAGTCTCATGAATCTGTAATTGTACTGGCTCTCAAGTACTACTGCCGAAACACACTGTTAGGTGCTTGGCGTCAGATTTTCTATTTCAGGATGGTAGCTAGCCAGGCAAGCATTCGCAAAATGCCCCCCCACCATGCGGTGAACCTCAAGCCGGCGGAGGGGATTGAACCTGCGGCAACGCAGTCCATAGCTGTAACTGCTCGGCTATCATTGCTGCAAGTAGCGCGATCAAAATAAAATAAGTCCTGCAAATTTGACTAAAAACCAGACAAGCCAATGTGTCATTACATTAAGACAAAACATAATTATATACTAACACACACACTTACAAATGTTTACTAATTTAATTGTGATTTGTGACTAATTACGCGGTAAACAAAACTCAACAATAGACAATCCGAAACAAATAAACGAAAAGCAACTATTCTCCAACTGAAAGTTACCCTTTTAGTTCCGCCATACATTTTCATTCGGCAATAACAACGCCAGGGGATGTTATTAATAAGGCTAATATGATTAGTAGTTGCTCTATTGCAAGTTCTGACTACTAATGTTCGAGTGTTGCTGCTTCAGCGGGTTTTGTTTGGAATAATAATTATGTCTACGAAGTTTTGCTATACTACTCGTATTTACTATCTATAACGATAGCTACCTTTATAAGGCAAAACATCATATCTCAAGAAATATCTTAAGAAAAGAAAAGCTGAGACTTATATCAATAAATAAAAATAATTGCAAGTTTTTTAAACGTCAATTATTAATTTAAATATATACTAGCTGACCAGACAAACGTTGTTTTGCCATATAGACAGATAAAAATGAAAAAAGTTTAATATACCTATTTGAAAAAAGTTTACCTCCTATTCTCAGACCTACTGAATATACACACAAAATTTCATAGGAATCTGTCAAGCAGTTTCGGAGGAGTTTTGTTACAAACACTGTGACACGAGAATTTTATACAGCGTTATTCGTACATGCTAACAAGCCTCTTCTTCGTCTTCACAAATATTTAGAGATGTTTTTTTCCTTCTTTTAAACGTATTTTTAAATAAGCACGAGGACCACCTGATATAAGTCTCTTGTGCCGGTTTTTTTTTTATTACTTTGCTCGATGTAAATATTAAAAACTCTATTCAATGCGCGGTGCGGTCCAGTGTTGCCACAGTGGGCGCTCTTGGCTGGTTCTAAAAAGAAAGCTTCCAGATTACACAGCTAGGTGCATATCTGTTTATAACAGATGCAAGTGACGAACTGGCCTGCTCCCGTCACCCCTAAACACACAGAGCTTAAGGACATATACCCGCCAGCCAAAGCGTGAACTTTTATATAAACTCAACTTGTTATTTAAAAAAAACTTGCATGTAAATATAGTGTATTATTCAGTGTCGTTTCGATAGCCGGCTAGAGTAGTCGCATACAGCGACGACTCGATGCCTGACCCAGTTTTTATACACGTGTTGAAATTATTGCGAAATTGCGCAATCAAAACGTTCTGATACTATCATCGTCCATGAAGCACTTGCTTTTATCCAGCAAAAACTGGATGTAATGGATGAAGTTAGCCTGGAGCAGATCTGTTCATCCCATTTTACGGAGGCTCAGATTCTAGAAGCCAAAAAAATTCTTGCCGATACTGCTGTGACCAGTGTTCGTTTCACAGTACGACAAGGGGACGGCCGAAGAAAAAAGGATCTTTACGACATTTTCCGAGTATTTAAGGAAACTGATGAAGATAATCTGCCCACCTACGTAATAAAAGACCTCAATGTGATTCCAAGCATTAGTTTCGACCACGTTGATGCCAGTGCACTCCTGAAGGACATCCTTATATTGAAGTCCAGTGTTACGGAAATTCGCTCTAAGCTGGAAATTTCAGAGCAGACAGTTGACCAGTTGAGAAAGGAAATATGTGATTTGCGGAGTAAAACGTTTTCACAATCGCCTAGTCTGCAAAACGTTAACCGGTTAGCGACACGCCTGCTGTCGCTGAACTGCCACTCTGCAGTTCAGCGACAATATCGCCTACTGAGTCACCGCGGGGTCAAAACCACGTAACTCGAGCTGCACCCGACGTCACGCCATCGTCACAGCCTATGACGTCCACTCCGACTATACGACCACCTACAACACGGCATCAGAAGAAGTCATACGCACATGTTTCGAAAACGTCTCAAACTGCTATGAAAACACAGAGACAGATTGTGGATGTACAGCGTGCTGTACCCCGTGCTGTTCAGGATGACAATGGGTTCACCCTTGTAAAAAAGAAGAGTCGTCAGCCTCGGCAGACCCGCAATCATCGCGGCACAGCTATTGCTACGACCTTTACACTACGGGTCGTAGCACCGACCGTTAAAATATACCTTTCTCGACTGGACAAGGAGACAAAAGGGGAAGATATCCTGCGTTACGTCCGGGAGAGACTGAAGGGCCGGTGTGAGGAGCAAATCTCACTGAGTTTGATGCGGTTGGAGCAGATTAGGGTCACGGACTTTAAGTCTTATACTCTTCAGGTCCCAGCAGCTCAATCCAAGATGTTCCTGACACCGGACTTTTGGCCTGCAGGGGTGATATACCGGTTGTTCAGGGAGAGGAAGCAGAGTCAACCTGTTTTGTAGTGTCACGGAAATATAATTTTTTTGATACATATATATTTTAGATTAAGGTATTTATGTTCTATGGGTCCGTACATTTTAAAATTTATTTATTATGTCTGTTACCTGAAATAGAGATTTATCATTATTATTATTATTATTATTAGACCTATCGTTTCTGGCTTAAATCCTTTTTCTTTTGGACTAATAATTTTCATTTATATAGCGTTTAGTATATACCTAGTACTCGTTTTTAGGAGTTTGAGCCAGTTATTGGTAGCTTCAGATTTATTAAAAAAGTATAGTACACATGTATAAATAACTTCCCATTATAGAAAGTTCATTATATTCCCCATGTTTGTGGTGCAATAGAAATATTATAAACGAGTTTTTGAGCTAGTGTAATTTCAAAACTGTATAATTTAATGAAAATCTGATGAACCACAAATAGATATTAGGGTAGTGTACGTAGGTAAAAATCATTGAGTTTTATTCGCTATTATTAAAATGAGATTGGAGCTGCGTTTTGTATTAGGTAGGGCATGCAATTATCCGACCAAATTTACTATTCGGATATTTCGGATATACCCTACACACTATTCGGATATATCCGGATAATACGGATATTTCGGATACTAATGATAAAGATTTAAATCAAACTAACAATACTGTTTAATCAAGTTTTTTTCACTGTATCGTTTTTATACACTGTAGTTTTGAAGCAAAATCATTTTTTTGCCGTCTCGGTTGTAAAAATGTTGTGGTAAACTAGTGTAATTTTATTGTTTAGTAGTGGTGCGCTTCCGGAAACGCAACTTTTCATATATTAAGCACGTCGTGTATTTAACTTTGTTAATTTTCAAATGTATGGAGTGGTATACGTAAGGATAATTTTAGTATATGAAAAAATTAGTATTTTGTTAACATTAACAAAGTTTTAGCAAAATACTAAAAGTGTCATCATCGTCATCAGCCGGAAGACGTCCACTGTTGAACAAATGGGGGAGGCCCCATAGAACGCCACAAAGAACGGCTATTAGCCGCTTGAGGCTACCCGCGACTTTAACGATGTCGTCAGTTCACCTGGTGGGGGCCTACCAACTCTACGTCTTCCGGTGTAGTGTGGTAACCACTCGAGAACCTTTCTTCCCCATCGGTTATCAGTTTGTCGATCAATGTGGCCCGCCCATTGCCACTTCAACTTGTAAATTTTGAGAGCAATGTCGGTGACTTTGGTTCTTTGACGAATATTCACGTTCCGGATTTTATCGCGCAAAGAAACTTCGAGCATAGCTCTCTCCATAGCTCGTTGAGTTACTCTGAGCTTGTCCATAAGGGCTACAGTTAAGGACCACGTTTCAGTGCCATATGTCATCACTGGCAACACACACTGGTTGAAGACTTTAGTCTTCAGGCTCTACGGGATGTTCGAAGAGAAAATGTCGCGTAACTTCCCGGGCAGCGTTCGGGAGTATCCGAGTTGGATTCTTCGGGCGACCTCTTTGTCGAAATTGGACCTACCTAACTGGACAGTGTGTCCCAGGTAAATGGAATGGTCAACAACTTCGAGCGTATCGTTCACAACAACGACTGGTACGGGTGCAACATGCACATTAGACATAATTTTCGTCTCATCCATGTTAATTTTAAGATCCACCTGCTGGGAAACTCTACTGAGGTCGCTGGGCATTGTACTGAGTTCCTCAAGCGATTCTGCCATTATGACTATGTCATCGGCGAAACAAAGGTGAGTGATGTATTCGCCATAAATGTTGATGCCAAATTCTTTCCAGTTCAAGAGCTTAAAAACGTCCTCTAACGCATTCGTGAACAGTTTCGGAGAAATAACGTCTCCCTGTCTCACGCCTCGTTGCAGTTGGATTGGTTCCGTGCTTTTGTCCTGTAGTCGAATCAACATGGCGGGGTTCTTAAACAAACACTTCAGCGCTTCGATATACCTATAGTCAATTTAGCATCGCCGAAGACACTGCAGTACGGGCCAGGTTTCGATTAAATCGAAGGCTTTTTCATAGTCCACAAACGATAACACAATGGCAGATTATACTCCTCAGTCTTCTGTATAATCTGGCGAAGCGTATGTATGTGGTCTATGGTATAAAAGCCTTTTAGAAACCCGGCTTGTTCGGGAGGCTGGAAGTCATCAAACCTACGAGTAAGACGATTCGTAATGACTCTCGAGAACAGCTTATACACATGGCTCAGAAGTGAAATGGGCCCGTAGTTCTTCAAAAAGGTCTTGTCACCTTTATTGAAGAACAGTACCACTACACTTCTGCTCCATGCTTCTGGCGTTTTACCTTCAAGGATGACGGAATCAAATAACTTCTGGAGGACTGAGAGTACCGGTTTTCCACCCGCTCTCAGAAGTTCTGTCGTGATTCCGTCATCACCTGGCGCCTTGTTTTTCTTAAGCTGTTTGAGAGCCATTCATATCTCGTATGGGCTGATGTCCGGGATTTCTTCGGTATAGTGTCGGGTCAGTTTAGCTCTCTTGTCTTGAGCTGCACTGACAACGGGTTCTCGTGTCGAGGTGTATAGCTGTCCATAAAACTCTCAAGTTCTCTCAGAATCTCCGGTTTTGATGAGATGATTCTGCCATCGTCGATCTTCAGCTTAGTCATTTGGCTTTGCCCTATAGACTATTTTTTTGCGAACACTTCGAAGCCTTGGTTACGCTCGATTGCGGCCTTATAGGTTTGTATTGAAAGCGCGCAAGTCGTGTCGCAGTGCCTTCGAAATTCGTCTATGAAGCTTGCCGTAGTTCGACATATCAGCTGAAGATTGCAGTCTCATCTCATTCCGGTCTTCCATCAACTTGATGGTTTCTTCTGAGACTTTCTTTGTTTTATTTCGGCGAGGGTTCTTAAAGAACTGAGACCCCACCGCGTGGACAGCTTCCACCAACCCGTTGTTGATCTCGTCCACTGTTTCGCATTCAGCTAGGCACTGGAAACGGTTATGTATAGTTCGAGTTGAAAGTTCTCGGGGTTTTGGATTTGGGCAACGCTAGGACGGAGCGTGGAGTTTATCAGACGCGACTTTTCAAGCTTAACATTGATATTCAATGTGCCTCTAACAATACGGTGATCACTATCGGTTTTCACCTTATGGATCACAGAGACATCATCGAATATTTGCTTCTTGGTCGTCATGATAAACTCAATCTAATTTTTTACGACATACAAATATAATTAATCAAATTTCATTAGACTAGTAGTCATTTAATAAAGTAATATATCGTAAAAAGCATGAGTAAAATTAACAATAAACCATAAAATAATTAGAAAATAAATATCCGAATTATCCGTTATATCCGAATAATAACATCAAAGATATTCGGATAATTATATGCAACGGATATCCGGATAATTCGGATATTCGGATATCCGAATAGCATGCCCTAATTAGGGCGTTCGTCAAAAATATTTCCATAAGTCTCATGTGCCTGTAATCTTACTGGCTCTCAAGGACTGCTGCCGGAACCGTTGTTAGGTGCTTGACGACAGATTTTTTACCTAAAAATGGTAGCCAGACGCGTATACGCAAAATGCCCTACCACCATGCACAAATATTTTTGTTTTGCGGCTACCTTTTCATGTAATGTACCTATGTATACCACATAAAAAATAGAATTATTCAATGTTTAGTCCATTATTTATTTATTAGGCAACGTTCTATATTAACGATCAACATTTCAGATTTGTAATTCGTTCCGTTTACGATCCATATACCTACCCGGTACAAACGAACGGACGGATGGACGGACAGACAGAGTGGAGTCTCAGAATCCATTTTGTAATTTGGGTACGGAACGCTTTATATAAGTATCCATAAATATCTCAAAAAATACCTACCTAAATTTCCAAGCAAAAAATTATCTTTATTTAGAATTTCTGTAACAGAAAATGCAAATATGGAATTATTTCGCGTTGAGTAAACAGGGACCGTCCGACGCAATGAGTGGTCGTGAGCGGTTGGCCAAGGCAAGGCATGCGTGAACTCAGCGCGGGGGTGAACTCTACTTAGGTTTGTTGTTTTAAAATAATGTTTAATATAAGATACTCGTATATAATGATACGAGTATGATACACACACGAATAAATTTATATTATTCGTAGATTATAACTGATGGGTATATAAGTGCTGATATTTAAAAATAAATACTATTACATCACCTATTGGTATGTGTTGATGTGGGCGAAAATCAAACGGAACGGCTCGGCCTAGTGACTAAACTAAAGCTATGTCTAACTACTAACTTATGAAAACTAGCATTAATTTTAACTGCAATAAAATATGAGTAGAACAAAAAATGGACTCACTTTATGTTTATATGAACTTTGTATTAAGGAAACAACTAACACTAAACGTATTAAAGAATAACAATGTCCTGAATGAAGAACAACAGTTTAATTTAATCTGCTAATAATAATTATAAAAAAGTACTGACCAAAGTGTAAAGCTGTAGCATAATTATAATCATACAAATAATGGTATATCAAGGGTAGCTGCCGAAGTAGAACGTTGGGATAGAGACCGATTTCCTACTAGAGTCGTAGGTGGCTATGGAGCATTAACATAATGTTCTGCCGTACTCGTTAGGAGGCTCAAGTCAGCGGCAGGGTTTAAACCAAGAATTCTACGTATTATATTAAACTACGTACTTTATCCATGGATCCTGGACAAATGTGGCATCTGCTTCGAATTAACTTTCCTCAACTTGTGAAAATACTTACCAGAACATTCTAATACGTTATTAACTTATTACTCGTCAGATTGAAACTGAACGCACTCTCCCGCTACAACCATTGTAGACATCGTGCCCATTACTAGTATTAAATTCACAACAACTTAGGAAGCTACCTAGAAAATAAAGAGGATAGATAAAAAAACTACAGAAATATGAACTTTTTAATATATGCAATCTGATCTTAGGCGCCACTCTTTATTACTAAAAAAATGTTACTCTAAATTTTTTTAGTACTGCCTCGTTAGTCAAGTTGCGTAAGCGTCGACGTTTTGGAATCCCAATATTCTGGCTTTGAGAGCCGGGTTGGAAAGTTACTGAGGTTTTTTTTTGAAATCGATATCTTAAATATTTATATTTTTTTTGGGGACTGGGAGCTCATTGTATTTTACCAAACTTATCTGAGCGCTTGGTCGATGATGATCAAAATGCTGGCGCATATTTGGCTCAATGAATAAGCATTACAATTCAACGGGGTAATGCTGCCAGCATGCTGGGCACGCTATCAACTGGGAGGGGCTGGAGCATTTGGACTGCCTGTGAGTCTGCTATGACTTATAGGTTGTTTAAATGCTTTTATTGTAGTAGCTGCAGTGTTGTATATTGTTCGTAGTATTTTGTTGAATAAAGGCATACCGCCGGTAAAAAAAGGATCTTTTAGCATTACGGTTAGTACAATTAGTTACAAAAGTATCTTAGATTTTCTTTGTTTGCAAATAAACTGAGTCCAGCCCTGCAGTATCGCCGCTGCCCGTGACATACCGTCCGCATGTTAATTCGCAACATCACTCGCACTCGCGGATGTTAATTGCACGGAAAACGTTGTATCGCTCCCTTACGTCACTCATTTTGTATACAACGTTTATATTTCTGCTCTTAACTGAACTTTCAGAAAAATATTACATTATTTAGACAAAATTTATCTACTAATTATTCATACATATTTATGTTGAGTCATAATTTTCCGAAATATGTACAAAAGGAGGTAAGTCCTCCATGCTTAGGTATTATTTGCCAGTCATCCAGCTATGGAGTTTGAGAAGCTGTTTGTATGTGCATCAAGGGGTGAATAGTTATTCACTTACTAGGTTAAGTATATCAATGAATGGTAAGTAGGTAATAAACATCTTTACTTTTTCTATGATCTCATAACCATAAATTGTAATGGCTCTATATGTAAATGCATAAAATAGTTCGCAAAAAGCATATCTCAAAGTTAAAACAAAACTTGATGATGTATGTGCAATGTTTATTTTTGTTATGTAAGTACTTATGTACCTAAATACTTACGTAACAAAAATAAATACCTACTCATGCTTAATTCTCGGGAGTTAGCATGAACATGAATCTGTGAATGTTTAGTGTATTTGAGCATTAAAACTTAGCACCTAACAAAGTGTTTTTGGCAGCAGCCCTTGAGAGCCAGTAAAATTATAGGCATATGAGACTTAATATCTGTCTCAGGGTGCAGTGCAATTCGTCACTTGAGACGAAATGCGTCTGTTATAGGCAAAGGTGAGCTTATTCCACCATGATCATATTAAAAAGAAACAAGATCAGGATTGCCAGCGTCAGTTTTTTTACTGAGTATAAATATCGTATTACATAATCGTACAAGTAGGCAAATTCTAATATCCATATTATCTATAAAATAAAACAAACCCCGAGCAGAACTATCACCATCAAAAACCAATTAAAACCTAAACTAATAGTTTCGTCCCCAAAATTATAAATTCAGCTGACACAGAGGGCTCGAGCTGATATGGAATACATTTTCAACTTAATTTAACTAGACAAACATAAAGGGCCAAACGAAAGGGACCAACTTAATTTTCAGTATTGAGGTGGAAACTAATGATAAGGTACTTTGCTCACTATGAACTTGAATGTGTTAAAGGTTTGATGCGTCACTGATGATTGACTGACGATATGGTTTACCTAGCAGCTGTAATGGTTGCCTACTGTCAAAATGAACCGTCCATTTGGGTGGATTATTCAAATCGTACTTTAATTCGTATGTTTTGCTGGATCAGTGGGATTTGCAAAAATTATCTTATTTCTAGTAAGTAATATCGAGTTGAAATAATTAATTTATATTTCACTTAAAACATAACTCTCATTACATTGTTTTTTTGCACTCTTAATGGTCTATCACATTTACTGTTCGACCTAAGCTAGATAGATAGAGAGTAGATGTAGAATATCTATACCTACTAATATTTTTCAATTATAAAAACAAATTACCGTACAAATAATATAGTATATAGTAATATCACATGTGAATGCGTGTGGTTTTTATTTTGCAATTGCCACATCCAAAATACGAGTAGTTTGTTTCTCTTCGGAAGAGCTTCATCCGTTCCCATTTCGTGCTCGAAAGTACTCCCGCATCTGTCGCGGCGATTTTCTATAGCTTCAAATATATTTATAGGAGCAAAATATTAAAACTCTAAGCACTGAAGAGAAAAATAAATAAAATGAAGTGATCATTCCACCAGAACTGTTAACCATGACACCCGGGACCCCATGTAACTAAGACGGAACTATCATATTTTATAATGCATTTCGTTTCGTCACAAAGAATTCTTAAGATTTATTTACCATATACACAAAATTAAAATTTGTATTGAATGAGCGAAAAAGCCCGGCTCTTTTCTAATAATTAATCATGAACGAAACTCGCAATACCATTAAAACTCAAGTACGTAAGCATAAAGTGTTTATAAAAAGAGTTAATACCTATTTCGGCCAGAACTCACATTTTCAACAGGTCTCTATTTTCATCTCGTTTAAGTTTCTTCCCATTATTTAATTGACTGATATTTAATTTTCTTTTACATAAGTATTGTGTATTAAAAACTGTTCTGTTTCACGAGCACTGCGTTTATATGTAGTTTTTTATGAGATAGTGTGGTACACGAGCAGTCGGCTAACCTGGTGGTAAGTGATCACCGTCGCAAACGAATATGCGCAACACCAGAGGTCTCAGGGATGCGTTGGCGACCTTTGAGGAGGGAATATGCTCTCTTCTTGAAGTCTCCTAAGTCTTATCTGTTCGGAAATATTTCACATGGCAGCTGGTTCCATATTTCGTATTATTTATTTTTTTCTATTTTTTTTTATGCCTTATAGGTTAGCCTTTGACCACTATCTCACCTGATGGTAAGTGATGATGTGGTCGAGGATGTTGTTCAGACTAACCTAGAGTTACTGGCTCTCAAGGACAGCTGCCGGAACACACCGTTAGGTGCTTGGCGACAGATTTTCAACTTGAGGGTGGTAGGTAGCCAGGCGGGCATTTGCAAAGTGCCCTACCACCATGCTGTAACGACTGCTATCCCTAAGACAACAAGCGGGACCGACGGCTTAACGTGCCCTCCGAAGCACGGAAGCGCTCAGTAGTAATGTCACCAGCGGTCACCCATCCAACTCCTGACCGAGGCGGACGTTGCTTAACTTTGCTGATCGTTTTAGAATGGCTAAGCTAACTTCGCTGCGAGCGCTTCAAAATATTATTTTCAGGCATGTAATCAAAGAACAATTTTCCGAATATTAATATCATAAAAAACATTTATAAGCGAAATTCCAATAGTCGTCAATTAAACCGGTACGAACCGGTCAACGGTCATGATTTAATTAGCATGGTCCATCACTGGTCCGAGGTCTGTCTGTGAATCGGATAGTTACAGGATAGAGTTATTAAACCGCAGACGTACATGTCCGGTTTACAACGTTACCTGTGTAATATTGAAACAGGACATACCTGACATATAAACCAAACTGAAATGCAAATATTAATAGCTATCAAACTATATTTTTGGTTCTGTTGCAGTATTATTAGTATTTACCAATATATATAATCATGAATCTTGATTTTTCTTTACTGATAGTTAGCCTTTGATAACTATAGCTCTCCCATTCCGAAGTGATATTGTAGTTGCATATGTTAAACAGGCTAAGCCTTATTTGGGAACTGTTTCTAAGGACAGACAGGAGCTGAAGCATAATTCAAAATTAAACAGTTCGAGAAGCTATTTAATAGAAAATGTCACGTACGAATACAAAATAAACTGTAACTCTCATGCAGTTACTGCTTTGATTTCGAATCATTATGTGCATAATTGATAAAACACGCACAATCTTCTAAATTTAATTGGATTGCTTAATTGATTTGGCGCTTAGAAAGTATCGTATCCGATTGGTCTCGTCAAGTGAATGTTGCGTCTCACGGTACACTTTTTAAGCCACGCCCACCGCATTAGGGTTTGCGTTATGCTGTTTTTGGGCTTGACTTACATTTAAGTATTTACATAAATATGTAAAGAAATGTTGGTAGGTGTTCCCCGAATGGGTTAGCAGAGATAGCCAAAAACCCATATTTAGGCAGAAATATTTGGGTTCTATGTTATAGGAAGCGGGGACATCTATCGAGCACATTTCCAGGTATGATAGTTTACTACAAAACACCGTGGCACATCCAGCCTACGTACAGGCCATACCCATTTTCAGGTTTCTCAATGTTAGCTGCATTGCCCCACATGGGCTGCTGGTTCGTTAATCAACAATTTATAATTACTGTCTTCCTGTAAACAGTTGAAAAATGTCACGTAACCAACCCTGTTGTTTAAACAAATATCTTCTTCTTGGTCATCAATTGTCAAAACGACGGCATAAATTAAGACCCCTTCAGGCTGCCGGACCGGGGGGCAACCGGGAGGCAACCGAGATTAATGTTGGTATTAATCGAGTGACCAACGCAACGCACGCCGCGCTGCCGCCGCCGGCCCAGCCGGTACCCTTCCGCAACTAAATGATGAGAATTTTATGTGAAATTTGTTATTTTTTTCAAATAAATACTAGCGTACTGTTGTGTGGACATATTCAGTTGTCTTTAAAAAAACAACTTATAGACACACACATTTATAATATTTGAAAAAATTAAATTAAGTATTAATTTACACGTTGACTTACAAGTTCCCGCAACTCAGTTTTGCTACTAATTTGGGCAGAGGTTCCGCCTGAAGAGTATATTGGTACTGAGTCTGGTGACTCCTGGAGTTATCACAATAAATCTGAGCACTTAATTTTGGAAGCCACCGTTTATAGTATAGAGAAAAATACAGCTGACAACGCGTAAATAGGTTTGTGAGGGATGCGGACATAGGTCAGCAATATATTAGGCGTAACAGTACGGCAAATTTTCAATATAAATAATCATAATGCTTATGAATAGATTCAGGTGTTACTCTGCATCCATATTTAATAATAACAATTGTTTTAAGAACACATTAAATTAACATTTTAGAGCTACACTTATAAAATATAAAATGTATCTAGTGAAAATTTCGCCTTAATATCCTGTTAGGCCAACGTAACGACATAAACGCCACGTAGCCAAACCGGAAGAATTTTCGACGCATCTCGCTTAAACACAAAGCATCCTTAAGAGGTCTTGAGTCTTCGAGCGTAGGATCTAATAGATCTTTCTCCGTTGACTATTCTTGCGGTTTGGCAACTACTACCTACGTTAGCGTAAATTATAGTATATTGATTGTATGTTGAAGTGAAGCTTACCACATGAATAAAGAGCCGTCATGAGCTATTACTGAGCATATACATAATATTATGCTCTGTGACGCACATTTATATGATAATACGTATTATCTCCGTGGAATAACGGGCTAGAATAGACAAATATTTTCAGAACCTCGCGTACTACGTGATCAAATACAATAATTAGATGATCTTAATAGATCGTGGACTCAGAATCTTGAAATGAAATTTGGTACGAAGCAACGTCTTATTTTATCTTACTTATATTAGCACAGATAAAGGCAAAATTGCGGAAAGATTAATTTTATAGTTACATCATACAGTAAAAATATTTTTAATAATTTTAAAATTGTATTAATTTCATTTTTTTTTTTTTATTTGTTTACTAAGTCTTACAGCTCTTAATTAACAAAGTTCTAATTTTGTATCTGTGACCTACAGCCAAAAAAGACTTACTTTTTATAGGTTTCTTAATATAACAAGACAGTCCCTTAACAGTGTACATAAAATTTAAACCTTAGACACTGGCTTAAGTATAAATATACAAAAAAAAATGTGTGAGGTTGTATGTGTGTGTGTGTGGATGTGTGTTTGTGTGGGAGATTGTGTGTATGAAGAGTAAGTGCGCATGATGTGTGATATAAGGATTTTTTTATTATATAAAGTTGGTAGGTATATGTTACTTATAGTAATGTGTAAATATGTTTATTTTACCCTAGGTATATGGCATATTTATTACGCTTAGTATTTCTTGCTTAAAAATGTTTTTACTGTGTAAAAATATGTCTACAGAATTGAATCGTTTATTGTAGGTCCTCTGTAGTCTTTTAACAGGAGCATTAGAGGCATAGTTTGTACAGGACCGAGGAACTGCAAATAAGTTTGTGTGTCTTGTTCTCAACATTGGACAACAGAGACATAATAGTTTAGCTAACAATTCAGGCGAGTCAATTTGCCCATTACATATGCCATGCAGAAATGACATATCTGTTAGAATTCTCCGATTTATAAGCGTTGGCAGATGGTGATAAGCGCATGAATCTTCATAATCTTCAAATTTACGATAACAACGGTTTTAGCAATAAAGTTAATTTATACCTTTACTTATATACCTACAGATTTGTACGGATCCCTCGGTGCGAGGGTTCAATTGGTTCTTGGCCGGTTTTTATTTGATTAATTTACCCACTCCCTCAAATATTATAACAATAGTTATTTTAAAAGCAATTCAAAAATAAATTTATTCCTTTTAAAAGCAATTCATTTTTACTGTGCTTAGTTTCTTGAAATCACTAAAATGGTTTTACCTACGTTGCGTTCATATACGGTAGGTATCCAACTACCGTAGTCCTATTCCGCTTCGATTATTACCTAGCAATTGAGGTAGAAGCGATGAGCGTGGGTGAGCGCCACCGTTGGTGGTCACTTCAAGCAACGAACGTGTATTCTTGTCTCAATGTGTGCTACATATTTATTATACTAAATACAGTTCATCTTAAATGTTACATAATTTTATACTTCTCAAAATTTACTCAAATAATTTTTCGTCAGGATGTGCTCATTTACCAAAGTACTTACTGTCCTACGACGTATTACATTTTATTTATTCAAATGATTGTTTGTTATATATGTTAATACATAATAGATTACATTGATATGATTTATGAGTATTTAACGGGACTTAATAGCGATAGAAACATGTGTATTAATTTATTTACCTCGACGTTTCGACCGTGTTGCAATCGTCGTGGTCGTGAGCGGACTGAGTGTGTTCTATTATGTTACTATGTGTTCAAGTCGCGCTCGTATTATTAATTGTATAATTTATATATGCTCGATGATTATATGCAAAGTGAATTAAATGTAATTAATAGATTCAGGTGGTACTTGGCGGAAATTCATATTAATTAATAAAATATATAAGAAATGCAACAAAACATTATATTAATATTATTTAAGAAAAAAACTTATATGAGATCGCTCTGACCGATAAAACCGCCCATTGATACACTTGGTTTAAAGTTATGTTAAGTAATTTTTATGTTTGCAATAACGCATGCTCTGCGGATTACATTACAAAATTATAAATTTACGAGAGGAAAAATTTAAGTCCTGTGCGGGATTCGAACCCGCTTCCATCCACCCCTTTAGCCGGGGTGTGCTCCGTTTTGTGTGTGTATTTGTTTTTTTTATTTTGCATTTTGTATAACTCATTGATTAGACTTTAGTACTCGTAAGTAGTAGATGCCCCGTTGGGTCCCGGGCTAGCAATGCAGTTCCCTACATATTACTTTGAAAGTTGTAGGGGGCGACAAAGGAGAAAATACCAGAACGAACTGCCTTCTTCTCTGTGATCCCTAAGTCTGCTAAGCGTAGTAATGATGGCAAACCCTCCTTGAAGAGGAGGCCTTTGTTCAATGGTAGACGTCCGAATGATTGCATCTTAAATTTCTTCGTTTTGATCACATGTTTTATTTTTTAATGCATATAGGCTAGCCTTTAACCACTATCACACATGATGGTAAGATATTATGTGGTCGAAGATATCGTTCAGGCTAACCTAGAATCACTAGCACTCAGGGCCAGTTGCCGGAACCCATCTTTACGTTCTTGGCGATAGATTTTCTACTTGAAGGTGGTAGCTAGCAAAGCGGGCCATTAGCAATATGTCCTACTACCATGCTGAAACGACTGCCGTCTTTAGACAACTGAGATCGACAGCTTAACGTGCCTTCCAAAGCGCTCATTAACACAAAAATACTCAGTAACAATAACAGTTAGCAAGCGCATAGCGATTTGAGTAGCGCAATTTTCTGATTAATAAATATATTTTCTCAGAGATTTGAGCTATATATCTATTGTATGTAGTTCTTAAATTGCGGAATAGAAACTAAGCAATATCGGTTTGAAAAAATCAATAATATTTTATGGAAAATATCACAAAGTAGAAGAAACGTTCGTTAATAATTCTGTTAATACAAATGATGTTACCACGAATTGTAATAATATTTATTTCCCGAGGTCTCCTACCGACTACTAAAGGATACCTCACACTTATCTATTCGCCGATCTCATTTCACCGCCAGTGCTCACCGACAATGGCAATTTAATGTAATTTAATTTCCTAAACCCTATTTTATCGCCGGCTTATTTGATCAAAGGGCTAATCGAGTCCACATACCTACAGTTTAGCCGAAGATAAACTTGCGACATGCGGGCGGCTGTGCGTGTTTAACTAATGACCAACTCATGGGGGTAGATTGGGGTGGGGGTCAGATATCACACCGTCGACGACGAGACAGTAGTCTGATTTAGCCATAACATATTAAAACACGATATTAATGTTTCATTTGTTTTCCCAAAACCTTATTTTCTAAGAGTTCTGTATAAAAAAATGGGACCCTATTTCTAAAGCTAAGCTGTTCGTAGTCCTTCCGTTTAAACTTTAAAGATATTATGTATTTTTTGCATCGTTATAGGAAGGCACTTGATGTTTTATAGTATATGTATTATTAAAGCGAAAATCAATATTAATGTATAACCTTAATAAAATTAAGGAATCTCTATACAAGTAAACTTTTTTGAAACGTTTTTTGTTATTCTTTATAGAAAAAACCATATACGTACATTCGTTTTATAGCGTGATTATGGTAAGAACTCTAAAGCATACACAAAGTTATGGAAACTTACCAAACTCCACTCATACCTTAGCGTAGGTATGAGTGGAGTTTGGTAATCCTGTACAGAACCTTTGGTGTGTGACTCCGACTCGCCCTTGGCTGTATTTTTTATAACTGATAGTCTATCCTTCTAACATTTACGAACCAGTTATCGGAGCAATTCTTAGATGGTCAGCAGGTTAAACGTAGAGCGAGACCGTCTTTGCAATGGCATACGCTGGATGATCCATCCAATGTGTAAATATATATCCACTTGGTGAATATTTCGTTAAGGTAATTATTTGAATATTCCAAAATCTAAACGTTGCCTTGAAAAATATTATTATTTATTTTTACGTATAGAACATTCAAAGTGATAGTAACACTTTTTGTCTATCCTACTTTTAAAGTTTCTCCTAGTTATATGAAATATTTTTCCGTGTAGATCTAAAGGTGTACGAAATTTCAGCGTTGTAGATTTCATAATCTCTGAATACAATGTCGGTGACATAACATACTGGACGGAGAGACGAATTTATACGGTAAAACTGTATAAGAAGTTCACCTACAGAATCCTATAAAAATAGTTCCCAGTTAAAGATCACTTTTACAAATAGAAACAACCATACTGATATTAATTATAGCGAGTCCTAGGATATTTTTCGGTTGTAATAAAGATGTATCTATCTGTATTAATGTACGGTATCTACCCAAACACAGAAGTTTACTTACTGTTTCCATGCGTTTGACGTCAGAGGGTGGGAAGCGAGGAGAGGCTAGGTCCAGGCAGCGATATCATTAGCCACAGATGCCGCTGCCGCTGCCCGGTATAAATACATTAAGTCCGCCGTCAAACTGTTAAAGCAAGCTTCAAACGTTTTGCACAGATTCTACCGGTATCTGGCAATCTGGTTATCCGCAGAGATTTGTTTCAGTATTAGTTTGGATTGTTTAACTTTTAAATTTGATATGTATGATTCCAATAGCTTTAGCACGCGGATTTGACTGCTTTGAATAAAATTTTCGCGTTCTGTTGGATTCCATACTTAATCGAAAAATTAGAGCTCAATTATATATGAATGGCTCCAACTTCCTCAAATTCTAATTTAATGCATTTTAGAGTAGAAGATCTGCTATTATTCTGTACATAATCTATCTTTACTACAATATTTATTTCTTATAATGAAGATAGTGCAAAAACTACATTACCCAATTTAAAATAAATTTATAACACAATAACTTTCTCACAAAGAAAAAAATATTCTTAATCTTCTGGGAATCACGCTCCTTCCTACACGGTTTTTCATAAATTTTTGCCGGGTTCTGAAGTATACCGCAAGCCCGCAAAATTACAGCCCTAGCGTGTATCAACAAGCGCGCTATGGAATGTAAATATCAAATTGACCGCCATTTGTTTTAGTGCGATCGTTTAGTGCGGCAATTTCAACCGAGTTAGAGAATTCAAATCGGTTGACAATTTAGGTTTTTGTAGCGTTTTTCAGCTAGAAAAAACCTAAACACTGTGTTTTGGTATATTTTTAGCAACGTAGGTTAAAATTGACATTTGGATAAGTTATTTGTTATTTCTGAGTTTTGAACTAAAATGCATTTTTTTTTTTCCTACATTTTAATGATTTTACTATCAGAGATATAACGCCACATCAAACAAAGAAAAAAACATATAAATCGGTTTACAACATAAGAATAATATCGTTTTTTTCCTTTGTCAGATAAATATTGACCAATCCTATATCTTCCGCCACCGCCGCCTAGCCCTTTTCAACAGTTTATCGAGAACCGTCGCATCAAAATCAATAGACAATGAAAAACAGCGGCCACTGCATGGAATATGGGCCTATAAAATTCTATAAACCCAATAAAATTCGTGCTCGGCGTTAGAACGTCCGCATAAAATCTCAAAGTACATAAACATATCATAAGGCGGGATGTTCAAGTTATCCTCACAATGAGAGTTTTTTCTAGGGGATTCACGCAGATGGTTATTTTATACAGTGGAGTTGAGTTAACGGGCGGTTTTAACGCTCGTAGCCTTTTCGTAGAGTTTTCCGTAGAACGTGTAGGCGCGTAGCGCAGTAGAAAGCATTTTACCTTACGATATATTTTCGTTTTAAAAATGATCATATTTAGAAGCTCTTTGGAAGTGATTTTATATTATAATGACATTAAAAGTCTTATATTTGGACTTAGTAAGCCAAAAAAGATTTTCTTATCTGTTCAAAGATATATCCATTTATTAACGTCTACATATAGGAATCATACCCAATTGCCTAACATACTTTTCTCAATGTAACGCAGTTCATAAAACACAATAAACATTTAATATTTGTTTATATTTATGGCGGCAATCCCTCCTCGTTTATTGCGATATAAATCGCCGAATAGATATGATTTATCAGCGCATCACTCCTGGTTAGATGTGAGAAATGGAACACCCTTTATTGCTACATTAAACACCTACATATATATTATCTAAGATCTTGTATTTACTATGTTAAGGTGATATTAGCATAAAATTATGAAACATAACATTTTTTGTAACAAAGAGTGGTTAAATGCAAAATGTAAATAGTTTAATTACTGGCAAATAACATCATTGAAATGACATACGCAATGCTGTACTGTTTGGCTCATTAATGCACATGCATCTACAACGCCACGTCTGAGTTCCAGAGGAGTTCTTTCACTCACATCTTTTATTCTTAATACATGCCCATCAACGACGAAGGTATATCATAGCGCCTTCCAGACAAACTTAGATTTTACGTTCAAAATCAGTCAATTTTACAAGCATGCTTAATATTTCTGCTTCTGGTTTACCAGTTTTTACCGACTGCCCAAAAAAGGAATGTTTTGTTTTCAGGGTTCATGTATGTTTGTGAGTTTCTTTATTGCACCATAACTTATTAACCCATCGAGTGGCATATCAAAATGAAGGCCTTGAAAAATAAACCATTAATATTTAACCTCAAATAAAACGATAAAACGTTTAGCATAAATAAATGATATGCAGTCGGGTTTTTTACTTTTTTGATTAATAATAACTTGTTGGTTTTATTATTTACTACATCTGTAAATGTGTTAATAGGAAAAGCCATACAAAACATTTTTTCGAATAATTTTGATGATACATAAAATTACCAAAGCTATGGCTAACCATAAGCATAGATATTAGGCTCAAGGACATGCATACAAGACTTTACTGAGTTTGTATAAAAAAAAATATGATGAAACTATGTTAGTATGAATGGCGTAATTTTTCTCATTAAGCGCCTTGCCTTTTTTCTAGAATGTCTTCAATGTGGTCAAAACGTTCGTCGCAGTCTTCCTCTTCCAACTGCTTAATCATCCTCACGTTGCATATTCTTTTGTCAATCTCCTTCATAATTTTTTTGGCAGGTCCAAAGCATAATGTTGCCGATGTAAAGTCGAATATCAACAATCTATCATTAGACTAGAACTGTATTTATAGTAACGAGAATATCCACCGCTGAATACTTTCTCCCCCATTCATAGTTATCCCCATTAAGTTTGCAATAATCCCCACGCTTGGCAGGCGTCTTGGGATCTATGTATAAGATGACAGTTTTTCAGGCAAGGCGCTGTTGCCCATCTTCCGGTAATTTCCCTTAGTCGCCTCTTACGACACCCACGGAGAGAGATAATGATGACATTCTATTTTGGCATCCCACGGGGATTAGTACTAAAGCAATAGTATCGGTAAGCCTAGATTTATAGTATTTTTAGTCTAAACGGGTAATATGATAGTACCCGTATTATCAGGAATTAATTATTGTTTATAAAGAGTACTTCGTATTGATACAATAATATTGATATGAATATAATCTTTTTTTTTTACCGCCGGTATGCCTTTATTAAACAAACTGGTACTGGTACTGGGCTGGAGCATTTAGACTGCCTATGAGTCTGCTATGACTTATAGGTTGTCTAAATGCTTTTATTGTAGTAGCTGTAGTGTTGTATATAGTTCGTAGTATTTTGTAAATATAATCTAATATGATTGCAGAAGGAACAAATGTGATATATTTTACCATAAAAAAAAAATTCGCCCCTACCGAAACAAGAAATGCATTAAGTTTAAAAAATATGGGCATTTTGCAAATGCTTGCCTAGTCATTTAAATCTATTGCATAGAAAAAACTGTCGCGAAGAACTTAATGACGAGTTTTTGAGCGATCATTATACCATAATACAGTCTCAAAGTTTAAAACAAGTAAAAAATTGGGGAAAAGCTTACTTATATCGATTAGTTATACATAAAATTATAAGTGAAAAATGTAAAGAAAGTGAGTGACTACAATTACTATTCAAATAAGTTTAAGAGGTGATGCAAGTAAGCTGTTTTAATACGATTCATGTAATGATGAATATATTCCAAACAATTTTAGTGTATACTGATGACATTATAATCGCATTCTTTTAGACAGCAGCATGTTTTTTACCGTAAATAGAATAATGAAATTGGTCGAACAAAACATTATATTACCATACTCGAGGGATCCTCACCCTTTGTGAAGAGACATCGACATGGGCTTCAAATTGAAATGGATCGGATCCAAGAGTCCATCCATCACGCTTGTTGCCCCACATCTAATGGTTTTTTAATAATTCCACTTCGGACTTCAATACGTTGCCCTTCTCATTAGACAATGTGCGAAGAGTGAGTTCAAACAGGAAATGGGGGTTCCGTGTCTAGAAGAAACTTTTTATTGCGTTTTTATTTTGTGTATTACAAAACTATGTAAGTTTTGTTAATCCTAAAAAAAACTTTTTGTGGCACGTATGACGTCTTATTATATGTACATATAGGAAGCATACCCAATTGCCAAACATACTTTTCTTATTGTAACGCAGTTCATAAAACACAATGAACATTTAATATTTGATTATATTTATGGCGGCAATCCCTCCTCGTATCCTTATTATCTCCTTATTATTTAACTAGTTACGACCCGCGTTTTCACCCGCGTGGTGATAGATGATGATCATGATGATGATGAAAAGTATTCTACGTTTTAATCCAGCACCTTATCTACCGCCATCAATTTCATCAACATTGGTCTAGCCGTTTGAGCGTGAAGAAATAACAAACATACAGAAACACACTCAGAAGCTGTCACCTTCATAATATTAGTGTGATGGTACGCCCGAGTATTTCATCACCTCCATAGTTAGTTTTATGACTGCCATAATTCATTAGTCTGGCAGTTTTTGGGTCTATCTGTTACTTCTTCATATTAAATTCGTTGACAGATGTCAATTCTTTCAACAAAGTTTTTAATCACTTTTTGACAAAATGGCGGGTCTTTATCGTTAATTACATGACGGATATTGAGTTTTAAGGCTGCAATCGATTCGATTGGCTCCGTATAGACTCTGTCCTTAACATAGCCCCACAAAAAATAATCCAGTGGTGTTAAATCACACGATATGGCTGGCCGCTTAACCACTGAATTTCGTGAAATTATGCGATCGTGAAATTTCGTTTGCAATAAATTGATTGTTTCATTGGCTGTGTGACATGTGGCACCGTCCAGTTGAAACCACATGTCAGTGATATCAATGTCATCAATAATGGGCCAAAATAGCGGTCTCAGAAGGACGATAAATGATAAAATCGATTTACACCATCTAAAAAACTAAACGGATCTCCAAGGAACCGATTGATTGAATTGGAGTGAGTACTCATTGTCCTGGAATAATATTCCGAATATGACAGCCAATTGACAGTTCTCGATTATAATCGGACAATTAAATCGAGTCTGAAGAGGAAAAGATGTCAATCGCGTCGTAAATGGATTGGGGATAATGTGCGGCATTGATATTTTATTGTGTCTGCTTTTGTCGTTTATTTTTGTCTGTGCGAGTAGTATTAATAGGTAACTAAGGAATTACTATCTGACTAACTTTGATGTTCTATCAGCAAATGTGCCAAGACTCAAGAGTCTATATTTAGTTGTTTTTCTGTCTAATTAAGTAAATCAATCTATTTTGAATGTACTTATTGTTACACAATTATAAATTGCATGTAGTACTCCCGCATCTCATCGTTAACTCAAGAGTACCAAATTTTAAATACTTTCTATATATTTGCTACTTGTTTTAAACGTACAAAGCATTCTAAGATTCAGAAGCGAAAAAGAGTTTGCAGTACAATACTTAGGTAGTATATTAGGGTTGAAGATAGAGTATTGATAAAATGTAATGATGACAAATTTTTGTTAGGTATTATTAAGTTTGAATAAAAATATAAGCGCCTGCTTTATTTCTTCGTTTTGCAGTAAGAGGTATACCCTTCACAACACAAAGCAGTTTATAAATAGAATTCTACTCGTGCAAAGTACAACCCTAGCCTTGAACAAAGCGACCGTTCAGCTATGCATAAAGTTATTAAAACAAATTCATTACTGTCCCTGCTATTGTGTACGCAAATATATTACTTTGCAGTCGCGAGCGGAAAGTAAGACAATAAAGGTACGAAGACGGGAATGCGAAGCGAAGGGGAGTCGCAACAAAACGAACGGCCGGCGACCGGCCACTGACCGTTATAAACAACGTAACTATGTGCGGTCACCTTTATATTTCATGCAAATCGCTCGGGAAAACTGTTTTGTAAAATAATCGTATTGTATGATAAACGGCTTAAGTTATTTAGTTTGCTGGGCGAGGAAACCGGACAGTTTTTGTTGTGGGAAATGTTTACTTATGTTTCGGGGGAAAAAAATTGTATGAAATGTAACTTATAAAAAAAACATATTTCTGGATTTTGCATCTCTACTCTGCTAGAGTTCCTGGCTTATAATTGATACTGTATCATATTGTTAAAAATGTGGTAGTGATTGCAATTACAGATAAGACCTAATGACAAGTAACATATCTACTGACTCTGCAAGCATCTGCTAAATTTTTATTCATTTTCTTAAGAATAATATATTAGTAAAATTTTCTGTATCTGCTTTTAATATTTCTAGACCTTTGCGTTAAGATAATTAAAAGATACGTACAGGCAGTACTTTGCGGAAAGCCATGTAAAATAATCACAAATAGTATTAAAAATATTTTAATCATAAATGACTGCTAACACTGAACAGTATGAAACAACTTGTTGAAGTTGATACAATGCTGATCATTCATTTTCAAAGTGTAACTTCTATAAATTATTTTACATTTTAAAGTTGGAAGTCGGCTTCGCTTGTGATAAAAAACAAAAAGTAACCTTTATACTTCTTACAAAATACATTTTTCATTTCTCATACTCGGAAAGTAGTGTTTGTTTGATCTGAGTAGCGGGTGGGAGACGCTACTTCCCACTTAAGGGCGGGAAAAACTCATAGTAAATGCTTCCTTCTACTGGGCCGGAATGTCTCGTAACCATGGCAACCTTTGTGTAAACAAATTTAGATGTCTAAGTTTTTTCGTTGTAATTTTTTTTGCTGTAATAAAACAAATAATAAAACTGCTTTTGTGTTTATGTGAAGGCTAAAAGAACTAGTTTATAACAGAATTAATGTGACTTTCTTAAGTTAGTGTACGAGTACGTTAGGTATATACAAATTTTAGTCTCTAATTATGTTTTGTTTAGATCAGTGTTAATTAAAAACCTATTGAACGATTTCAAACCGACTATATTTGGCGGGGAAGTAACTAATTATAAGGATTATATAACTTATAAGAAAAACTAACAAAAAAATTTACTTCAATTTTAAACATTGGTCTTACTGCTCATCTAATTTTATATATGTATCTTCTATTCATGTCATCATTTTCAGTATATTTTTTTAAAAACTTCTATTTTTTACTTCTTCATATTTTAAATAAAAAATAAAGTGTTTTACACTGATTTAAGACTTCGATTCCTACTTAGACTATAACTGCATTCATTTTAAATAGGTACTACTTATGTTATTATTACCAATAATATTATAGAAAAACTGTAATTTTGTATTTTCCTTATATTAGTAGTGAAAAGTAGAGTGCTTAACACAAATGACAGTCATCAATTCCTATTTGGACTAAAGCATATCCATTAGTTATTAGTATGCCAAATAAAATATTATTTTAAATTACACAAATAGTTCAATCCTCTCAATTAATTTTAAATAGGTGCTACACATTATTGTTGATTTTTAGAAACTACCTAACCTATTCTAGTTTATTTTACTTTCCTTATATTCAACATTAAAAGTATAGTGTTTAACACGGGTGAAAGTTATCAATTCCTACTCGGCCTACAGCCACCCTCACTGCGCTTGGGATTGATTCCTTTCGACCCCGGTATAACAATTTATTATTCACTCACCTACAATACTCAATACACGTCACCATCTACAAGACTTGCAATTAAGATGTCATCGATTGTATGGCTTATACCTTATTCAGTTATTTGACCGAATTCTAAAAATAACTGTCAATGAAATTTAATCGGGACTTATTTGGAGATATATCAACAATATAATACTACTATGATATAACACAACATAATACCAAATTAATAACCATCAAAATGAATTCATAACTACAAAAAAATAAGTAGCTAACAATAGAAACATACATTTGAATAGAGAATCTTCTCTCTTTTCGAGTTTAAAAATACGTCTAGTAATGTTAAAATTTTCTTCTAAGCGGACGTGAAGTCAGAAACCGGAATATTCATATAGACATCGACTAAATTTCAACGCATGGTCACCATAGTCACATGAACAAAGAACAGTAAGAAAACTTCGCTACACGGGCAGCTATCTGTACGTAAGGACTAAGATTAAAATGTTTCATTACTCTTTGTCATTCTTGCTGTTGTTTAATTTGTGTTAACATAACATTCATTCATGTTCTTGTATTATATGTAGGTACCTATAATATTCAAATATGATATTTCACTTACGCGCATAATAATGATATCACGCTGAACATAAAACCCCTTATCTAAAAACGCATCAGCCGTCTATTCCCTCCATAAATGTTACAAATAACCGCGAAACGTCGCGTCATTAAATAATATAGCCGAGATAAAACAGATTAATGTTGTTTTTATATCGTTCCATCGATACGACGCTTTCAAAACGACCCTAAAGCATTAAAAAGGCGAATTTAGTCGACGTATGCGATTCCAAAACATGATAAAACTTATCTTCAATAATGGAATAGGAAATGCAGATGATGTGTTATTGTTTCCTCATATCTGTTTTTTACTTATGTACCTATATGTATTTGTATCTAGTATAAAATAAAATGTAGTATAATCTAGTCGTATACAGTTTTTTGTTCATTTTACATCGATAAATGAAAATGAGAACATCATCAATGTAGTAGAAGCCAATTAAATACGCAATATTAGGGATAACTCAAATACTACCCGTCAGACCTTAAAAACAAATTTTATGGGACTCCAGATTTCAAATTAAAAATAAATCGGTACTCCTGTATAAAAATATATTTCATACAAAAAATAAATTAGATTTCTGACGATATTGATGTTTCATCTCAAACACTATACCTATATAATAAACAAATTAGATATCTAAAGCAAACATCTAAGTGTATTAAATATTTAGAAATGAATAATTTGTGCCATCCTCAATTAGTATAGGATGATGGCAGGAAAGTGAAAACGCCGCACGTTATAGTACAATATAGCAAAAAACGCGATCGTATCGATGACACAAGCTTACGATACAATACACTATCAAGTATATTTTTAGTATGAGCATAGAACATATAATAATATTTTCACTTCAGCAAAGTTAAGCTACGTCCGCTGCGGTCATGAGTTGGATGGGTGACTGCTAGTGACATTACTACAGAGCGCTTCCGTGCTTCGGTGAGCACGTTAAGCCGTCGGTCCCGGTTGTTGCCTTAGGATGGCAGTCGTTATAGCATGGTGGTAGGGCATTTTGCGAATGCCCGCCTGGCTAGCTACCACCCTCAAGTAGAAAATCTGTCACTAAGCACCTAACGGTATGTTCCGCAGCAGTCCTTGAAAGCCAGTTATTCTAGGTTAGCCTGAAGAACTTCTTCGACCACATCATCACTTACCATCAGGTGAGATAGTGGTCAAAGGCTAACCTATCAAGCATAAAAAATATGAGCACATTTTTAATTTAAAACCAAACTAAAGAAACTTGAATCCAAGAAAAAGGGATTTTCAATATACACCGTCATAAGTTTATGTGACACTCATATTTCAGCTATGAAAAAGTTTGCCCTACCTTACATAATATTGGAAGGGCAAGCATCTGCGCAGAAATCACCCGGTCACTAGATATTGTTTTCACTATATTGGAAACGTGAGTGAAATTTTTAAAGGCAAAAAATTCGATTTCAACAGTAGTATACGGCATTTTGGAGTATTTGATTATACCAGTGTGTATTCCCTTTACAGTGCTATAAAATGAAAGATATTGAAAAATTTTGTAGATAGATTTATGTACAGTATTGAAATAAGAACCAATTTAACAATAGCTAGCCGTGTGCTGCTCTAGATTGAGTTCGGTTGAAATTTTAGTGGAAAAATGCTGTTCTTACAGCTCTTACTATTATTAAGGGATTACTAATACTACTGAAGGGAAAATAATCTACCAGCATTAAAGTCTTTGTAAACACGTTCGTCCGGGGAAGTATTGACACTAAGGCTAACCTATCAAGCATAAAAAAAAAAACGATCTTTAGTTATGTCATTTGACTTATATACGACTAGCTTTCCGGGCGCGGCTCCGCCCGCGCGTATGTCGGTTATCGCGCAAAAACATTACCTTTTTTTGCGGAGTTGGATAAAAACTATCCTATGTTTTTTCCCGGGTCTCAAAAACTATTTCATACCAAATTTCATTCAAATCGGTCCAGTAGTTTTGGCGTGAAAGCGTAACAGACAGACAGAGTTACTTTCGCATTTATAATATTAGTACTGATTCGTCTATAGACGAATTGGCAAATTCGCAAACAATGTGAAGCCTTAGTTATGATCGATTGCGACCTTTGTACGTTTTAGTATTGAATGTACGCTGTAACAGCCGTGCCATAAGGCCTTTGCAACTCATCTATTGAACTTGCGGTATTCCTATATATCAGCTGCAGTCTCAACTCACTCCACTTAGTGAAATAAAATTGAAATCACTGGCGTGGTGATAGATAATCTACTTTCTACCTGAAAAATACTCTTCCTTTTCATCTTAATTCAAATTTACTATATACGAGAAAAAAATGGGGCGATGTAAGCAGAGACCACACTAGCAAAATAACTTCAATTCGAGTTTACTATAGGTATATAAATATGTAATAAAGGTTAGTTTGGAGATAAACTTCAGTGTTTTCTTCTATTAAGTACAAGCTTTTATTTAGTTTGACCTATCCCAATGTTTGTCATCAAATCTTGCACATTAAATTGGATCCACTTCCCGGTTACTGATTGAGCTGGATTTTTGCATAGGTACATATGTAAATTGTGTGACAACGCATGCTGATCTGATGATGGAGCTGGAAGGTGGTCATAGGAACTTCACAATGATATGACACAACCTCATCGAGTTTGGGCTCATTTGAGTAATCTTGACGAGTATTTTTAAAATTTTTAGCCCTTTTATAAACAAGCTTTTATTATGTTCTTGTTAGTAAACAAGAACATAACAAGCTTTTATTATGTTCTTGTTAGTAAACAAGAACATAATAAAAGCTTGTTTAAAAAGTCTTTTTTATAGAGAATAAACAGCTTGTATCTTATACAAACAATAGAGACAATAGCTGCAGTTGTGATCAATAAAAAAACAAGCTACAACTCCCAGCACATCGTTCAACAGCCGCGTCAATGTGGCTGGGCTACTCAGTATCAATAATTGTTTCGTTCGTGTTTAATGAGATAGGTAGGTACTACATAATTTATCGTATAATCCCATATCAATGTTACGTGTTCTGAACCCTTGCCAACTTAGATTTACTAGTGAGAGGAATTGAGGTGATATTTATCAATTAAATTAGGTATGTACTTACTATACGTCTCTAAATCCAGCAATTGATTTATTTATACATTTCAGAAAAACTCCATAAAGACCAAATTTTACATACTATTAATTAATGCATTTTTGATTCACATAAATATTATTATCACTTACGGGATTTGAACAGTGGTGATTTTTATTTTTGAGCTCCCGACATTAAAAAAATATCAATATTTTGTAGACTATCGCATCATATTTTTAAATCTCTGACCTGTATGGGTGACAGCTAGTGACACTACTACTGAGCGCTTCCGTGCTTCGGAGGGCACGTTAAGTAGTCTTTCCCGGTTTTTGTTTTAAGATGGCAGTCGCAGTATGGTATAAGTAAGTATGGTAGAGCATTTTGCGATTGCTCGCCTGGCTAGCTACCACCCTCAAGTAGAAAATCTGTCGCCAAGCACCTAACGATGTGTTCTGTCACTGAGAGCCAGTAATTCTCCTGAACAACATCTTTGACCACATCAACACTAACCATCAGGTGAGATAGTGGTCAAGGGCTTGATACACTACCATCAAACAATATAAAAACACTAGAAATACCGCTGAAAGCAACCCACGATTGCATTATCTGTCACATCGATTTTTAAAGGCCATTTTAGAAAAAATCTTATACAAATACTTTCTTATTAAACCTTTTACTGAATAAGAATATTTCACTAAAATATCACACCAAATCGCATTGTTTTGATCATAGTAGTGCGACATTAGTTGACACGATTCACACAGACAGTGCAACGTTGTCGATATTTTATTGACATCTCTCTCACTTTAAAAGCCCCCACGAATCATATAATGACAAAACTAACACAGTTTGAATTACGGCTCTAAGAATAGCAACAGGTTATATACACTTGCTCCGAGGTTTTTAATTTCAAAGTGAGAACAGTTTTTTATTGAATATATAGAGAATACTAATGTAAAGTTACTTCATTTGGCTATCACAGGACCTGGTGGAGAATGTAATTTTTCTCGGGACAAAAAGCAGCAATGTATATGTTATAGTTCGCTATATATATATTATGTAAATATATTACATACGTCTTCAGCTTTTCAAATTTAGAAAACACAAGCAGAAAATACATAATTATAAGTATTTAACGGGACTTAATCGTGATAAAACATGTCAGTCCGCTCGTGACCACGACCAATGCCATTTGGTCGAAACGTCGAGGTAAATAAATAAAAATATACATGTTTTGTCGCGATTAAGTCCCGTTAAATACTTATAACTATGTGTTCAAGTCGGGAAAGTTTTAAAATGCAGAAAAAAACACTTTAGAAAACACAAAAAATCACTTTAGGATCTATAATAGGTGTGGATTGGTCTACTACTACTACTATAATAGCCGGATCGTCCACAGCTGAACACAGCCTCCCCTATTAAGGGGGTATTTACCATAATCCCTACGCTTGGCAGGCGTCATGGGGATCGCAGAGTAAGTTGGCAGTTCTTTAGAGGCGCTGCTGCCCACCTTCCAGTATTTTTTCCTTATTCGCCTCTTACGACACCCACCGGATGATATGGGGAGGTGCAATTCTAACCCGGCACCCCACGGGGGGTAAAAGTTAAAGAGGGATATATAATAGGTGTGGATTGTTCTATTACATGTAAATAAGATCACATGATATAATCAGTCTATAAAAAGGTTGTCTGAAAGAAATCATTATATGTGATAAGACCGCCTATTGCTACCATCGTCTAAGAATATACTATCATTAAGATTGTTCTATATCTACTATTTAAAATAATGGTGTGCAATAAAGAGTTTTGTATTGTATTATAATACAACTATGAATACAGAAACCGGTAATATATATTTTTTCTGTTATTTGTACTTATACTTAACTATTATATTTCTATAAACTAACATAAATTAAAACTGTTCAAAAACAAAGTTTTAGGTAATTTATGATAGACCTAAAACATGCCGATACAGTGAAGGTCGTACAGAGAAATTAAATAGGCAGGTAATAAAGTAATCCTAATTTTCCCTCAGCATTGCTGAATCATCGACGGACTACCGACAGTGGCCTGTCAAGTCCATGTTTCAATTTCGATCTGAGCTGCGAACTTGATCCCTGCCCCAGACTGGCTTCAGGCTGGCTACCGGAGATAACTATAAACTTATAGTTTATTCAATGTGTGCTGCCGGCAGTTTAGTTCTGGGATGAATTCAATATCAGAACCGAATCATTGTGGATTTAAATGTAATTCAATTTACTAGTCCATATATATACTTATATTATAAAGAGGAAAGATTTGTAGTTATGTATTTTTGTTTGCAACGAATAACCTTAAAAAAATTTGACTGATTTGGATAAAATTTGGCATGGAAATAGTTTGAGACCCGGGAAAGGACATAAGATAGTTTTTATCCAACTGCACAAAGAGAGGTTAATGTTTTTGCGCGATGACCGAAAAAGGCGCGGGAGGAGCCGCGGCTAGAAAACTAATTTCATATATTTTAGTAATTTATGTGATGTTTTTGTGAGTATGTTTTCAAACTTAGTTACGTCAATTATTACATTTATTACAGAATTCGTAACGGTTTTTATTACATTTTATGGCATATTATCATTGATTGCAATGAAATATTTTGTAGGCCGATTTCAATTTCGATCTGAGCTGCGAACTTGATCCCTGCCCCAGACTGGCTTCAGGCTGGCTACCGGAGATAACTATAAACTTATAGTTTATTCAATGTGTGCTGCCGGCAGTTTGGTTCTGGGATGAATTCAATATCAGAGCCGAATCATTGTGGATTTAAATGTAATTCAATTTACTAGTCCTTATCTATAATAATATTATAAAGAGGAAAGATTTGTGGTTTTGTATTTTTGTTTGCAACGAATAACCTTAAAAAAATTTGACTGATTTGGCCGTGCTACTTCGGTTAAAGTAAGGATTCTAATGATATCCTAAACCTACATCCAAATCTATTCAGACGTTTATAAGTTATAGTAAAATAAAGAAAATTACATACCTTACTGGCGCAGTACAATTCGTCACAAGACGAAATGCATCTGTTATAGGCAGAGGATAATCCGCTTAACATCAGGTGGGTCTCGTGCTTGTTCCGTCACAATAACATAAAAAGGAACATTGAAGGAGCATTGGTACAATCTATTGACACATAGCATGAACCTATATATCTATATAAATTTGTAGCAAAGTTAGTATAGTAAGTTTACATCCGGCCGTCAGAAACTAGTGACGACGTCGCTCCCTTCATTGAGTTTTCAGGAAATTAATGTAGAGATAACAGGCAAGACTGTTTCTTACATTGTCTTAGGCTCAATGTTCTATTAATGTAGGCAGTGAAATGGAATAATTGAATTGTGTTGGCTGTAGAAGCTGATAGATACGAGTATGGTATCGATTATGTTATAGATAGTGCTACATATAATGCTATAAATATAAGACGGTACTATTTTCAATAATATATGTAAAAAACTTTACAGTAATAAAATTACAGTCGGAAACATTAACTATATAGAAATTATAGTGTGGAATACAAAATCAGATCAGAATACTTCGTTACAATCGTATTGCATCATTAAGATACACAAAACTCTCTATTATAACATGTACAACACACATAATAAAAAGTTGTTTCCCAAAAAGTTTAATACTGCAACGTGCGCCTGTCGCTAAAATCTATCACTTCCAGGTAATATAAGGTACAACCCTGCAATTGCGTACACTACAACAATATGTTCAAAATTTTAGTAACCCTAGCTTGGCTATCTTTTCGTTTAATATAGGACATTCATTTGTTTTCTTTACGTAGTAGAAAACTCAAACAACGAACAAAAGGCGTCTACTACTTATATCTATAGTTATAAATCCACCTTGTCCGGACTCAAGACAAATTAGGGTTGATTACGTTGTTAGTCAAATTGAAACCAATATTGAGTGGGGGTTGTTTATACAGCGTTGTTCGCTTGTTCTACTCACTCCGATACTTGAGATTATAAAGCTAAACATCGAAGTTGTGCTTACCTTGTTGGAGTTGCAAAGGTTTCGCCTGAAGTATTTCGCTGACGTGAACTTAACTATTTATCAGACTATATCGGGTTTGGTGAACCGTGATACTTGAATATTAACAATTTACAGGATAAAGCTCTGAATAAACTATGTATATAACGCAAGCTTTTAAAGAATAGCAATTAGGTACCTAATGGTTTCACGCGAAATAACCTTTTTTCAAACTAACGATTTTAAAAAGAGTCCGTCTTGGGATGTACCTCTGCAATATTCGAATGGCGAACAAGACATTGGAACTAACATGTTGGAGTAAATGGCGCAGTACAGTGCCATGCACAACGAGGTCTGTGACACTGCAACTGTAATGGACAGGCTTGACGCTAACCATCAGGCGAGCGAAAGGTACCTCTCGCCACTTCATCACAAAAAAATTAGGATTATATGTGCCGTCAATTGTTTATAGTAAATTTATATTTGGAAGCGGTTCAAATGTACTAACTAAATATTTAAAAAAATCTCCAGAGAAACCTTAAAGCTGATGTTTAATACACAGATCAACAGAACTTTAAAAATAAATATACCCTTCTGTAAAATTACCATAATTCATTATTAGTCAGTTTTTATGAACAACTAAAATTATTTGCTTAGTCATTTGATTCATAATCATTATCACTAATCCATAGTTGCTAGATTTAATGTTTTAGCGTTATATAATTTTTAGTTGGATAGTTTTCTATGGATACTTACCATCGTTAATTAAAATGTACACATTCAAAACTAGGAACAACACACAAAAAAAGATAAAAACATTTCGATGTTTTAAATCTTCAAACACAAAAGTAAATGTACAAAACTGTTTGAATGCAGTTACGAAGATGCAAGTCAGTACAGTCGGCAAGACAGGAAGTCGTTGGCGGTTCCGCTCTCTTGTTTTGCTCGTAGGAAACGCCGCGGTAGAAACTCGCCCCATGAAAGAAATACTTAGGAAACTTGTCCGCGTTCTTTATTGGTCTTTGGATTTGTTGTAACCCTTTCCTTTGATTCGTAAACAAGAAGAAATAGATCTGTTTATGTGTATGTTTTGTGGGAAAAGCACAAAATAAAACTTAATGCTTTTATTGGTTGCTGCGTCGTATGATGTTGCATATGTCCGCAGGCCACAGTGATCGGTTACTTTTTTCTCCTATCCCAAAATAAGCATGAGATTTGGAATTATATGCATTCTAAAGTATCCTTGATTTTTATATCTATCTTAAGTGTTATAAAATTACTTTTGATGTTATACCTATAGAAATTTTGAGGGCGACTTCATTCAGGGAAGTACTGCAACCATATCTATATCTACCGCCAAGCAGTAATGTGCATATTACTGTGTACTGCCACTTGTGACGAACTGCAAATGTTATAAGTAGAGGTCACCACTTAATACCAGGTGAGTCTCGTGCTCGTTCCATCACGAAAGCATAAAAATATATCAAGTATAAAAAAAACATTATTTACGGTCGGTTCCTTATTTTTAATTTTTTACTTATTATTGCGATGAAAACTGCTCAGATGATAATTTGCCTAAACTACTTCACCATCGACAAAAGTGGAAATTACCATTACATTATAAAGGTATAAAAATTTAAATGGGATCAACTTGTTAATAAATAAATAATGTCTAAACTACTCTGTTGTATCAGGAAATAACCTATAAGGATAGATATATTGTTTCAATAATAAATAAACAAAACATGAGGATATACTTTACCTAACATAAAAAGAGTCATCAAATCAATTCATAAATGGCGGAATAATCGCGCAAAAAAGCAAAAAAATATTCAAACTTCAAATTTAATCATATGGATAAACTCACTTTTCATGTTACATATTTTTACGGAAAGATTCTTCGTGTAGACTTTGTGTACTTTAATTAAAACTTGAAATAAAATTAAGAGTATTTAAAACAATTGCTTAAATATTCGTACATTATATTCAAACAAACAGAGCTCAAATGTAAATACCACTTAAACGGAGAGCTGTTATCTGCAATAGACATAGCCCGATTTAGAAGGCTTAGTTGGCAACTAAAGCGTGATTTAATTTTAAACCCCTCCGCAGTTCGGTAGCCTCTTAATAAATCTGCTACTTAACCACGTCCTGGTTCGATTCCCGGCGGGAACGCTGGAATTAACTCGTTAGCTTTGGACTGACCAGCGGAAGTTACAGTGAACTTTGTAATTGGCAACAATTTATGACTGATATCTTGAGAGTAGCCTTAAGTTGAGGACGCTTTGGCATCAAATTTAGGGGTTGAAACTATGTTTGTAATAGATGGGTGAAACATTTTGTTGACTTAAATAAAATTTTAGAAAGTAGTAATAGTAATAATGTAAGAAAGTAGTAATAAGTATGCGTGTGATGTCACTTTGTGTGCTTGGAGTAAAGGATCTACAATGACGTTATTCGTGATCATTACCCATTGTTAACGTCGAAAATGGAAAATCTGTCACCAAGTACCTAACAGTGTGTTCCCATAGATGTCCTTGAGGGCCAGTAATTCTAGGTAAGCCTGATCAACGTTTCGATCACAACATCACCTAGCATCAGGTGAGATAGTGGTCAAAGGATAGCATATAAGAGATGAGATGGGGTTTTGCTCGGAAGTTAGTGAGGAGTAAACCTAACTCACAAAATATTAATTTTATTTCATCTTCGCAATATAAAAAATATAATATTAAAAAAATGTAAGTGTGATAATTTCGTTCGGAGCAATTTCGTAACACATAAAAGTTATAATAAGTTATGCCTTACTACTTCAAAGTATTCAAAAATCAAACATATCGTATACCTGCTGTAAAAAATAGCTATTTGTATGTAAACGGTTTTCAAAATTTGATAGCAAAGGAGCTTTTTATTACATCGATTTAGTTTATGAAAAACTTGATTATGTTTGGTACCTACCGAGCAGGGAATGCCCATGTATCAACCGAACGAAAAACATATTTATAAGAACGTGTGTAAAGGTACCAGGTAAAATTAATATAGCATTAGACATCGTTTATCGAATCTCACAGTGAGACAGGCAAGTCTGGCCACGGGCCCACGGCAGGGTTCGTCAAAGAGAACTAATCCTAACTATGATTAATTGAATTTCGGAGTGGCTCGTGCAATACCCGAGACTGGAATCTATTACTACAGAGTACGGCAAATCTGTTACTGCAGAGGTACGGTGAATCTGTTACTTTAGGTACGGCAAATCTATTACTTCAGCTATGAGGGTGAAATACGTTCAAGTTTGGGAAGTTGCTTATGCTTGCCCTGACAGGTGCCTTGACTGTTTAGAGATGTTTTGAATTATTGAATAGGTGTTTGTTTATTGAGATATTCTGTTTTATCTTATTTGTTTTTGGTTTCATTTAACATCGTCTCGCCTGTATTTATTGAAGAGACTGCTTGGGTGCTTAGATGTATCTACATACTCGTAGATACATCTAAGCACCCACGTTGCACTCCACAGATGTTTGGTCTCATGTGATAGGGAGCAATCCTATTGCTTTTGATCGAGCACAGGTCCAGATTCCGGAACGCAACTGAGAACTTTTTTGTCAGAAAGACACAATAGGCTAGTTTTTAAAATAAAATTAACAAGCTAAATTAAAAAGATTTATTTTCCTAATACATTTTACTTTCCTCTTTGCTTAAATATATTAAATAACTTAATCGTACCAGTTTATGAATAAGTACTTTTTTGTGATTGTGACGGAAAAACACAAGGCCCACCTGATGTTAAGCGGTAACTTCTGCCTATAACAGATACATTGCATCACAAGTGACGAACTGTGCTGCACTCGTCATCCTGAGACATATTGTTGAAACTCATGTGCCTGTTATTTTACTGGCTCTTAAGGAGTGCTGCCGGAAAACACCAGTAGGTGCTTGGCGACAGATTTTCTACTTGAGGGTGGTAGCTATGCATGCGAGAATTCGCGAAATGCCCTCCCACCATGCGGTGAAGCTCATCCTGGCGGTGGGGATCGAACCATGGGCCTGCGGCGCCGCAGTCCATTGATATAACCACTCGTACTTACAGAAGTAACAAGTCTTTTATAAATCACAAGCACTGCATGTATATCTTTTAGCTGCGTTTTCCAATATAAAGGGCGTGTTTCAGAATGTTCCAGTGAGTTCCAGTTATACTAACCAGAACATACTTATTGAACATAACACTATCTTTGCGTTTCACAGTCATCGATATAGCCTATCTATCGGTTAAAGCTTGAAACGCGCTGCATGTTAACTGTCATTTTTATCGTTCAGTAATTTTATGTGTTGGTTAGCAACCCCAAACTTTATTAGGACATTCTGAAACGGAGCTTAGTCTCTTTTCACAATGCCTTTGTGATCCCTATATTATAAAACAAAATCCGATCTATCAATTTACATAATCAACACCTGTCGTTAATAATTACAAGTGGGTAAAACTATGATTAAATTACCACTTACATGGAAAACCCATATTAATTAATGGTTATAACATAAACAGAGCGCAGCTGGTCAGTTACTCTCGTTTTAACAGGGGTTGGCCTCAAGTGGGGGCCGTGCTTAAGTTTTTGATAGTTTGAGCGGGTTCAGTATTTACTGGTTAAGTTCGAGGGTCAGTTGAACCTCAAGGGAAAACAAGAAGTTGGGTTAACAATATTTAGGCATGCCTTCGAGACGTTGCTAGTTTTATATTTGGGAAGGAATAGTTACCGAAATTCATGGTAGTGTATTGGAGATAAGATAAGTGCCGGTAAGCTTTTACTTGCGGAAAAATTAGTTGTTAGTAAAGTTAATAACCTGCAGTCAGAGTCTATAGCAAATAAGCACGTTATAACCCGGAGCACACTCACGTCAAGACCATCACCGGAAAAACGACTGACTATGTTTGCCCACCGGGAGCTCGAAGACGCCGCTGCACACTCGCCCTGAGCATCTGATATGCTCGACACCTGGTTTATATACAGGGTTATTGGAAAAATGCTAACATCCTCTTAGAGTTGACTTCTGCTAGTCCTAACAAACATTTTGAGATGTTTTATTTTTGTTATTGTTTTTTACTCGCTCTTGGCTCGAAGTAGTCATTGTCGCGTTCTTGGCTCGGAGTAGTCGTTGTCGTTTACTATGAGACTCAAAACTTAAAACGATAAGATTTTTCTAGTACTGTCTGACACTTAAGTTTACATTGAGAAAAGTAGTGTTTTACATCGAGCAAAGTAATAAAAAATATGAACTAATAAATGACAGGCAATTAAGTCTTTTAAGATCAGGTGGTCCTCGTGCTTATTTTGTCGTAAGACACATCAATAACACAAAAAAATATTGTTTGTTAAGACTAGCTAAGCCAACCCTAAGTCATTGTCAGCATTTTGCCAATAACCTTTTATATTATTATTATATACGTATTTGTTCCCCAACTGAGTGATTTTACGGTGAAATTTTTATTATAGGTGATGATATGTACCTACATTTTGAATAGCAATAGAATTTAAAGTATTTAAACTACTGTTTCTGCATTTAAATAATAAAATATATAATAAATATCACTCTTTTCTCTAAAAGTGACACCTCCTAAATTCTATTAACTAACACAGATCTTTGTCTTATAAATGGGTCGTCTCAAACCTAGAATGAAGGAACAACTCAATAGCTTTTATTCCATTTCTACTATTGACATATTTTTCATACCGAATAGTTATTGCATTCGCTCGAGTTGCAAAGTCACGAATGTGTAATTCGTCATTCGAAATGAAATCTAGTCGCACGGTCTGGATTGTGGTGACTGTATGTCGAGTGAAGCAGTTGCAGTCTTGCGAACGTCCGCAGTCGTCGCCTAAACACTCGGTGCATAGTAAACTGTAGCTGTCAGTGCTCCCTTACTCATATAGAATATTTATCTATCAAGTAAGCACATTGCAATCCCTAAAATAGTATTTAAAATGATACAATAGAGCTTAAATGACGGTACTGCCAAAGTTCTAACCGCTCGGCGCTCGTGTATTATTTGCGTTATTACGTTTATAAGGCACCGCAGACGTTTTTAACCATAATATCTATAGTCTCATCCCTAATTCAAAAAGATATCGAAATTCAGTATGCTTTTCAAATATTTTTTTTCTTTGCGTTTAAATCTGTTAAAATCTGTATATAAATGTACATGATCTTTATATACACTTTTGCCCAGAAATGCGTTATTTTGGTAAAAACTCATTTAAAGATTAAACCCGCAGGAGCCAGTCATCCCATGGGCAGTAACTTTAAGTTTTGAAAAACATTTTCTTTAGTACCATAATGAAATCATTTAATCTACATTATAGACTAGCGTTATAACAACAAAATTATTACTAAAATCACCTATATTTTATCCGTTTATAGCGTACAAAAGAAAAAACTTGATTAATTATTATTTAAGGTCTAATAAACGCAATGGAAATAGCTTCCTATATTTTGTTTAAATAGTAAATAATATACGAAGGTAAAATAATTTCACAAAGAGTGGAAATTTCTAAATATGATTACAGGCACTGTCGCGTGCTAAGCGACAATTATATCGTTTCCCGCGTGGGAACCGAACCCGCGTCCACCCATTTCGCAGCGGATAAAACTTTGTGGTTCAAAAATTTGTAAATATGAAACAGTGGAAAATACATATCCACAATAACTCTTTTCAGTCTCTGTAAGACGCAAATATGTTATCTGAGTATCTGATTACATGCATACTTATACATCAAACAAATATTTAACGCAATATCTTTATAATATTATACCTTTTAATATATGATTGCAAACTTCCTGAAATAATTTAGAGCAGAGATCACGTTCAGCGTCCGTAGTAATGGGTGTTTGTTTAGGCTGCGTCCACACGACTGACAAACACGTGTGTTGACATGCAGACATTAGCTAAAATCGACGCAGCGCTTTGAATTTTGAACTGAGCGTGATATGGCTTGTAAATGTTGCCATAAAAAAATGTTTGATTTATCGATAATTTTGGTAGGATTTTAATATACAATGTTTAAGACAAGACTATCACTGGTGCTTTTGGGCAGGAATTATAAATTGCTCCCATCTGATAAAGTGATGCTATTGCATAAGAAATGTTATAACTCACAAAAAATATTTAAAATCGCTCACATTTATTTGATTGTTTTTCAATAATAACTAAATAAATAAAAGATATTAGATCAAAATTGCTATATTATCTTAAATACAACTACAAAACCTCATTACTTATATTTCAAATACTGGCCGATAACATGACATGTTAATAAAAATGATAATCGACTAATATTTATTAGACAGGTGTTCATTGAAATGAATGGATGGCTGATACCTTTTAAATGGAAATAATTGAATAAAGAATAATATGTTAAAATTTAAATTAAATGACAAAGATCAACATCTCCCCAAATAATATCTTTATTCTATTAAAAATATAGCGTTGGTGTTAATTATCAAATATAATATTATTTTCGATAAAAATATTTCACTTTTCTATTCAACTTAAGCTTTGTCACGTATTAGTACAGTCAGAAAGAAGAGTGAAAGCAAGAATTGTATGTTTGAAAGGATTCATTACTAAACTATTCGAAAATTTAAGAACGGAAGTAACTAAAATTTTTAGATGAGACATGAGTTTGGATAATTATTTTTCACCTTTATGTCTTTTCTTTGTAGGCTGTCGTGCTTTTTGCTTGTTCCAAGAGCATAAAGCCTACCTAGGTGTTCAGCGGTATCCTCTGCATATAACATATGCAATTCATCACTAGTGGCGAACTGCACTGCGCTCATCACCCTAAGACAAAAAATTGTTGAGTCAATTTGAGAGTAACTTCTCCGATACCCGAACTCTTAAAATCGGAACACGGTGATGCAAACATTATTACTTTGCGGTAGAATAGGTATGAAAGTACTTCCCCGGATGAACTCGCACAAAGAGTTCTCCTACAACTAATAACCTTATTGTGCCGTTAAGCTATCTCTAACTTTCATAAGAGATGAACTATGACTCTATAAGTTTCTATAAGGTAGGAATCCCGGCGAGGTAGACTACTGAATGTATTTTTGTTTTTTCCATAGCCTTATTCTTTGCGTTCTGATATTATTTTGAGTAAAATCAACATAATAAGCCTAGGCTTTGTTATCTGATTGTTTCGTTAGTTTATCCCATACATCAACTATTTATACAAATGTCAAATACCATATTTATACAATAATGCTTAGTGCTGGCAATTTATACGTAATTGTAGTACCTAATAAATACTGTGCTTTTATGTTTAGCTACTGGTTAACATCTGATTAAGAATTAATTTACTATACTAATTTAATAAACCATCACCTGAACTAGAAGGACAAAAGACAGCAATTGTAGCATAAGCCACAAAAAATTTCGGCAGCGCCTCAAATACTGAAACATTTTATTTTGTAACACATTTCTCTCCGCCAGTCCATCCGCGTCTGAGTCAGCATACGGCCGGTAACAAATTCACCGCACCACCGCAAACGCATGTTGTTTTAGGCCTTGTACAAACAGGTGCAGTGTGACCGTTGCTAATACGCTGTTTACTTTTGATATTTATGGCACTGGACACTGGACATGCCCGCACCCGGAATAATTACCTCGTTATGAACGTAGGTAGGTGATACGTTAGAGTTTTCACCGTGACTGTACTTCGTGATAGGCATGCTGATATTACAAGTGACGTATTCAGGGTGTTATTAAAATTGGATAAATGGAAGGAAACTACTTGAAAAATAAAAGAAAAAATCTGTATCTATAAATGTACACCTCTATTAGATAGATATATTTCTTAACTATCTTCTGCTAAATGGTCGGTCCACGTGGAATACACAATAGTTACCTTTGGGAACTATTTCGTTAACAATCGGCCAAGCGCAAGTCTACCTTGCATACCGAGGGTCTCATACCAATTTATATATTTACCAAGAGTTATTAAAGTTTTAATTTCTTTAACAATCCACAGAGAGCGCTGCTGCCCACCTTCCGGTATTTTTACCCTTAGTCACGTCTTACGACACTAAAGGGATGAAATGGAGGGTTGATATTCTAGCCCGGCACCCAACGGGCTCTAGCCCGTTCAAAAAGGTAAGTTCGACACGGTAAATTTTATTATTTGTTGTTTTATTTTTAAGTTTGTATTATTACTGTCCTAAATTGAACCCTTATACGTTTTACAAATTTCACGATAAAACACATAAAAAACCTTTATAACAAACACATTTCATTCATAGCGGCTTACATAATTTTGATCAAACTTTATGTCATATTGATTATTTTTTAGATATTCAGAATACTATTCTGTGAAATTATTGCTTTAATATTTCAAAAGATACAGAAAAAATAAAGGTTAATACCTTTTTTATTCTATGAAGTGATGAAACGGAAAAGTCACCCGCCTGTTGGTAAGTATCACACCTGTCAGTGTTGCAGCTCCGTCTCCGTTTTAATTGACACACAGCACTACGCTGGTCACTTCGGGACGTTAATTCTTCTCTCATTTGTCCAGTAATTTCACTTGCTGTGCACTTCACACATAAACACAATGTCACTTTGACAGCTATCAAAACAAATTAAAATCCCAATACTCATGGCAACACCACCGCCATATCACGTCAACTAACATTGGCCGATTCAGCAAGACACAAATATCTTCTGTCAGTACATTACATAAAATATTAATGTCTTGTTTGGCCAGTAATTTTAGTTGATACAGTGCTCTTCACGCCCAAACATGGTAAGTAGTGTTTGCACACTACTGCTCAAAAGACCCACCTTAACGTTAGTAAAATATAAAATTAAAAAAAAAACGATTTCAAACATAAAATACGCATTATTAGGGATAACTCAAATACTACTCGTCAGATCTCATTCACATTCTAATGAGACCACATGACAAGCACCAGCTTTCGAATGTCAAAAATCGACCATTTCGGTACACTCTAAAGACTTATTATGTAACACATACAAAAAAAAATACAGTCGAATTGAGAACTTCCTCTGTGGCGTACTCCACAACCGTTCCGCCATTCCAATGAGTTCGACGAACAAAATCACTTCACCGTTCTAATATGTATGACTACAACTTGTGGCTTTGGGCGAGTCCATTCTGCGGCCGGTTATTCCCCGCCCGCACCGCGGAGCGCACCCGCGAGCACCTTGCCGCTGCGACTGGTTCGGTTGCCATCTGACACACACGAGGAGATACTGCCGTAGGCCGCGCTCGCTTATCGTGTTTATTTTGTTATTGTTACCTCCGTACATTATCTAAAAACTGTTTTCTAAGTTGTACTTCTTAATTAAATAATTCTGTGTTAAAAATATAAATAATAACTATTCATTTCTTTCGGCCTAAATTAATTACTATACCTAAAAACATTCAGTTTAAACGTGGTGTCGCATCTCGACCCACACCTCCTTTTTTGAAGTTAAAAAGGAACGAAGCAGCGTGGAATATTAAAGGGTCCTTTTTTCTCGTACCTTAAAAATAAACCACATCTGTGTAAGGGACAAAATTTAAATCCCTGTCACAACTCAAAACGTTCATATCATCGTTACCGTCCGCATCTACCGTACGGTAACATATTCACTTGATTACAGTACCGGGCAGTTTGGCCGGCCATCGGCACTTAGCCGGCGGTCACGGTAATCCGGTTATGTCGTTTAATCGAACCGCCCGCCATAAAGTCGGTATGTCTGCCACTTTACCGGTATCGAATTACGCCTAACTGGATTACTGATACGGTGTAATTAAAATGGCGGGTGTGAATTTGCCTGAAAAAAGTAAGTAGGTTGATTTAAGTAGGACTGTCTTAGTTGCTTACGTTTAGGTATCATAGTTAAATGAAATGAAAATGAAAAGTTTATTCTGATAAGGCATTGTATAGTTTCAATGGAATGGTTAAGCACCTGTTTCCCACACTAGGCTCGAGACCCGTATTGTGAGAAAAAGGACTAATCCCTCTGAGTCGTTATAAGCAAATACATTCAAGCCTTTCATAAAAGTAGCTTCATAATAACTGTGGTAAATTATTCAATATCTGATGCTTTTGGAACTTAGGTAAATAGTCCCAAACATATCAGAAAACAATATAGCTTAATCTGAGCGGAAACAATGCATTATGATTTGGAAATATATAATAATATAGTTACTTAGGGAGTAGTCGTTTTTATGAAACAATAGATTGATTTAAAAAAAAAAATGTCAAACTCATTAGGCAGTTGGGATGTACTATTAATAGCTTCTGAATTAAATGACTGTTCCATATCTGTACTGTAACAGCCGGATCTTCCACTGCTCAACACAGCCTCCCCTATTAAGGGGGTAATTGACATAATCCCCACGCTTGGCAGGCGTCTTGGGGATCGCAGTGTAAGTTGGCAGTTCTTTGGAAGGCGTTGCTGCCCACCTTCCAGTATTTTTCCCTTAATCGCCTTTTAAGACACCCACGTGCCTCTACTGACGTCAACGTGAGTAGGATATTCCTGCACGATATTCGGTGCATAACGTGGGTCTTAACCATCTTAATGCCCATTTGACCCGAAATATACTAATAGAAACGAAAGGAAATACTTACTACCAGCAAGAATCCCAAGGTGGATTGTCATCATGTAGGCGGCCGGCCATAACAACGAGGCGAAAACTTTGTGCACTATGTTCTTGTGTTGTCCTTCATAGAGTTGAAGAAAATATATTGTACCGAGACACCATATGTGTAGCTTGCTACGAAAGCTTAAAACGAAGCACTGTTTATACTAACGTAGCTGGAGTTCGTAGCGTCGAGTATTTTCAGTCAATATAAGGTTTGGGTAAGTAGTTAATATTTAGATATTTTTAAAATCAAATTTAATACCACGTCAAATTTTGCATATTATGACTTACAACTATTACCTGAAATAATGTTGGGTAGTAAAATATCTAAGGTGTGCACTTAATAAACAATGCTCATTGAGATGCAGGGTAACATATTTATTTATTTTAGATATTATGCTGGCAGAGGTGTGAAACCAACCACGTTATGTTTGGTTTTTTTATGTAATTATGACGGAACAAGCACGAGGCCCACCTGATGTTAAGTGGACTAACCTCTGCCTAAATATAACAGATTCGCTTTCGTCCCAAGTCACGAATTGCACTGCGCCCGTCACCTTGAGACATAGTTGTTAAGTCTCATGTGCCTGTTATTTCACTGGCTCTCAAGGACAGCTGCCGGAACACACCGTTAGATGCTTGGCGACAGTTTTTCAAGTTGAGGGTGGTCGCTAGCGAGGCGGGCATTCGCAAAAAGCCCTTCCACCATGCGGTGAAGCTCAAGCCCGCGGCGGGATTCGAACCATGGACATGCTGCGCGGCAGTCCATAGCCAATGCCACTGAACCATCACTGCTTCAAGGATTCAATGTATTAGGCAGCAAGTCTATTGTCATAATATATTGGTCACAGTTCCAGACTTCCGGAGAAGTTGCATTAATATTAAGTACTTTCGCACAACCATCCGTTTATTATAAACTACTCCCAACTTAATCTATTACAGCCAAATACATACATTTGCCATTCGTCTCTCGGGCAGATGTGATTAACTGAGGGTCTAATGACCTCCTCTAATTGGAGCCTAAGATTTGGAAGCCATTGTCTTACATATTCATAGAGGTAGGGAATACAGACAGGTACCTTTAATTTATTCAGAGAGGCAACGGTCATGCAAATTTGTGGAATATCGGTCATGTATACGTCAGATTTAGGTGAAAATTATTGCGGATTGCCTTTCTGGACTGGTCTGATTGCTCTTTGAATTATTATTGGGTAATGGAGAGGTTCCGGCAATAATTCATACCTGTAAAATATAAATTACATGGCATCTGATTGTTTGGAAATTATGTTTGAATATTGGCGTGGCGTTAGAAATGTCGGGGGATGCTTTCTAGCAATATTATTCTAAATAATATATTCCGTCTATAAGATTTTATATTTTAGTAGTATATATTGTAATGTATCCAAGTGAGCCATCAGGAATAATTGAGAAATCGATGTTGATTTCGTTTATAAAAAACTTAAAAGCTAATTAAAAATACTATTTCACCTGCTGCGATAAAATCAGGATAGGACAGCATATCCATCTTACCAAAATATACGCGTATCACAAAATGACAAAAAATATTCACCACGAAAGGAATCGAACCTGATCATTTATTTGTCCCTTGAGCCAAAACATGTTCTGACAATTTGAACGTATGCGGCTACCGTGCCACCGCCGAGCAGGCGTGAATTCAAACAAACAAAAATTAAATGAAGCAGTGATAGCTCAGTGGCTTTGGCTATGGACTGCCGCGCAGCAGGTCCATGGTTCGAATCCCGCCGCGGGCTTGAGCTTCACCGCATGGTGGAAGGGTATTTTTGCGAATGCCCGCCTGGCTAGCGACCACCCTCAAGTTGAAAATTTGTCGCCAAGCACCTAACGGTGTGTTCCGGCAGCTGTCCTTGAGAGCTAGTCATTCTAGGTTAAGCCTGTTAACACCTTCGACCACATCATCACTTACTATCACGTGAAATTGTGGTCAAAGGCTTATGTATCAGCAATAAAAAAAAAAAACATAAATACTCGTTAATTTTCTAATGGGAAAGCCCACTGTTAGCTAGCGCCACTTAGATGGCGTTAAGTATTTATTACATACAAAAGGTCTAGTTTTAGGGAAACCACTTATTTTTGATTTTCTAATATATGTTTTTTGTCACCCAAAACTAAGGGTGATAAAACATTGCATAACTGTGCATTCAATATCAATAAATTATTTTAAAAAAAGCTGCTCTTCTCCCTTACGACGGGTAATATAAGTACTTTTAAACTAACTAGTAAGGAAAATGAACTTTTTTATGGTATGAAGTGATGAGACAGACAAGTTGCGTTCTTGATGCTTCATGCCTGTTCCTTACTGCCTCTAACGTACAGTAAGTTCCCTACTGCCTGCCTGTTCCTTAGTCTGTAGTGTAAAATTATTCCTTTCATTGCGATTTTGTAAAACCTGTTTAAAGTTTTAATTTTCATGTAGGTAGGTACGGTACAGCCGGGATTTAATTTCTGTTTAGCGAATTCTAATCTCACACATGTAACAAAGTACTCTTATCTTCCAAGAAGGCACTGAATTATTAATTTGACGTCATTACTTCCACACGTCTCGAGACCCTCTTTTGAGTTTGTTCTCGCACGTTTACAAGTCACTAAAGTAATTAGGGAATGATAAAATATTCAAATGTTTCTATCTTGTTGCCATGTATGTGAGTGGATAGTCTGAGGATTGAAAATTTGTTGTTTCAGCAAAGTCGAGAATCTGAGATGTGGATCTTTGACTGACATCTCCTTTTAAGCTTAAATTACACTAATATTATTAATGCAAAGTTATTGTGTATGAGTGAAAATGTTTATTAATTCACACTGAAACGACTGAACCGATTTGAATGAAACTAGGAATATAGATAGCTTGACCCCTGAATACCCAACATAGAATTATTTTCATGTCCATTCATAACGATATACGCGGGTGAAACCGCGGTGCGCATCTAGTTGTATAATGAAGTTATAGCTAAATAGAATTTCGTATACTTATAGTAGTTACGTCTTATTTTCTGGTAAGTTCATTGTCAATGAAATGTTGTGAAACTGGTGGTAGTTATTTTTTTTTGTAGCTATTGGGGTCTCACTGCGAGGGGGGCTCAACTCTTTCATTAAAATAACTCTCCTATTTTGGGGCAGTCGTGTAATGAGTCTTACAATGTTTTATTTTTAGGTTTTTGCTGAATATATCTTGTTAATCCCATCACTTTATATCTTCTTAGTTGGTAATTTAATAATCTGGGTGCTATTCGTATAAAAATGATATAAAAATCAATGGTTGAAAAAGTTATAAGAAATGCCTAATTTTTAATTTAGTCAAATGGTTTAGGGACATGGAGTAAATATATAAAACTCTTCATGATTGCAAGATTATATGACACTCGTAAATAAGAACTAAGTCATTGGTTTACCCTTTCAGAAACAATCTACTGTGCCGCTTCTTTGAAGCAAGGGTCGTGTAATCTTTGTCTTGTTAGACAGCAATCTTGATAAATATACGAATACTAGATATATACCTAACTACACGTTGTTATGCCATACAGAGTTACGAAACTGCCCTCAAGGCATAAACACGAGCCTCCCAAGATGCTAATAGCTCTCTGTTATCTTAGGCTAAGAAGATTTGGTGAACAATGCTTATGTTTCAGCAAAGGGCTATCTCACCCGATCCTGGTTCGGGCTAACTGAGATTCCACTTAAGTATTGTTGCTAACACTGATGTATCTATTGTTCGAGTGAAATTGTTCACTTGCACATGAAATTTAATACAAATACAAAATATTTTTATTTGACATATCAATGTGTTACAGGTAAATTGGGAATCCATTGGCTCCAAACTAGTGTGAACTGTGTTTCAGAGCCAAAGGCTTCCCCCATAGAAATTACAAATATCATATATGACAAAGCCATAATATAGTAGTACGGTACATTTTAAAAAAGTAAAAAAAAAATGTTTATGTAAATAAAAAGTTTAGTTAATACACATTAAATCAAAGTTGTACTTAAAGTAAATCAAAATTAATTTTAAATCAATTTATGCCTCAATCTCAGATATGTACATTCAAAAATCAAAGGTTTATTTTGTAATATTTTGTAATACTTTGTTTTTCCAACGCACATATCGTCTTTATTTAAAAAAAATAAAGGCTACACGAGTAGGAAACTGACTCAGCAAAACTTTGTTAAGCCAGTCTCCCACATGCAAAATCACAGTAGAAATATATCATAAAATATATATAAATAAAACATTTGCATACATAAAGCGTCTAACATATCCTCAGTGGTACCATAATAAAATTTGCTAAGCCATGTTATTATTACCTTTTTAATTTCATTGTTGTTGTACTTCTTGATACTAAGTTCTCTATCTATTTTATTATATATAAGTAGTACCATTATTTAATTTTTTTTTGTATAAACGTCTAGATTTTGGAACAGGACAGCAATCTACTCTTTGGTTGTTTTAACTAACTTTGGAACAGTTTTTTTGTGATACCGCCTTAAACTTTCAAAGATGAACAATAGTATAATATTAATAATAAATTTAATAATATCAGTAGTAATGGTCACTGTCTTGTAAAATGCTATATAAGTAATAAAAACATATCTTATACCAAATTAACGTTTCTAGCAATTTCGTACTATTATTGTTTTTTATTGGATTACAACGGAACACGTATGAGGTCCACCTGATGTTAGGTGGTAACTCCTGCCAATAACAGTTGCATTTCGAACTGCCCTGTGCCCATCACCCCAAGACATACAGTCCTTAAACGTATGTGCCTGTAATTTCATAATTACTTACTGGATCTCAAGGAGTGGAACACGTTATTAGGTGCTTAACGATAGATTTTCTATTTAGGGTTCTGTGAGAACACTAAACGTTATTTATGACATTGATTTGTATTCGCGAGCCGAGAAATCTTTTTACATCTTATTTATGTTTAATTTTGTGCTCTTAAAATTTGTACTCGTATATATAAAAAAACTGATCACTTATTGTGTAATTTAACGACAAGACAATATATAATAGAATATTAGTCTCTACCCGTGTAGAAGCCAGTAAGGTTAACCGAGTGCATATTTTCAAGTGAAGCCAAAGCGAGCTGAAAGTTTCTAACTTCACAATGGTATTGTTCAGATTCTAAGTTACTTTGCCGACGTCAAAGGGAAAGTTTGAAGCGGTACACGATTGAAATGTTTGTGTCAATGGGTGGTTGTTATTTGGAAATGTAATTAATTTCAATTAAGCAATTTAAAGTTTTCCTGGGTTGTTCTGCAATCGGTGGCTTTTTGTTTTTATTTTTCTTGGCAACTGTTTTTTCACGTAATGTTTATTGGGATATGTATTCAATACGTCTAGCAACTTATTTAGGACCTTATAATAACGTATAGTTCTTAGATTTTGTTGTCCTTTAGTTCCCTAACTTCAGAATATAAGGCTGTTGCTTGTCTACCCGTTGGATGAAGCAAAAGTTCACTCAATGAGCAGCATACCATCACCCACGTTGAAGGGAGTAAGGTTTTCCTGCACATAAGGTGAACAACAAAATGCCTGATTACCCGAAAGATAGCGGGTATACAACCAACAGAAGCACTCAAAACGGTGTTAGGCGCCTCTGTGCGGCGGCCTCTAAACCAACATAACTGTAACATATATGGCTCCTCACTTTAGGTGGGTTGCTTTAAAAAATAAAACACTTTTGCAAAGTTTTACTGTCTTCTCTTTATTTTTGCGTTTTTCATCAAGAGAAGCTGATCGATAATTAGTAGATACCGGACAGATAAAAATAAACTAAACAATTACCACACCTTCTAACACGGCCGTAAAACTATTCCTTTAAACTTAAATTTTAAGTCCGTTTTTCTATACGTGATGATAGGTTAGCCTTTGACCACTATCTCATCAGATTTTCTACTTGAAGGTGGTAGCTAGCCAGGCGGGTAATCGCAAATTGCCCTACCACCATGCTATAACGACTGCCATCCTAAGACAACAACCGGGACCGATGGCTTAACGTGCCCTCCGAAGCACGGAAGCGCTCAGTAGTAATGTTACCAGCGTTCACCCATCCAATCCATGACCGAGGCCGACGTTGCTTAACTTTGATGATCGGTTCAAAATGGCTAAGCAAACTTCGCTACGAGCGCTTCAAACTTAATAATATGTTCTGCCAATTGTTATTAAGGGTCTTTTATGTACCTAGTTAGAGAATACTGCACCAACCAAGACGTGTGGGTTGAGGGTCTGAAGAAGAAGAAGGACTATGATAAAAAAAATATCTTCACGGTCATACAGTACTCGTTGATATTTATCTTATAAATACTCTACCTCCAAAATACGCTTGAAAGACAATGTGCCTAAATGAATGCTTTATATGTGAATATTTGAAATTCCCATATCTCAGAGCAAATACCAATCTCGTCTACCAATTGATTAGACATTAACAATTCAATCAAATCCATACGGATTGTGAGCAAACAAGGTAGAGTTGTAGAGTTGCTCTACCTGAGCCGAAGTAACCTGCATTCCAGACTCAAGTGCTCTCAACTGTCTACAGTTTAGTTTGGTCTAACTTGACACAAAGGCGTGCCATTCCGTCTGCTTGCAGGTGAAACTTGGCCTGATGCTATGAAGTGTAGCTTTGGTCGTGTCTAATTTAATATTAGATTCGCCATAAACTATTAAATTTGTTTATACATTTTGCAACTAGATATACGTGAACGGTTTCTTAAGATTGTTGCGAGACTTGGCAAGATATAATTATAAAGTATGAACCTTATCTGCACAATAATCCTTAGTAATTGCCTATCCTGTTTTTCCCGGGTCTCAAACTATTTCCATACCAAATTTCATTCAAATCGGTCCAGTAGTTTTGGCGTGAAAGCGTAACAGACAGACAGACAGAGTTTCTTTCGCATTTTGATTTTAAATAATACATTTTAGTAAGAACTGCATATATATGTCTCCTAATTCATTGTGTCATGACGTAGATCGTCTACGGATTAAACATTATTAGTGTTATTAGCCCGCAGTGAATTTGTTTTCTACACACTAAACACATCGTAGCAAGACTTCACGCCTCCTTCTGACGTTTGGCAACAAAACAGCTAAGATATTTAGAGACTTTCGCATCCGCTGCTTTAATAATATTATGTTACTACATACGGTTTTTCAAGCACAACATTAAAAGGAATTAGGTATTATGTATTTCAACGTAAATATAATTTAGTTAAGGTACCTACCCAGAAATCTATGTAATTTAATTCATTACATAAATTTAATTATTTGCAATATCAGATGTAGGTTCAGATTTATAAAATCAGTACTAATACAAATGCGAAAGTAGCCCTGTTTGCTGTTTGTTACGCTTTCACGCCAAAACTACTGGACCGATTTGAATGAAATTTGGTATGAAAATAGTTTGAGCCCCGGGAAACATTAAAGGATAGTTTTTATCTAACTGCGCAAAAAGAGGTTAATGTTTTTGCGCGATAACCGACATACGCGCGGGCGGTGCCGCGCCCGCAAAACTAGTATTTAAATAAACAAGAAATTGCTGACAGTTATGATAATTGCCAAGTAGTTATTATATAATAGTTTAGAAAAAGTAATGTGTTTCATCAATATTTTTCTTTTCATTCAATTCGTATACGGTTTGAACAATTGCAATTTATCTCAAGGAGTTGACTTTGATCACTCCGTAACCAAAATCATTTAAAGTCAAAAACGACGAGGAGCTTATTCATCTCCGTCGTTTTCACAAATCAAAGAGTAAACGTTTGAAAACATTTCAAATTATAAGAACTGGACATATATAATACAGATACATGTCTCACAATAAACTTGACTGAACAGTGATGACGATAAAACCGACTGGTTGATTTGGAGATACGAAGGGGTTAAAAAGTAGGGCGATTTTGAACCTCACAAAGGCCGGAAATTTACCCCTCTCAATTCCAGTCAAATACCTAATTTGCAACTATAAATGAATAAACTATCTATACGATGGTCTATTATACGTTATACATATGATTTTGTTTCGTTGCAAAGTCAAGCACATTTCTGAATACATTTTTTGCCTGGTTAAACAATTATTCAAACATAATCTTAGCTTAAAACACCGGGCAAGTTAAACCTCCACCCTTTAACTTTTAAGCGACTTTCGCTCTTAACGAAATATTTTATTACCGTAAACACATTAAAAGTAACTTCATTACGTACCACACGAGACTCGGCGCCGCCGTTCCGACCTTTTTAGCAACATTCAATTTTAATTTTAACATCGCTCACTCAATTTTACGTGGAATTTTTAAACGGATAATCTTGTTATAAGGCACAGGATTTTATACGTGGAAAGTACTTTTTTACAATAATGCATTATGTAATACACAAAATTATTCAATTCGTTATCTTTAGTTTACATGTTCTGGATATCTTTCAATGATGTATGAAGTAATTTAATAACTTGAGTTTACACAACAAGACATGATGCTAACTTATTTATATAGTTAAAAATAAATGAAGCGCTCTTAGCTTGCTTAGTCGTTCTTAACCAATCAGCTAACTTAAGGAATGTCCGCTGCAATCTTGACTTGAATGGGTGACCGCTAGTGGCATTACTACTGAACGCTTCCGCGATTCAGAGAGCACTATAAGCCGTCGGTCCCGGTTATTGTCTTAGGATGGCAGCCGTTTAGCATGGTGGAAGGAGATTTTAGAATGCCCACCTGGCTACCGCATTCGATTAGAAAATCAGTAGTCAAGCACTTAACGGGGTGAACCGGCTGTCTATGAGTGCCAGTAATTCCAGGTTAGTCTGAACAACATCTTTGAGCACATCATCATGCACCATCAGGAGAGAAAGTGGCTAACCTGTCAATTAATAAAAATGTGCACGAAGTGCCACAATTACTTACTATTAAGTTAGATTGTGGTTAAAGGCTAGCCTATAAGATATAAAAAAATATTATATACATACGTATATCTATGTGTAAAGATAAGCTTCCCTTTAACTACAGTTTGAATACCTATGCAATAGAAGCGACCGCAAACATCGTAAGTCACACAAAGAGACCGCTTCACTATCCGTGTAACACAGGTGCTTGAAAAACTCGAGTTTTGTGTAAATGAGCGGAGGGTATCACGCATATGCCGGGAGGAAGCGACGGGCATAAATCTGTGCGACGGTGGCGCCGCGGCCGGAAAAGGAAGCGCCGACGTCGTTTGCCGCATTGTACTATCGGCCGGCAGGCCGCGCGGACGTCACTGCCTCTGTTGTGAACTCCACTTTATAGCGGTCGCGCAGAGATACGCGCCCTATCGCTCTGAAGCGCCTTTGTCATGGCACCTTTATGGCGGTGCTATGCTCAAATGCTTTTTACGCTACCTGATGGGTTGGAAATGTCAATAGGGAATGGGGACGGTAATGTTAATAGAATGTTCTGTTTTCGTTCTGACATTTTCATGTCTTTTTAGCTAGGTGTTTATAAGTTCATAGTCAGCTTTGAACTTTGTTTCAATACCTGTTATCTTCAACAATAGCATAGGAAGAGTACATATTAGAAAGCTATTTAAAAGATTAAAGTTCATTTATAAAAATTTGTGACCTCATTGTATAGAAATCAAACTTTCAAAACTACAAAAAAAAAGTTTGATCAACAAGCGGTATTCAATCCAGCGACGTCTGATGGTGAAGAGTTGTGATTGTGGTATTATTTTTCTTTCGTCGTGATTTGCATTTAAAGGAAGTAATGTCGATATTGAATAATATTGACAGTACTTGCTATGTTTGGTTCTCATTATTGCTTACAATACGATCTAAACTTGTCACTTGTTCGCGAATAGTAGAAAGCACCGATTCTTAAATTTTATTAGCTCTCTTTTTGTTTAGGTAGTATATACTTATACATAGCGTTTTAGTATAAGATAAAAAATTATGTTCTTATTTTTTTTTACACCTGATAAGTTAGCCGTTTGCTATTATCTCATCTGTTGGGTTGATGTTGAAAACGAGAATGGTGAGCAACATTCAAGGTAAACTGAGGTAAACTTCACAAAACGGTTTACAAATGTACTCTAATAAAAACTGCAATTCAACAAAATATTAAAGTTTATTAATATCTAGTCAAATTGCAGAATCGTTATCCAGAACTAAATCATATTCGATTCAGCGTACCGAGTCTCACCGGTAGTGGTCTAATCGCGGAACCATTTCGATAGTGACATCCGCCAACAAACCAACGGTCGCCTGAATTTTAAGCAGAAATACACACTAAAAGCCTACGTATGTATTTATGAGCAATTAAGAAAATAAAAATATGCAAGAAATATTGAAACTTGTTAATATACAGCCATTGTAATGTTTGGAATCTCTAAGGTAATGGATAGATTCAGGCGTTACTTTGCGGAAATCCATATTTAATAATAACAAATACTTTTAAAAGTATCTTACCGACACTTACCGATCGCACGATCGAGACGTTGTCTCGATCGTGCGCTCGGTAAGTCAAGACCTCCTGAAGAAGCGAAACTAGTCGGGTATTCTTCCGGTTAGGCTGCGTGATGTTTGTGACGTCAGGTAGATAACAGGAAAATTAGGCGGAATTGTCACTAGATATATAATTTTATGCTTTTTTAAGTGTTTTATTTAAATATTATTTGATATTTTTTAGGATACTTTTAAAAGTATTTGTTATTATTTGGAATTTCTTTTGTCCAGAGTTTGATTCTAAGCCGTTTCAAACAAATTATTTGGTTTACTGACAAATAAATTTACAATAAAGCCCAAAATCTAGAACTTTTCCCAGTATACCTATTGCAATAAGCTCGCGTCCTATTCTGCCACCCTGAAACATATCTGGTCTCACATGGGTGTTAAGATATCTACCCCTTAAGGGCATACAGGCATGACGATTTTTTTGAAACTTTCACGTTAAATATCCGGATCACATAGAGAATGGGCGGAACAGAATATCAGATCGGAAAGCAGTTAGTATATACTCCCCAACTTCAGAAAAAAGAACATCAAAATGCAAGCAGATTTGTCTTAAAAAACCAATACACTGCTCACTAAATAAAAACTTTTTAATTTTTAAACCACGGATCAACTTTACTAATTGGAGAAGATTCTCCACACGGAAACAGACGCACAACGTAAGTAGGTACGTGCTACAGGACCCTAATTATTTTTTGTGATGTATGAGGCACCTAAAAATACACTTAGACGTAGGCTATCGACAAAGACTGTTATGTAACTTAATTTTGACCTAAAGTGCTTAGTAGAATTCTTCTAAGAATGTGTATATTGACACCTATCATATTGTCTCTATTACGGTAGCGACATTTTGTTCATGTGTTCTTTGAAAACGAGACCCCAAATGTTAAACGTTAAAGATTTCTGAAAAATAAATAAACTATTGCAATTCCCGTATAAAGTTGCAGCATTTTACGGTATTTACGGTTAAGTCTTCCCATCGACACTAGAAATCGATTCAATATAGATACCTATTGATTTCCCGAAATAACAAGATGCAAATACTAACTAGACTATAATTTTGGGCTTCTCTCATATAAATAATAATTTTAAGGCCGAAGCTTTTATATCAATTTTTGAAATTTACATCCTACCACAAAATCCGCTGTGTCCAGCCATAGTGCAAAACAATAACGATAAATGCTTATGCAAATTGAATCTGCAGCGCTTCCTGTTCATTGTTGATAGCAACGGTAACAACCGCAGTGTGATCCAAGCTACGTATTTTTTTTCTTTAGAAAAATATATGTTTTATATAGTAGTATTTTCTATGAGGTATCGGACGTATTGTGTAAGGGCCGTTTGCTTGCTTTTTACTATACTGTACTGTTTCAGCCCGATTGTTCACTGCTGAACACAACCTCCCCCATTTAGAGGAGATGGGGGGGATTGCCATAATCCCCACGCTTGGCAGGGGCCTTGGGGATCGCATTTAATATATCAGTGCCTTAGAAGGCGCTGTGCCACGTTCCGGTATTTTACCTTTAGTCGCCTCTTACGACACCGCAGCTAGAAATGTTGCGATGACATTCTAACCCGGCACCCCACGGGGATTTTCACGGGGATTTTTAGTATGCTAGGCTTTTTACTATAGAGGTAAATAAATAGGTTTTTTTTAATATATGTTATGAAAAAGCTGCGAACTCTTTGTGCGAGTTCGCCCGGGGAAGTTCTACGGCCATACATATGTTGCATGGTGCATAGCTAATTCTAGGTTAGCCTGACCAACATCTTCCACTATATAATCACTTACCATTAGGTAAGATAGTAGGTACTAACTAGTCAAAGGCTAGCCTATCGGCTATAAACAAAAAATTGTATATTATCAGTTTATTCCTATTCCGCGGATTTAAAACGAGTGTTTTTTTATGAATTGTTTTGGAGAAACTACCTCTTTCTTACTCACAGTTATGGAAGAACCAAACTCCGTTTTACAAATAATTCAGATGAAAATAAAATATTAATCCATTTCAGTTCATTCTCACATAATTCTAAACTCGACCCATCTACTGAATTCACAATATCATTGTATTATTCAAACAAATGCCCATAAAATAAACTATTTCTATCCAAAACGTCTGCAAAAGAACTTTATAGAACTATTCGCACAGCGTGAGTTCTCGCCTCAATATTTATGAAGCTCGCCTCAGTCATCATCAATCACAAAGTTATAAATAAAACAATAAAAGGTAAAAAGTTACCGCAACTTACCGCAAGTTCCCGCAAGGGTCGGCCACTTCACTCCCAGACGCAATATTGCCGAAGAAAACATCCACTTATTGGAATAATATGTAGATTACTATGATATTAGAAATATTGTGCGGGCAGTCCATACTTTATTACTCGTTTGGGCCAATAACTCTCTCAGACTTTTGTATTGGGTTTTTCGGAATCTATCTATAGTAACTTAGATTTTATTATAAAAAGGAACAAGTAATAGATGTCTCTATTAATTTTTAAATATATAGTCTGGGATGTGTGATGAAATATATGGGAGGTAAACTAGTTTCTTAGTTTTGTCAAGGACCCGTACGATCTATGGTCGGAAAACAATAACGTACGATGGAGCAAAACTTTACAATAAAATACCCACTCACATTAAAAATGTACACTCATTCAACGTATTTAAATCTAAATTGCAGGATTATATTTTAGCACAACAAAAGAAATACGTTGAATGAGTACCTACATAATGACGACGATGTACCTAATATTATTTTTAATTAATGTTCTCATGTAAGTGACTGTACTATAAGAATAAATATCTTTAAACCTAAACCTATGTGTGTATCACTCTATTCGGGCATTCCGTATAAGAGGTTTTTTGGTTCGAAAGCTTCAAAACTACATTTTAAATCGACCTATTGAGTATTTTTTGGTTAAGACAGTACACAATATAACCGAAATTTCAAATTCTTTATAACTAGTTCAGTTGTTGAGATGGATACCGCAATGAAATTGGTTTAAAATTTGAAAATTTGACGGATTAACTCTGACTACAATGCTCGTCGAATTATATCGATAACTTGCATGCTACTACTAGTATTCCAAAATACTTTTTGTAGTCAGCTTCGGTTATTGGACCCATAAAAAAAATCTTTCGAAGTCAATATTCGATTTTGTGTCAACAGCTGACCTTTGGACGGAAATACAGACGCAGAGGAGTCTCATTAATAAGCAGTTGGAGCCTTGATTTTGCATGGTGGTAGGGCATTTTGCGAATGCCTGCCTGGCTAGCTACCACCCTCAAGAAGAAAATATGTCGCCAAGCACCTAAAGATGTGTTGCTGTCCTTGAGAGCTAGTAATTCGAGGTAAGCCTGAACAACATTTTCGACATCATCACTTACCATGAAGTGAGAAATAAAAAAAGTAAAAACTTGGTCATTACAATATGACGGAAATCGCTATTTTTACTACATATATCATTTATGTATTTCAATAAATAAACACCTTCTTATTTAGACTCCTCTTTTCCCGAAAGAGGTATGCATAAATGTCCAAACTCAGACATTTCAATAAATAACTACTAATAAATTTAAAACGTATCCTGTCAGACAATATCACATAAGAAGGTATTGTGTTAACCCCGGCTTCCACAGCTACTTGTTACTTTCATTCCATGCAATCAAACAAAACTTTAAAAAGTTTCATTCCCTAAGCCCCTATGCGAGAGCAAAATACCACGAACTTATGATAGTTCAGAAATGGATTCGTAATAACTTATTTATGATAAATCGTATAAATCATTTTCGGTAACGCGCCTCCAGACTTGCGATAAAAGCGAACGAATCAAATTGTGTGCGATTCCTAAACGAGATATGTATTCGGTACTGAGCGAACTTCGACTTGTATTTTCTTTTGGGAAAGGAATGTGTGAATATTCTTTTAGAAAATGGGGATGTAATTTGTGGCCGAAATTGTGCCATATCTAAGAGTTTTTACTTTTTACTTGTAGTCTTTTTCTTAAAAGTTGGTAAGTGACGATGTGGTCTAATAATAACCTAGCAAAGAGCAGAGCTTTGTGAGGGCCCACATTTATTATACGTGATTCTAGTGGTATCATCTAGTATTAAGTAGATTAACAAAGATGTATTTGAGTAATACTTTCAGCTAATAGATCTAGCCTGTGACCAGATGATAAATAGGCTGAACCTAGGATTACTGGCTGTAAAGTTTTATGTTGCAAATGATTTTATACTATTGGGTGGTAGCTAGCCAGGCGCACATTCGCAAAATAATTTGTCAACATGTAGTGAAACTCAAGCCTGCAGTGAGATACAAACCATTGATCAACCCCCAACGTGGCAGACCATAGAACTTTTATGGAAGCATAAAAAAAAGTTAGGACAAGATTATACTGAAGAATTCAAAGATGACATTTTCTAAGAGCACATCGCATCCACGTTATTCTTTCCCACAGAGAAAACTAAGTGAACGTTTTTTCGTTACCTCATCGCCGGCCTATATGCCACTTGTAATGCGTTTAATATTTCATGATATCGCCGCGAGCTCTATCGGTATCTGTCGGCCCATAAATAACTAACAAAAACTGCGGACGGGGGCGCCGACTTTGAAATCAAACCTATCAATATGATATTACATTCGTATTGTTGGTTTTGTATTTAGATTTGTTGTAATGTGGTTTTGTTATGAATCGGCTGTGAACGTATTTATATAGATATTTATATTTATGTAGTAGCCAGTTTTTTTTAAGATGAGTATAATATAATTACTTATTAAAAACCGACTGCAAATCGAATGATATGTTGCGGAAAAAATCCTGTGCTCATTCCTTTGCGGAATCGTGACTCCCTGGCAAAGGACTTCAAAACAGTCGAAAATTGGTCGTCATATTTACGAAAACTAACATACGAATTCTTATTAGATCGTTATAAAAATCTCTAGCTTGCGATGGTTATCAAAATGAAGAGTATATTCATATGCACATTGCAAATGAATCCAGTTTACTGTTCAATTTTCATTATTTTCTTTAACCGCCGGTTAGAATTTATTAAAAAAACGAACTATATACAAAACTACAGCTACTACATTAAAGCATTTAGACAACCTATTAGTTTGTACTCCAAAAATTTGTTTGATATGATTTTCGCTTAGCACGCGATAGTGCTTGTAATCAAATTTAGAAACCTATTAGTTATTTCAGACTCACAGGCAGTCCAAACACTCCAGCCCACCTAGAACCGCTTGATTTGCTCCGCCAAAGTAGCCGCGGCGTCTGCACTCACTATGGTTATCATCATGCTTTTATCTATGTTTCACAAGTTATGTTTTAGCCCCATTGTCAGGAATAATCTGGGGCAGACTGGAGTTTTTAGGTACAACAACATCAGGCATGTTCCAAATCCGATACTACGCTACTAAAAATGTATTTGCTAGAAACCCGATGACTTGCAACCCCAGGGATATGAAACCTAGACTACTATATTCCGCCACACGACCAATGAGGCGGTTAATTTTATAAATACTGATGCTAACATGTATATTAGTAATAATATAGATAGGTATAGTTCAGTTACGCTATGCCGATGAGTATCTAGAAGTATTTTGACACTCCTGACCTACGAATTTTCAGCAGCACTGTGTATATACTAACTACTAATACTTAAACCCATGTTTTCAAATCACTGCGTAAAGCTTGAAGGTGAAAAAAACGTTTACTTTCCGTAGTACATATTATACCTATAGTACTACCAGTAGTAACATGGATTTTTTACCCATCATACTACTAAGGTAGTTAGTACTTATATGTAAAAAAAACTTATCTTAGAAGTACCTAACTGTAGATATCAAATACGACGGATTGCAAAATTTTTTTACAACGACGGCTGTCACAATTGAAACATTGTTGTTATAACCTATGATAACAAAAAACACATTTTTTTTATTTACTGTAGTAGTAGTAAAATTGGCACAAAGAAACCCATAGCACCAACAAGGTGGTCGGTAAAAAAAACCCGTGTTACTATATTTTTTTACGGGATAACGACGGAGCTCGCCCATGCCCTTAAATTCAGCGGTAACCGCTTCCAATACGACGAACTACTCTGCACACATCAACCTGTGAACCTGAAACATATAGAGTTGTTTTAAGTCTCATGTGCCTGTTATTTACTGGCTCTCAAGGACTGCTGCTGGTTACCACTAGCAGCAATCCTACCGCTTGCTACCACAAGCCAAGCGAGAATTCGCAAAAAGGCCGGTGGGAATTCAGGCATGGACGTGCGGCACGATAGTCCGTAACTATTACCGCTCCGGGTAGCAAACGAAAAAACGTGTATCTATGTTCCAATCAAGACACCTACAGCTGGTAAAGTTCCTGCTATTTGTGTGAATCCACGCATTTTGATAACGCTGCCTAGAAATCAAAACGTCTATGTCATTACAAACTATTACGCACTTCATTACCAAAAGTGCCAAGATATTGGTCACGTAGTTTTTGACAACTCCGCACATAATGCAGAATACAACAACAAAATTGACCAAATCACGATATCTACAATTTAGTACAATGGTAGCCACCAATGCGCTAGCGGTCGACGTTTGTATTCAAAAGCGCTAAACGTTAAATTTATCGCGTGTTTCCGATTTAAATCGGCGAATTAACGACATTGCGCACCGCGTCGGCTGTTTACCCGATTTATTCGTGCCGTGCGAGCGCCGTGCAACCTCTATATTTAGATATACAGACAGTAAGAGCTTGACAAAATAATTGTGAGTGTGAAGTGAAGGCGACGATAATGGTAATAAAGTTTAGATAGGGAAAAAAATGTATATATGCTACAAGTACCTTCCAATGTTCGTGTGAAGTTTTTCTACACGCTTGCCAGGAAAAAATGATGCACTATAGTATTATATTATATTTAAATTATACCATGTAATTATACCATTATTGAAGAATATCCTAAGCAATATGAATATTAAGCAGCACCAGTGGGGTAATTTAAAGTAAAATATCGATAAGAGCCACTATAGCAAGCGAGCACTATACTAGAATAGTATATGTATATTCATATATAACAAAACTAATAAAAGTGTTATAAGCATACATTAAAATAAAGTACTAGATATAACATTAAAACGTACAATAAAATAACTATCTTATGACGATTTCACTAATATTTTCACCTCGGAAAGTGGCGTCAGAAATACCACGCAGCATGGCCGAAATATGTTTGAGTTTAATTTCTACGCGAAACATCTTCAGGAGGTCTTAAGTCTTCGAGCACATGATCAAAATTTGGACTAGATTATTCGTATTCTCCATCAGGTTCTCCATGCCACATATTGTAATTTCTATGGGGAGCTGCTGCTGAGATAGAGACAATCTTTATCTTACAAAAGCGTGCAATTCGAGCCATATATGAAATGGATCCTAGGGAATCTCTAAGGGATCTTTTTAAAGAAATTGATATATTAACTTTACCGAGTCTGTATATATTTGAAAATATTATGTATGTTCGGAAAAATTTGAGTAAATTTAAATTAAACAGTGACAACCATCATTACAACACTAGGAACAAATATAAATTAACGGTACCATGTTTTAGATTAGCAAAGACAAATAAAAGGTCCTTTTTAGGTAATTGTGTGCGGTTTTATAATAAAATTCCCAAACATATTACAATGCTCACAGAAGGAAAATTCAAATTGCATGTGAAAAATATTTTGATGAAGAAATCCTACTACACAGTTTGTGATTACTTAAACGACAAAAATGCTTGGAAAATTCCACCTCTGCCAAGCCATCACATGTCTCCTACGTAATTTAAACAAATATTGTAATAATTGTATAATATTGTTTATAACACATTGTAAAAAGACGTTTAAAAGAATGGCCCCGAGTTTCTTGCCCGTTCTTCTCGCAGTGGCTCTATAAACTTTTTTTGCTGAACGTGGCAGTACAATGTAGAATATTTCAATATTAAAATTTGTAATTGACCTTCATAAGAGCGTCGTAGACGCCTAAATTGAATAAATGATTTTGAATTTGAATTTGAATTTGAATTTAAATAAGTAGCCTCGTGGACTTTTTATTATATCCATACTTTTATTTTGTATACTTGTTGTTTACGAGTTAGTCACGGGACTGAATTTGTATAAATTTGTTTTACTGCAGTTTGTCTGTATTGTGGAAAAACTACCAGCGACGTGAAAATTATACTCTGTAGGCTTGGCATGTATTACAGTTGCAGTTTAGCTGATAGCAATGGGCTTTTTGTTTGTTCTTTAATTGTTGGTTGAGTTTAAACTTCAATGGTGATAAAATCTGTTTGCAGAATAAATACAATGATAGTAAACGTATAGCAGAAAAATATAAAGATATTGTTATATCAAGACGTATTTTGTTACCTCTCTTGAAGGAAATATTTTTAATTTCTGGAAGCAATTCACTTGTTAAATATCAAAGTTAACTATTTATACCCCATTTTATTTAATTAATGGAATACTGAATAGATTTACATGCTATAGTATGTGTGTAAAAATGAATTCAGGAACATAGTATGTGAGGATTGAGTTTACAGCAAATTTTCATACGAGCATATGCATTAAGGGATTACGTTAATTACGTATTAAGGGATGCCGCTTTTATGAAAATGAAAACCATATTATGTATAGTTATGACCACGCAATCTAAATAGCAAAACGTCTTAGTATGAAAATGTATACTGCAGTGTTATTGTGAAAGTATTTTGCCTGGATAGTAAAATGCCTCAGACGAAGATGTCCTAAATTATTACATTGTATAAAACGAAATGGGTCTACATTTTTATAATTTGGAATTGATATGGCGTTTGAAATCTTTGAAATAAATTAATTTCAATTGTTACACAGCAGATTGAAGTAAAATACATTTTCTTACAGCATTTTATATCTCTATGGATAAATCTGTATATGGAACGGTAAAACCAGACAATAATAACTATCAACACATATTAAAATAAATTATAATGATTTTATATTCGCTATCGCGTTCACACACTAGTAACTTTCAAAAGAGCTCCGCGGTAGAGCAAGTTTCACTGGATTCTATGGGCTGAATTTAACTTCTAATTAAATAAAATTGTAATAATAAAAAAAGTAGTTGTTAGAATTAAAATTAACATATCATCATGCGATTGTATCCCTGAGGGTGTAGGCAGAGGTGTCTAAACATCCATGTTACTAAAGGTAAAATAACGGAAGGTGGGCAAGAGCGCCTTCTGAGGAATATATAATTAGATACGATCCACATGATGTCTGCCAAGCGTGGAGGATTATGTCAAACTGCGTTCAGCAGTGGAGAATCCGACTGATACAATACAGTAAGTAAGCCTCTGACGTCTCCCACGGGAAGATATAGGGGGATACATTTCTAGCCCGGCACCCCACGGGGGTCCTAAGATAATATATTATTATTACCATAGGTACACCAACTTTTTCGCATTAGCCTATAAAATGGCGTGGTTCAGCTGCAAACTGACAAACGCTCATCTCGATTTACGAGCACAAATCAAACATTTAGTCGGAGGCGGTAAATCAGGATGGCGACGAATTTATGGCGAAAACAGCGCGACCCGGGCTAAGCACGTGATGCTGGGTAATATGCGGAAAAAATATGGGAAATCCGAGTTTTTCGGATAAACTTAAAGAATTATATATAAAGATCAGAATTTTGAATACAAAAACAAAAAAAACACATTATGATTTAGGACATTATGAAGGAGAGAAAGTGTAAGTGTGGAAGGGTAATAATCACCTAAACTCTATTTAAAAGCGAATAAAGCTGCGGGCAGATGCTATATGCCGGTTTCTTTTTTTAAGATTTTGTCGATATATTTTTGCTATATAGTTTTAAAGTATAAAAATGACAATGTTGAATTACACATTATAATACAATCACAGATCATTATCCCATTACATTTTCTTTGTAAAGCGTGCACTTAATGGTTTTTTAAATATCGCCGAGAACTTTGCTACACACGTCGCTGAACAATGGCACGAAAAAGGGGGAAAATATAATTTATTTTCGAGTTAAATCTTTTGTGGAAATAATATGACATTTCTATTTGAAGTTGTCGGTGATTTATCGGTTGCCTTGTTGTGGTTTGGAACCGGTTGAATTGGAGGTGTCGTTCGCAATCGGTTCGTCGGGTTTGAGCTTAATGATTGATGGATGTTTATTCTGTATTTTTAGATTTATATTTTTGGTTTTCAATTATTTACGATTATTTAGTGACGAATAAATTAATCTTAATTTTATAAACGAATGAGTAATATCTGATTAAAACTTAAAAGCCTGAATACACTACATAATAATACACTATACAATAACCTGAAATACACTACATACCTTCATGAAAAAGTTTTAGTTAATAAGTATAAATCAATTAAAAAAGGAAAAACCCGACTGTAAATTATTTATTTTCGTTAAACGTTTTATCGTTCCATTGTTATTAAAACTGCAAGTTATACAGGGTGTAATTGAATTCATGGGCATCCTTTTAAATTTAAACACTACCAATTTGCATTACGGCTAATATGTAATAAGCTGATTAAAAAAATAATTTAGGTTTTTTTAGGTAAACCAACGAACAAAACCCTAGGTATTGTTCGTTGGTTTACCTAACTGGCGTGCCCAGTACGTGGTCGGGGCATTGTCTCATACACTTATTGTTTGACAACACACGGAAAATACTGAAACTGCAATCCAAAGGTGCGAATGATTTTTTTAATCAGCTTATTATTAGCCGTAATGCAAATAGTATTGGTAGTGTCTAAATTTAAAAGGATGCCCATGAATTCAATTGCACCGTGTATAGGTTTATGGCATCACTTTTTAAATCCCTTAATTTTGATGCACAACCCGATGGGCTTATAAGAAAAAAAACTCACTATATGGCGTCTGAAATCCGCCAGTTAGTTTTTTTATGTATCTAGTGTCACTTGCGCTAAGAGGAATCTAACGATATCCCATACGTTAAAATCAGTTAAGCCATTCTAAGAGAGTTAAAAGTTATGGTGGAATAAAGAAATTCACAAACATACATATATGAACCCTGACCACTCCTCTTTTGGACAGTCATGTAAACATATGATGCGATCACCAGTGAAAGCCGAAATGGCATCACTGAACGTTGTTTACTGAATCTAGCCATTTGCACAACACAAAAGTTAGAAACCATCTTTTCAAACAAGCAACTCGAGCGTTTTATCCGCTCAGTACAAACGGCAAATGAGACAATACGGTCCTCATACGAGCAACATGGCAATACATCGAGAAACGATTTTAAAACGAGTTTAAAATTTTCAACTTCAAGCACGATACACAGAGCCTTTTGAAAAAAGGGAAAAACGCTACTTACTGCGACGTTAATTCAAAAAGTTGTTTTCATTACGTAACGTTTTCGCGGTAGAGTGCGCTACTGTGCAGTTGAGAGCTCAAAATTCAGGGCTGATGCGTGTAAAAAAATCTGTCACCATGTATTTAAGAGTTTTACGAAATCTGTTCCATTGGTAAAAATATCCAATACCATTTTTTTTCATAAATAAAATATCTACTAAAATTCAAATAAATTTCTTTTAATCTTTAATATATTTTCGATCAGTATATATACATATTGATAAATTTCGAATTTTTCGATGCAATTAATATTGTAAGTAGGCACATAATTTTCAAAATCATTTTATCTTTAACAAAGTCAGATTTTTTTTTTATTTATTAAATAAAATTAATACATATAAATGACAAAATATTTTTAATAAATTAAATGTTACGATTTTCAGTCGTAACTTCTGATTTATTTTACAGAGATAACCCTAGCACTGAACGGGCACAACTCGAACAAAGCTTCGCGAGCGCGGGAAAGAATTTAAAGTAGAGTCGAGCAAATAAAACGACAGTGGGATAAAGCCAGTGGCTACAATTGCTACATTCCAGGCTTGCGTTCTGCGATGGCTACGCTATGTTCTTCTGGGGTTACAATAACTTTGATTATTTTTAAACTGCGGTAAACTTATTCTTTTCATAGTGATAGGAGTCGAACAAAAGTTGTGAATATCCAAATCATAAGTTTGTTTGTAAACGGTACCACTTCCATCATTGGTTCTGTTTCCACGCGACTATGCGGAAACGTGCCGCGTCTTTGGTGCGCAGAGTGCGTGCCAGCCCCAACACCCTTCTGGCGATGATAGCAGACAGATCAGACTGTCGATATATTCAACATTGCTGCGACAGACACGTCGTGGCAATATAATTATGAGTAATAATGAATTAATCATTATTAAATTATTATAATATTCTTGTATATGGGTGTATGCCTGAAATAAATGTATTTTATTTTATTTATTTATTTATTGGTAATCTATTTTAGCAACAAGGCTTCCTCTTCTAATCACTAAAAAAATAATTCAAATGTTTAGATGATTTTAAATCACGTTCTGTTTACAGTTATGGCATGAGGAATCCTTGACCCCCATTTTAGACTCTATACTCGTTACCAGTAATATAAAAGAAACTTATTGTTGTATTACACGCATGATAGTAGGGCATTTTGCGAATGCCCACATGGCTAGTTACCTCCTCCAGGTAGAAAATCAGTCCTCAAGCACCTAAAGGTGAAGGTCCTTGAAGTCCAGTAATTATAGGTTGGCTGGAACAACATCTTCGACCACATCATCACTTACCATCAGGTGAGAAAATGGTCAATCATATAAAAGTTCGAATATTCTGTACATTCGATATGAATCGAAAAACCCTAAAATATGTACAGTTGCGTACCTACTGTATCAGATATATGCAACACACAAAAAATCGAATGTAAATAGAAACAACAAAATAATCGCGCAGAAAATTAAATAATAAAATAACTGGCCAAACATTCCCAGTATGACATAAACATAAAATATGAAAACATTTTTTCTCAAAGCGCCCTAAAACTGCAAGCGGACTGGTTGAGGGCGGGCAGGAGCCCAGGCGGGCGGGCGTCACGCAGCGGTGCCGAAAATTAAAGGATTCCGTCCAAAACAAATACGAGAATATTTTTATATTTTATTTTTGTTAAATAAAAAGCGTCCGGAAACGACAGGAGCTCTGCTCGCAGGTGGGAATTTAAATAATCTGACACGGATTAAGAGGAGAAATATCTGCTTTTTGACCGTTGCCCCAAGCCTTCGGGCTTATCAACATTATGCCATATAATACATGGCTACTACATGCTACAGTGGTTTTATAATTGAAATAATAATTTCCGGTATTGTTTGGGTTTCGTCTCAAATAGCACGGTGTTTACATCAGCATTAATTAAACGAGTAATGGCTTTAAACTCATTCTCACTCACTATTTTCTAAGCGGATAAAATTTAATTTAACAAAATTTTATGAAGATAAAGCAGAGAAATTTCACTATTATGCTATAGTGAAATTTCTCTGTTTCATCTTCAACTAGCTGACCCAGAAAATTCTGTTCCACCTTAAGAGGCAATAAATGAGCCGATTATGGATTTTATTAAGTTAAATTTTTCATAGGACAATAAATATAAATAAATAAATTAAGTATTTTTATGATTATTTATTGGCTATGTATTTTGGTGCATGGGTTGCGTTCATCAGTGAAGCACCTTGTGATAGACGACATTTTTTGTTTTATTATCAGGCGTAAGAACAAAGCATTATGTTATGTTCATGAAGTAGTTGCTGAAGATCTTGAAGAATTGCTCATTTCATTGCTGCATTGATCTCTTGACGTCGATCAAGTTATTCTTCCATGTTGCCCATAAAGTATATTTGTAAAAATTATGTTGTTCATCTTCAAGAGGTTGCAATAATTCAATTCGGTGGTGAATCTATCCTTGTATCCATAAAATCAAAAGCAAAGTCAGTATTACCGATTTATAAACATTATTTTAGAAATAGCATACATAGTTCATAGGAACAAGTATAGTATGTTATTCTTCAACTGTAATATGTGTAAGTACATAAATAAATAAATACCTTGAATGTCGGATTAAATCGTCGTTTTTCGATAATATCTGCCCCAAATAAGATCATTTGGAAACAACCATTGTATTTTTAAGTGTTGGCTAGAAAATGTCGTGAAATGCGAAACACACGAGGCAATGAATCCAATGTCTGAGGTGGTGGAGTCAATAATAGAAATTTCACTTTCCCATTAAGGCAGCACAATCCTGGCGTTTCTCCGGAAAATTTAAATGCGCCACAATACTCGCAAACAACGGCCATTGGCCCAATGCGAGTGCTAGTATGCAAGCAGTAATCAGTGTTGCAATCGTATGGAAACGCTGCTCGATTCAAATCAGTACTTGATAAATTTCTTCTTGAGCGTCGAAAAATAAAATTTGTTGATCTGAAGTTTGCTCGACGATTTCCCGTTATCAACCGAGCCGTTTCACGGGCTGTCTCCCTTTTGGTTGCTCTTGTGATTGAGAAGTATGAAGTCGAGCCATACTAAAGCGGCGCTCTTCACGTGCAATTTTATGTTCTTCTTCAGTCCTTTCATTCGCACGTTCATTTGCCGTGGTACCATTGAGTCAATGGTACCACGATATACATTGAATCGTTAGACTAAAAATGCCCTTAGCCTTTCTTACTTCAACGGAAGCAAGAACAATATAGAACTATTTTTATGTTAATATTTTTTAGTACGGTAAATGTTGTTGTGACAGCTTTGAAATTGTGACAGTTGACAAAGTGACATTTGATGTCATATTTCCCGATTATTATTTTATTATTCGGTTAAAAATAATCTAAAATAATTTAAGCAAATAGGTATAAGTTGTGTCAGCTGTCAAAGTGACACATAATGTCTTAAGCCCCGATTTTAATTTCATATTTTTGGTTTAAAAGTTTTCTAAAAATAGCAAGGAAAAGGTTTATGATATGACAGCTGTCAAAGTGACAGTTTGTGTCAGATAGACTGGTGTGATTTGTGACAGGTGTCAAAGTGACAGTTTGTGTCGTATTTTATGTCAATTACTTTTCTTCGAATTATAGTTACATTACGACTTTGTCAGGAAAGATTCGATCGTCTTGGTCGTGGCATTGCTATGATAATATTACTGGATAATATCGGCACCGTGTCCAGGAAAACATATATTATTATATAAGGGTCGGCACAGTAAGCTAATAGAAACTCGAAGCAAACACATCAACCGGTCAACTTCAAAATTCTAATTGTCAAATTTTCAGCCATACTTAACCATAGACAACACTACATTTAGCTGTCAGATGCATTGTGTTATTCCTAGGAGGAAGAATAATATTCTTCCTCCTAGTGTTATTCCATGTCAGTTACGTTTTATTATCCCACGTTTTATGTCACGTCCCACGGGAATGGGATAAAAAGTGTTAATCTTAGCAAACATTCGCTTATTTTATTACTTCCAAACTCCTTGAGTAGTCACAAAGCTTCTTTTGTGCAATCATCTTGCAAGCGTAGGTGAGAATCTTTTTAATTGAAATAATATAAATTTATTGAGCAAGTACAGTTCTACAGTTCACGTAGTTATCGCGTTCATTATTCAGTTTGAGGGTAACCTATAACTACATCGTATGGCTAATTTAATACTTTTGCAATGGTAAGTGTGATAAAATACCTGTGAAAAAATAAAATCATATACTCACTCGTTACCTTTAGGAGTGCGTCTGTGTGTTAGATACAAAATGTAATATTACCATATTAAGAATAGTATATCAAGGAATCAAGTTCGAATTTCAGATTTACTTACCTCCCTAGGGTGATTTGGTGCTAAATCATATTTACTAGCGCATTTTAAGGTAAATACAACTCATTTACCACGCATAAATGGTATGTTTTTGTTTTTTCAACAAAACACAAGACAACAAAAGGAACTGCTAACTCAGTGCTAAGCGAGACGTCAACGCGGGCGTCCCGAGCTCTCCTTGAAAAAGACCACCGAATGTGGTTGAAACTATAGTCGGAGCTATCTGACTGATTCACGTGAGTTATCCCGTATTATTTACTAAAAATGAGTGAAAACCACGTTAGTTTTTATAATAAAACAAAAGGAAATCTGTAAAAGGACTTCGGTTTTATGAGTGGCTGCCTACCGTTTATCTGATAGCAAGCAACCTTCCTTAGGAATGTTTTTCTCGTTGGTATTGTAATTTGTACTCGCTAATGAGACTTTAATATGGTAAAACGCCCTGTTATGGGCCTAGTCCAGCAACATCTTAAAACATCTTAACTACACTTGACTGGCATGGCATGCTTTTTATTCACCTTATCTTTTGCTAGGTTACTTTTTACGACCGCAATCACAAGAAAAATTATACAGATTCGTATTCTTAAACAAAATATAATGTTTTACCTGAAAATAAAACAGTTATTATATGCGAAACCTTATTCTAGACCTATAATAAGTGAGACAGCATCATTCCGAATCTGACGTCACGACCTCTCTTTCTCCCCTCCTACCGGTTCCGGCTCCCCCTTCTACCGGTGGAGGGGTCTGAGCTTGCCCGGTCGCCAGGCGCGCTCTTCACATTGCATGTCACTTTCGGTGGACAAGATAAAAGTCCACCAGGCAGAATTAAAATATATAGGTCTAGAATAAGGTTTCGCATATAATAACTGTTTTATTTTCAGGTAAAACATTATATTATATGCTACGAACCGTTATTCTAGACCTATAATAAGTGAGATGTGTTTATTATCGCCTGGTGGCAAGTTCAGAAGCGAGTATGCCAATGTGTGATGTTAAGTAACTCATGAAAGTCTAAACAGAAGTAAAATGTTGTAGAAGGTTCCTTACTTACAGGAGATTTGAAAGAAATCAAAAAGTAATAACAATTTTATCAGAACAACACATGTTTATTTTATTTATACACTTATATTTAGGTTAACAATTGAACTTTAGATTAATAAACCTTTTTAGTGCCGACTAAGAACAACTCAATATTGTATACATTGAGATGAATCTCTGATAATGTTTACACAATTATTATCTACCTAAAATAAATGCCATTTACTTATACATGTTCAATAATCAAGCACTATTAGAGAAAAATCAATTATCAATTATATGGTTCGAATGATTGCGATAGATTATTATCAGTCATATGATTTTTACTGATTTCAGCTGAGTAGAAACGTGCAAACGTATTGGGGACACGCCAGTTTCCCTTTGCCATAATCTCATCGATACTACAGTTCTCAAGCCAATTAAGAGATGCCGAGGCACTTCGGGTGCTTCCTGGAGAAGCATCAATACCGGCTTCTCTTAATATGGTCTTTACCCAACCACTAATTATGGTTCGGGAAGCTGGCTTTACTCTACCACGAGTCGATATAAAAAAACTAATAATATCGGTATTCTCTCTGCGAGATGAGGAAATGTCTACTAGTTTTCGCAGCCACCAGACAGGGCAAACGGCGGTATTAGTGTGAACATGAAGCTTCCATGACGACTGCCTATGGGTGTAGCTGTCAGTCTTGGACCCAAACGAAGGATTTAGAATGATGTGGTCCGAATTGTCTTGGAAGTGTTCTCGATCGATGCGTAGCAGCGTGAGATCATGGACGCGGCGGCTAGAAGCGAGGAGCAGAATTAAGGCTGTGCGACGAGATATCTGAAACAAGTTTAAACTGGTTGGTTGGTTCGAACTCAGCCATTCAACTACAATTCGGGGATCCCAAATAACGGATTTCTTATGCTGTGAGTCAATGTTAGCTAAAGAAATTGCTTTTAACACCCTCTGAACTAATGGATCACTACTTAATGTCTGACCATTGGAACTTGTTAAAGTGGCAACTGTGGATTTATAAACCAAAATAGTTTTGTAAGAAAGTTTAAGGTTTAAGTGCAAGTATGCGAGGTACTTAGCTAATTGAGCACCAGATGGATTTTTGTGGTTGATTAGATTACAAGTACACCAATTAAGCCATTTATTCCAAATACCAGAGTATACTTTCTTAGTGGACGGTCGCCAACTTGAATTTAATAGATCAATTTCTTGCTGAGTCCAGCCAGTTAGGTTTTGACACCACCCTTCAGTAGCCATGCCTCCAGATAGATTTGGCGGACGTGAACTGGAGGTAAATGGGTTCGTGTATCCAGTAACCGGCAATGAAGGTTGCATATTGGAAAAGGGGCACTCACCGCTCGCCGTTTGAGATCCGGCCGCCAAAACACTCTGGACCAACGTGGCACTACCATTATGTACCGACCCTTGCAAGTGTTGAGGTGTGACAGGACTCGTGGGATGAGATGTGGCGGAGGGAATACCCACGCCCGTCGGTACATCCACCTTCTGCTGAAGGCGTCGTGAAACTCCGCGTTCAAGTCTTTGCAATCTCGAGAGACGTAGCGCGCAAGCACGTGTGCGCTGCTTGAGGCAAATAAGTCTATTTCGGGCATTCCGAAGTTTTGAAATACTTCTTGACACGCCTCTTGTGTCAGCGTCCACTCTCCGGGTGACTTGAGTCTTGAGATTAGTTCGGCGTCTGAATTGAACTGACCCGGAATGTACTGAGCCACTAAATGAATCTTGTTGTTGTCTAGTATATTGAACAAGGTGCATGTTAGCCTGTATAGGCTTTGTGATCGAAGACCGCCCTCGTTCCGTATATAGCTCACGACACTCTTGTTGTCTGATTGAACTAACACTGTTGAGTTCTGTAATGACTGTTGGTACATTAAAAGTGTTTGTATAACGGCCCACATCTCTTTGAGGTTGCTGTGCCAATTTCTTTGCTTCGAAGTCCATACTCCGCTGAGGGTAGTATTGTCCATGATGGCACCCCAGCCCTTGCCCGATGCATCGGTCGTGAGAAAATGTGAGGCTTGACCGGCATGGATCGGAGTTTTCCTTGTCAACGCTTGCATCCACCAGAGCAGAGTTGCTGACACTTCTGGATCGAAAGGTTGTTTCGAAAAATGTTGGTTTTTTTTTTTTTTTTTTTTTTTTTATGTTATTGTGGCGGAACAAGCTCGAGGTCCACCTGATGTTAAGCGGTTACCTCTGCCTATAACAGATGCAGTTCATCGTTTAAGTGACGAATTGCACTGCGCCCGTCACCTTGAGACAACGTTGTTAAGTCTCATGTGCCTGTAATTTCACTGGCTCTCAAGGACTGCTGCCGGAACACACCGTTAGGTGCTTGGCGACAGATTTTCAACTTGAGGGTGGTCGCTAGCCAGGCGGGCATTCGCAAAAAGCCCTTCCACCATGCGGTGAAGCTCAAGCCAGCGGCGGGATTCGAACCATGGACCTGCTGCGCGGCAGTCCATAGCCAATGCCACTGAGCCATCACTGCTTCAATATTTCTTGTTGGTGCCTCGGAAGTGATTTGCACGCTATTTGTAATGGGCGGCAGTGAAGCCGACCTCTGGGCACAACAAAGGCAGCGAAGTTTAGCATGCCTAACAAACGTTGTGCTTCCCCCAAGCTCCACTGGTTTGCGTCTAGAAGAAAGCGTATTGCCTTGGAGATTTTTAGGATCTTCTTTTGGGGTAAATACTTGGAGTTCCGGTGGAGATTCCAAGTTACGCCAAGATAGTCTATGACCTTGGTTGGAGTCAGAATAGACTTTTGGTGGTTGATCATCCAACCTAAACATGTAAGGACTCTTACAGCTTCCGCAGCTTGGTCCATTAAGGCACGACGATTTTGATTGGCAATCAAAAAATCGTCGAGGTACACAATGGCCCGTATACCTTTTTCGCGTAAAAGATGTGCTACCCAATTGGTCACCGTTGCAAATGCTTTTGGTGCGGATGACAGCCCGAACGGCAGACATGTTAGCTGAAGGAGCTCCGGGCTCGATCTCTTTTCCGGGGAATACAGTATTCGTAGTGTTATAACGAAAATAGGATTTCGTTTTTTAAAAAAAACTATTTTCCACTCGCGACTTAAGAGTATATTTCGAGGGAAATTAATCTAAGTATATATTTTTAAAACGTATCTTTAGGCAACCGCTCTTTTTGAAGGATGGAAGAAGACTGATTTAAAAGTAGTACTAAGAGTAGGGTCTCGACCTCAGTACCGCTGAGCAAGCTAGATAGGCTGCCAGGTGCTGTCCTGGCAGCCTATCTAGCTTGCTCAGCGGCTAAGGCTAACTAAATAGGTATATAACATCTCCCCCTTTTAGAGGAGACTTTGGGGTTAGTCCAAAGTCTCTGTTAGACTCTGGTTCTCAGTGGGGCTACAGGGCTAACCATTTCGATTTCGGGGTCTTGTCCGTCCGTCATGTTCGTGGTTTTGGATAACGGTTTAGGTGATAATTTATTTATATTCAATTTAAACTGGAAGGGCCGGTTGCTGCCAGATTTACAAATTTTCTTAAAGATTAAACAAGTTACAAATAGAAATATAATTAGAGAAATTATAATTATCAGAATGGAGTAATGTGTCCCATATTCAACGATGTGTGGGTTTTGCGGATGTTCAATGGGTTTCAAATTATTTAAGATTGATTTCAGTTTTATTTTATTTTCGGAATTAAAATCGTCTAGGTCTATGTTGTGTAAGTGAATAGGAGACACATTTTCTGTAACATGGTTTAATTGAATTAAATTACAACAAGTATCGTTAATTAAGTTAAAGTTTGGGAATTGGTTGATAGGTGATGTAATATTTATAGTATTATGTCTCGGTATCAGTGTAGTGCTCTTACAATATACTATACACTCCTTAGGTATAGTGAGTATGCCCGTTCCCAAGATATTAGTTTCATATAAATTTGAATTAAGACAATCAACAGAAATTTTATTGGGTTCTGATTGTATATAAATCCACCTATTGTTAATTAACGGTTTCCAGATATCTAGTTTCCCTATTATAATTTTTGTTTCACATTGTAATGGTTTTTCACTAATCACTTTTGCCAATAATTCACTTTCACATGTAGGTTTTGCGTCGGTGGAGTACACATTTTCAATGTCACAGATGAAGTTTCCTGAGTTCACAGTTTTGCAGATTTTCAGGTCGTCGAATATGCAATAATATGATTTGTCTTTGGTCATTGCTATATATTTGTTATCAGGTATAATTAAGCTGAATGAGTTCGGTTCCTCAGGTTTGTAAGGAGTAGGAAGTGCAATACTATGAAACAATACATATTCTTTGATATTTACTAGAGGGACTTGTAAGACAAATATGACCTTATTACTACTATAATAACATACTAACTTAGAGATATTTAAAATAAGATGTACAGAATTAATATCTAAAACCACAGGCAGTTCAAGGTCGCTAGGCAGATGTCTGTAGTTATCGGCAAGCTCTTGGTGTAACTGAGTTGGAGTTATTATCGCGGGATGTAAAATGTTTTGACTACTGAATAAAATTGCATTAGTTATATCTTCTAACTGAAAAGACAAGGTCAATATCGACGTTTCTAAAATGTCGAGTATTTCGTTAATATTGACAAGTAACTGTAGTCCATTGGTTATTTCAGTAATATTTTTAACATCGAGTGAGAGCTTGTCGATAGCTTCATTGAGGTTGGCTTCATTTTCTCTTATCTTATGTAAAGTGTTATTATAACATGTTAATATCGAAGTAGTAACTAAAATATTTTCCTTCATTAGCGAAGCCAACTGTTTATCATTATTTTCCAAAGATCTTATCGCTTCATCATATTTCAATCCGTCATTCTCATCCAGGGAACCAAAAACCTGTTTCAGGATTGTTCCCATACCTCCTATCCATGCGCTTCGTTTGGTTCTACTATCTATTAAATGCGAGATGGACGCAAACTCTCTACTCATGTCTCGGAACCGCGCTGATAATGGTTGCAGCATGTTGTGACATTCTGCATCAATTTCTACTATTCGGGTCTGATTACACAAATTTCTTGTAATTCCTAAAGCGTTTCCAATATTTTGAATGTGAGGACCAAAATGCGAAATGTCTATTGGTATTACAATTTTTAATTGAACATTATTAATTTTGAGTTTCCCTAGATAATCGTAATAGAGTCCCGAACTTGAGGTGATTGGCTGGATGAAATCTTGAGGAGATTGACCTCGAACTGAACTGCAAATAATAATTATCATTAACGATAAGGTAAGGTAAGTATATTTATCTATTTTATTCCTATCTTTAATAAAACTTAATCTATTTTGCTTTATTTCTATCTTTTCTATGTACCTAACTAATCTTATTTATTATTTTACAGGTTAACTTAGGTGTATCGTCGCGTTTGCAGTATAGGTGCGAGGTAAGTATTACGTTATTTTATCGATTTATTAATTAACATAGATAAGTTTCTTAATTAAGTATTTACATGTTTGTTCCAACGTCGGCTGGCTTCACCTGATCAAAGTGATGCGTAACATGACGTCGGTTAATAAGCAAGGTAAGTGTATTATTACCATTTACTTTTATTATTTTATAGGGTCCTTTCCATAGAGGTGAAAGCGCTTTACGCATTCTCAAATGGTTTTTCAGATAAACGTAATCGCCAGTCTTGTATTTGGCTGGACGAGTATGAGTATCATAATAGGCCTTAGAAGATTCCTTAGATTTCCTTATGAAATCCAAGGCTTTTTCTCGTGAATATTTCAACCGACTTTGGAGCATACGGACATAATCAGGATATGTGGCTCCAGGAGATTCCTCATAGATAGAGTTTGGAATAACTGGCTTGCTTCCGAACATTAACTCGTAAGGTGTGAAGTGGGTTGTGGAATGGACTGTTGTATTATAGGTAAGCATAGCTGTATAGACATAGCGGGGCCAGTTGGACTGTTCTTCATTAGTAAAGGATCTAAGGTACTCCTTGAGAGTTGAGTGGCTTCGTTCCAGGGCACCCTGAGTTTGAGGGTGATATGGAGAAGACCAGAGGTTCTTTATTTTGAGAAACTCACAAGTCTTCTTGAAGAGATCAGATGTGAAGTTTGTTCCCTGGTCCGTTAGGATCATTTTGGGGATACCGAAGATGGATATGTAGTGGATCAAGCATTCACTCGTTTCTTCGGCTGTAGTGCTGCGGATTGGATATGCAGAAGAGAATTTGGTGAGATCGTCTTGTATCGTTAATATATACTTTAGTTTTGTAGGTCCTGCTTCGGGTAGTGGCCCAACAATGTCAAGGGATATTCGTTGACAAGGTTCAGTTGAAGTGCTAGTTATTTGCATGGGAGCACGATTTATTTGCCTGAGAGCTTTATTAGTCTGGCACTGCGGGCATTTCTTTACGAAGGATTCGATATCACTGCGCATGTTTTTCCAGTAGAAGGTTTCTTGGATTCGTTTTAGCATACGGCTACTGCCGAGATGTCCGGCAATTGGGATATCATGGTTCTCCTTAAGTATTTTCGGAATTTCAGAGAGAGATGGGTATATGATTTTACCTTTGTATATGTGTATATTGAATCCTGTATTGTTGAACAGGAAAAGAAGCATATTATACAGTTTTACATATTGGTGAGTGTCGAACGGGTTCTTAAAATCTGTTATCGCGATATCTGGGGTAATGTCTTTATTAAGATTAATAACTAGATCGTCTCTGAGTGATTTAAGACTCTTATAGATGTCTCCGTAAGAGGACGCGTCAAAATGGTATACTTTGAAGAAGAGGAGATAATATATTTTGCCTTCATGTGTAAATGATATAAAGGAATATAAAGGCCTTTCTTTGTTTGTGATATCAGAGTTGCTTGGTAAATTATCAAGAATATTTTGAACATAGGGATTAGATTCATCGAGGTCGATTGAAGAAGGTAAGATAATAATTTTATATTTAGATTTTGTGATATCTTCGTTATGTTCTTGAATGTTCGTATTGAAAGATTTATTTTCATTTGCTATTGTTTTTAGAAAGGTAGGGTAGTCATCATCTGGTAAGTCTGGGAAGGCGCTCGTGGATGGCGTTGGGGTACCAGCTGGATGCGCGTCTGGAGCTGGAGACGGATTGGGAGCATGTCCAGGTAAGTTATTCATTTCATTTTCGATTTCTCCTCTAAGGGTATCGGGGATATTAGAAGGTAAGTTGATTTCAGGTGCTGGCAGGATTTCTTCACTAGGATCGAGGAGATTTGGGAATGGTGAGTTTATTTCAGGTAATGGCAGAATGTCGGCACTAGGGTCAGGAGCATCTAAAGGGTGTAAGTTTAGTTCGTCTGGGTTGAATGATGGTGGTGATAAGTATATAATATAATAAAAATATATAATAAAATGGTAAGTCCATTAGGTCTTTGTCTAATCCCTGAGTTGGCTCTTTATCTACGTTGGAATTGGGTGAGTCATTTTCAGGTTGAATTGGATTTACGGGGAAACGAGACAAAGCATCGGCGTTAGTATTGATTTTCCCTTTTTTGTATTTAATATCATATTCGAATTCTTCCAATTTCAAGCGCCATCGGATAAGACGTGATCCTGGATCTTTGCACTTGAATAACCATTCCAAAGGTTTATGGTCTGTGAGGACCGTGAAACGATGCCCGTACAAGTAGGGCCGAAATACTTTGGTGCCGAATATTACAGCAAGGCACTCTTTTTCAGTGACACTATAGTTGCACTCGGCTTTGTTGAGAGTGCGAGATGCGAATGCGATAGGTCGATCTTGCCCTATAAGTCCTTGTGATAATATTGCTGATATGGCGTAGTTTGAAGCGTCGCATGTCAGAAGGAAGGGCTGAGTAAAATCTGGGTATGCCAGAATTGGGGCAGAAACGAGTTTGTTTTTCAGCGATTCAAAAGAGAGTTGTTGCTCATTTTGCCATTGAAATGGGATATCCTTCTTTAGGAGAGACGTGAGAGGTTTTGCCAGTTTTGCGAAGTCAGGTATAAATCTTCTATAGTATGATACTAAACCTAAGAAAGATTTTATATCTTTAGGAGATTGTGGAGTCGGGAACTCGGACACGGCTTTGGTTTTTTCAGGGTTTGGTTTGACGCCATTTTCGCTGATAATGTGTCCTAAATAGGCCACTTCTTTACGTAGGAATTCACATTTTTCTGGCTGAAGTTTTAAGTTGAAATCGCGGATTCTGTTGAAAACTGCTCTTAGATTATCAATCTGTGAAGTCAGGTCATGCGAGTAAATGACAATATCGTCCAAATAAACAAAGCATCGTGAGCCTTGAAGGCCTGAGAGACAGTTGTTCATAAGTTTCTGGAAGGTAGATGGGGCATTTTTAAGTCCAAACGGCATTCTATTGAATTGGTAATGACCTTGAGGCACAGAAAATGCAGTTTTAAGAGAATCCTCGGGAGAAATAAGGATCTGATGAAAACCGGAAGTGAGATCTAGGGTAGTAAAGTATTTACTATTTCCTAGTTGGTCAAGAATTTCGGATATTTGTGGAATAGGGTATGTTTCACCAATTGTTATGTCGTTAAGTTTCCGATAATCTATTACTATTCGCCATTTGCGTTGACCTTGTGAGTCTGTCTTTTTGGGCACTATCCAGATCGGTGAGCTCCAAGGAGAAGATGAAGGTTCTATGATGTTTTGATCCAACATTTTACCGATTTGGGTTTCCACTTCCTTTTTATGGCATTCTGGGAATCTATATGATTTAGTGTGGACAGGTACATTACTATTCGTTTTGATTTGATGTTCAAGAGCGGAAGTAAATGTTAGTTGATCATCGGGTAGATGGAAAATATCTGAATATTGTGAGCAGAGTTCTATAAGAGCGTCTCTTTCTTCCCGATTCAAGTGATCAGTTCTCAGTGAGTTGATTACTTCGTAGGTTCGCTCAGACGTTGTTTGGATGCTAGTATTAATTGGATACGCAGTGGAATGTAGGGGTTCAATATTAAGGTTTAAGTTGGTCTTGACATTGACAAAGGTTTCTGAAGTGTTGGCAATAGTCAAATTAATACGGTTGTTGTCTTTGATTCTAACGATGCAGTTGGATATCAGCAAGTTATCAGAGAGATGTTGATCTGTAACGATACCTTCTTTGAGATTGGTTTTTTGGACTGAGCATTCAATAACGGCTTCAGTACGAGGTGGTATAACGTAAAATGGTTCGGAAAAATGCAATCGAATGTCGAGTTTTCCTATTTTCAGGATATCATGTGAATAATCGATTTTACAACCAAAGGCGGTTAAAAAATCCGTACCTATGATGCCATCATACGGCAGATTAATGTCTCTAACAACATGAAATTTGAATTGTATGGGTTTTTTCTCATTTAAATTTAATTTAAGTTGGAAATGACCTTCGGTTTGAGTAGGGTCATCGCCGGGGTCTATGCCCTTAAGTTTGATTGATTCCTTAATTAGTTTCTGACCCTTTTGGATACTAAATTCTTTAAGTAAACATATGGCAGAGCCTGAATCGACTAGTAGTGATAGTGGGGTGTCAGAAACTTGCGAATCTAATAAAACGTGTGGTAAAAGTCTTTTTGTTGTGTCTATATTCACTTCGTAGATTTCTTTATTGGTTTCAGTGGGAACTGGATGGTTTTGGATATCTTCGAAAATTGATTCAGTAGTTTTCTGACATTCGGGTAAGGGTTGATTACCTTGTCGATAGGTTTTATTTGACTGTGATGATTGGGATCTTATTTGGTCCCTAGAACTAGTAGGTCGGGCACTTGTTTGGGGCTGTTTACCCGAGTGGTCCCTAGAAGTTGAATGATGGGCGCTTATTTGGGGCTGGTTACCCATGTGGTCCCTAGGATTTGAAATATGGGCGCTTATTTGGGGCTGATTACCCGAGTGGTCCCTAGAAATTGAAGGATGGGCGCTTATTTGGGGCTGGTTACCCATGTGGTCCCTAGGATTTGAAGTATAGGCGCTTATTTGGGGCTGATTACCCGAGTGGTCCCTAGAAGTTGAAGGATGGGCGCTTATTTGGGGCTGGTTACCCATGTGGTCCCTAGGATTTGAAGTATGGGCGCTTATTTGGGGCTGATTACCCATGTGGTCCCTAGAATTTGAAAGATAGGCGTTCATTTGGGGCTGGTTACCCATGTGGTACCTAGGATTACAAGAATTGGTTATGGTATCGACTTTTGTACCTTGTCTCGTGCGACACCATGGCGAGACTTTTATTCGTTTAAAGTATTATCGCACGAGAGGTCTACTTCATCATGGCCGGTCTCCTCGTCGGGTTGTTCAAGAAAGTTTACGCGCGGGGGCGCCCTATAAGAGTTTTGGTTGGTCGTTTGATTTTGTTGCACTTTGAAACGGCTGTTATTATATTCGCGTTTTCTGCAGGCAGAGATATCGTGACCAGGCGTTTTGCAGTAGCGGCAAAATACGTTAAGAGCCCCTTGTGGCGTAGAATTAAATGATTTTTGAGGCGAGAAAGACGTATTAAAATTTTGTTTGGATGGCCCGGCTTTAAACTTGTTATTATTGTTAGTTACAGATTTTTGATCTGTTTGTGGGCGTTTATACAGGGTCTGTTGTATACGTTCTTCCGAAATAGCAAAATTAATAGCTTCATTTAATGTTCTAGGAGACTTGCAACGTACAATATTTGAAATTCGGGGGTGAAGCCCCATTAGGAAATGATGTAGGGCAAGGTCCTCCATAGCTGCCGTACGACCAGGTAACTCTTTAGTTTTAGTATTGGATAAGGATATTTCTGTCAATAATTGTGAGAGGCAGGTCTCCATGCGTAGTGCATATTGGCTCACGTTGTCTTGCGGACCTTGCCTGCTCTCTTGGAGATCCGTGAGAAGATGCGAATAATGTTTTCGCTCACTAAATTGTGTCTTTAAGAATTCCTTGAGCTGTTCCCAGGATGTGAACTCCTTAATAGAGCAGGCGACTTCCGCTTTTCCATTTAATTGGCTAAGAATGAATTTGAATAGAATATGCTTTTGGGATTCCGTTGCTAGGTCGAAAGCATTATCGCAATTTACAAGAAATGAGTTGAGAGTTTCCCTACTACCATCATATGATTTAATAAATTTGAATAAGATGTTAAGTTCTAGTTCGGCCATTGCGAGAGCTGCGGCTGTTCTCCTGGTAATGCGTGGAGAGCCAACAGGTGACTTCGCTTCAGTATCACTTGCAACCTGTTCTGGTCCAGGGATATCAATAGTTAATTTTCCCTTTTCAACTTTCGGCAATTTTGGCATAATTAGACTTACAAAATGAAATTAAAACAAGTTGCAAATAATAAAATAAAACATAGAGAAACATTAAAATAACACAGAGTAAAATAATAATTAAATAACGGAACCCTAATATCTCAGCTTAGACAAAACAATGACCAAAGACTTACAGTATGAACAATGCGTGGGCGACCGATAAGAACACGACGGCGGCTGGGTACATCCCGATGAGATAAGGCGCGTCTCGGCTTATGGTTCTCCGGTCGCTGATTTTTAATGATTTTAATTGATGGGATAAACTTTCGATTTGTTTGTAGGTGCTGGATGCTATGATGAACAATCACGAAGCAGGGTTGAAGCACGGTGAGCACTTCTGAGTATTTTCTTCTGCAGGTCGGGGTTTGGAGCACTCCTCACACGGCTGAAGGTAAGTAGATTGCAGTGCAGTGCAGTGTAAAAATTGCAGCCTGCAATTTTTTCTTCTTTACAGGATATGCAGATCCTTTCCAGGATCTAACAGAGTTTTATGACGACACGTTAAGGATACCACGGTAAGTATTTAACACTTGTGTTTTAATCACTATCACAAGATAAGTTTTAGGACACTTAATTGTTATATTTTAGGATTAGAATCCGGATTGAGTCTCTCGAAGCGGTGCCTGGGCACTGGGGATTTCCGGATCCCACCGCTGCCACCAAAAATGTTATAACGAAAATAGGATTTCGGTTTTTAAAAAAAACTATTTTCCACTCGCAACTTAAGAGTATATTTCGAGGGAAATTAATCTAAGTATATATTTTTAAAACGTATCTTTAGGCAACCGCTCTTTTTGAAGGATGGAAGAAGACTGATTTAAAAGTAGTACTAAGAGTAGGGTCTCGACCTCAGTACCGCTGAGCAAGCTAGATAGGCTGCCAGGACAGCACTAAGGCTAACTAAATAGGTATATAACAGTAGGAAGCATTGATGAGCTGATGCGATTGCTAGATGAAAATAAGCTTGGGTCAGATCTATTTTTATGACCCAATCGTTCACTTGCAGGAAATCTGGTACGCGGTACATGTTTATCAAACGGAATTTGGACTGAACTAGATATAGATTTAAATTCGTTAGATTGAATATCGGGCGGTTGTTGGTATCCGACTTTTGTACTAAGAACATTGGGGACACAAAACTTGGTGTTATATCTGCTTGAATTAACACTTTTTGTTGTTTTAAAACTTTTAAGTTTGTGCTAATTGCAAATTGAAAAACTTTGGCTTCCTTTGGCTTATTGAAAAGGGGTTCGTTTTCCCCAAGAGACACTCTTAGTTCTTCTGTTGGATGCAGAGAGACATCAGACATATCAGAATCTGGCTCACCGCTAGAAAATCTGGCAGATTCATTATTTTTTAAGTAGGATAAAATTTCACTCACTTGGTTGGTTAGTGCGTCTAACCTCTGATTATCACTTTTCTTACCGCTGCGCGAAACATGCCGCTGCCGACGTGGAGCCGAACTGCTTGAAGACTCTGAAGACGAGGATGCCTGCTGTGGTGAAACTCGAGGAGGCGGGCGACTCCGTTCACCATCACCAATCGAATTCTTTAACGAATCCTCCATTATTGTCACTGTGAAAATAACGTAAATTATAAAACTGTAATATTTTATTTGTAGTTTCTAAATAAAATATATCTATAACAAAGAACAGCAACGCTGTTACCCGCACTTAATGAGGTGTGATCTTACCGAAAATCGATGCCAATGTGAAGAGCGCGCCTGGCGACCGGGCAAGCTCAGACCCCTCCACCGGTAGAAGGGGGAGCCGGAACCGGTAGGAGGGGAGAAAGAGAGGTCGTGACGTCAGATTCGGAATGATGCTGTCTCACTTATTATAGGTCTAGAATAACGGTTCGTAGCATATAATATGGTATTTGTGAATAAGATATCCATTGATTACCTACTAAGGAACATTTTAAACATCTCACTCAAAGGGAAAAAGGGAGCCCTGTTAATGAGACCCCGCAGTCCTTTTGTCTTTCTATCCGTCCATCTATATCATTGGTCTATGGTTCGTAGAAAAAAATAGTTTAAAAAATCAAACTTACATATTTTGTGTAAAATGTTGACTATAGACGAATGTTGGACTAGAAAAATTTTTTTTTATATTCTAACGTGTGGGTTGTCATAGTCTAGAGCTCATAAATAGCTAACAAATATATTTTATCTAAAGAAATTAGAAAAAATTAGGCGATTAAGTTGTTTATTTTAGTAAATTTTTGCTAACGGGTTTATAAAAAGATGAACTAGTTAGCAAACTTAAATTGAGGTATTTATATATTGTATATATATAAAACATTTATTAATAACTGCTTAATAATTTCCACAATATAGTTATCAATTAAAAATAAAAACAATTTTACAATAATCATAATCGTCAATAAAATTACTTCCCAATATTGCTATTAATATTAAAAAAGGCTTCATCGATTTGGTGTTCAGTGTTGATCGTATATCAACCTACCAGCCTATTTAAATAGTCTTCTATTTGGGTAGATGTCGCCAACGTCAAAAAGACGTACTTTCAAACGGATGGAGAAATTTGGACTGTCCAGCGCCCCGCTTCCATAGCATAATTGGTAATGCACCAGGACGGTATTGTGGGGGTTGCGGGTTTAAGTCCCGCTGGAAGTTATCTTTTTCCATCCGAAATAATTTCTGTTTTCGTTTAGCATGCGTCAATGCTGTTATAAAATAATACTAATCAAAAATATTTATACTACTTCAATATATTAAATTCTAATAACGTCTATGTAAATAATTGATTAAAATTTAATAATCATAATATTTTACACTTAATACAATTAGTTACAATTTGCAGTTATCACGTGTGCACTTGTCCTAAGAACAAAGTTTTCACAAGCTGCATTTACATATAAAATGTGTTTTAATGTGTAAAAGGGACTGTTTCAAAAAAAATATAGGTTTAGTTTGAATAAACTGTATTTTAAGGTGGTCAAGCTTTTTGGTGTATTATTCATCAGTATTTTCGAATAATGACCTTGTTTCTGGACTTTAGCTAATCAGATTTTTGGTACAACCCGAATTTCATTATTTTTGATAATTCGATTTTCATTATTACGCAGATTGTAAGGTACAACCTTTTCCTGCTTTTCTGTCTTCTTTAATCAACGGAGCCTTGTTTTTTTTTAACTTTCCTGTACTGACGGATCTTGGCAGACCTTTGTAATGCGGAACCCTTAAATAGAAAGGGCAAACTCGCACATGTTCAGTTTTTAAAATATAGAAATATTTTTTGACTTCTATTTCTTTATACTTCTATTTCAGACCAATGAGAAACTTGTAACGGAAAATAAAACGAAATATGTATTAGGTAATGTGGCTGACCTTATGTTTGTCCGAAATGCACAAAAAATAAAGAAAGTAATACTAATCTACTACTAATACTAATCTCATGGATGTGGTAGTCCGATAAAAAAAAGAATTTAGCACGATATATACTGTATCAGCCGGATTGTTCAGTGCTGAACACAGGCTCCAAAATTAAGGGGGGTGGGTTTCCATAATCCCCACGCTTGGTAGGAGTCTTGGGGATCGCAGTTTAAGATATCAGTTCCTCAGAAGGCGCTGCTGCCTACCTTCCGGTATTTTACCTTTAGTCGCCTCTTATGACACCACAGGTAGCAATGGGGGCTGACATTCTAGCCCGGCACCCCACGGGTAACGATATATAATTGGTCACATTTTAGCGAAAGTTAGATATAAAAATTCATCATCGTTGAAGAAAAGTCTCAAAAATAACTTTAAAACTGCTGCACTTCGAATATTTTTTTCAATCAGTTGGGAATAATACTTTTAAGTACGGATTTGGTGTGTACATAATAAATTTATATGTTTTCTAAATCTAAATAATGACCTCTTAAAGAGGATCATTTCAGTTTCACAGTAACTTAAATAGAATATAAATATATGGTACAGTGGGAATTGCCCTCTCAATAGAAAGTTCAGAATTTATTTGTCTCCATTAAAAAATAACCTGACATTAACTGATAAAATACCTAAGTAAATGGTTAAATATTTTGCAGCAAACTATATACAACATATAGTAACACTTCCTCACACACACTTACTCTCACATTTATAATACTAGCTTTACGGGCGCGGCTCCGCCCGCGCGTATGTCAATTATCGCGCAAAAACATTAACCTCTTTTTGCGCAGTTGGATAAAAACTATCCTGTGTTTTTTCCCGGGTCTCAAACTATTTCCATACTACATTTCATTCAAATCGGTCCAGTAGTTTTGGCGTGAAAGCGTAACAGACAGACAGACAGAGTTACTTTCGCATTTATAATATTAGCACTGATTAGTAAAACAGAATTGGTGTGGTAAATTTATTTTCATGTACTTTTAGCACATTTGTATGAAATAAAATAACATTTACAGCGCGAGAGTTAACTCAAAAGTAAACATTTGAAACATTTCCATATTACACCCTCCATTGCATATCTTAATATTCTAAACCTCAAGCTCAAACCTCAAGCCGAGTCCAATGCATAAATTGCGAGTAGTAGGGTCCACAGGTTGGCAGACGTCAAGTTGATTAATCGCTTTCGCCCTTCGCTATTAACATGGAAATGGTCTGCGAATCGCTTTCTTAGCGAAACTTAATGATACAGGATTTGCGGGATGATTGCACTCCACGTAACCACAGATTAAGGCTCTCGGTTAGCTTAGGGCTTATCTTCTGGTTACACTTGCCTGGAAATTAACGTACTTTGTTTTCCCGCTTGAAGTCTGAGTCAGCACCTTTTTGATGACTTATAATATTGTAGCTTCACTTGACTGAATATGTTTAATGTAAAGATCATTAAGATTTTTTTTGTACCGAACTGGGTAGCACTTGATAACTATTTCACTGACATTAAGTGATGATGCGATCGATGATGGAGCGCGCTTACCCAGAAATAACTTGGATGTCTGCCATAAAGTTTTTGGGTAGATTATAGCATCATTTTGCGTTTTGGCGGGAAAATGTCAGATAATAATCTGATTATTTTTTAAAAAATAAATAGCCTTGTAAGCAATAATTATTTTTTATGATACAGTCATAAAAAAAATATTGATTTAAGGAGTAAGTATAAATGCTAACATACATTTTAGTAGCATGCTGCGGTCATCAAACGAGAAATTATTCGTAAAAAATATATAAAAGCAATGTCATTAATTTAGTGCCTAGCTAACTTGACCCTCAACTCCAATAGGGTCCCAATATTGCTGCGTTTCTAGGGACAAGAAATATGTTTAATAATACTTCTATTTAATCTTCATAAAACACACCTTGTATTATCAAAGATTAAATAGACGTTTTATTGACCAAAACTTGTGTTAGCTCCAAAATATTACGTATGTATAGTATGTACGTAATATTGTTTTTCTCAAACATGCTTGGAAATGTGAGCATTATTTTGACAACCTTCTTCGAGATAAATCGAAATTGCTGTATAATAATAATAATAATAAGCCTTTTTATTTCCATGACATTAAATAAATATATGTAAAAAAAAAATATGTTTAGCAAGTTTTAATTTCATGTCATGGCCCCTTTCGGGTATAGGCCTCGAAATTGCTGTACCGGCCAAAAACATGCGTGCAGCGGCCGGCAAAAAATGTATGAAAATCTATATCTGTCGTGTCTAGCGGCCAAATAAATTGCATAGTAAACTCATACCTGTCGTATAATTTAAAAATGGAACGATCTTTTACTTCGAAGCATGGCAACCAAGGAGGTAACTTATCAAAGGTTTTATTTAAATTACGATCTGGCTGGCAAATAGAACACTGTTTATTAAAAAAAAACAAATGAACACTTTAACGCAGGCAATTTTATTGTTGTTTGTTGATAGTCATTGATTTTGAAAAGTAATTGTTTCGACAAAATGAGTTCCAGTGAAGACAATGAGTGTGATGAACTTAATTCAACGCCACCTGAAATTTAAGAGGTGGCAAGAGCTATAATAGAAAACTTGTTACCGCCAAAATCGAAAGAAAAATATTTGAAAACCTATGAACATTTTGTTCAATGGAAGAATGAAAGAAAATTGAAATCCTTACCCGAAAACATTTTTTTGGCTTATTTCGGCGAACTCGCAAAGAAAGTTAAGCCGACAACGCTATGGGTCATCTATTCAATGCTAAAATGCAGTTTTAATGAAACTGCATTTTTATTACATGAAACTTAATAAAATCTGACTTCAATGCAATTGTACATTTAAAAACTATATGTAAAAATTCTGCATAGGTACTACTTTGTTTTAATTTCCGCGCATTATTTGAGAAAAGCACTATACAAGCCCTGGCCACAACTAGGCATTGATGGACTTACGTATGTGTGCCAAGGCTTCGCCTCGGCCCACATTTACACGTTCGTCCATCAATGCCTCCTTTGCTGCCTTACACAAGATAACGTACAAAAATTACACCTATAGCTCACGATATTACGTAGGTAAATATAATATATACGTAATATTGTTTACCTTACACAAGATGACGTACAAATATTACACCTATAGCACTCGCTTTTAACGTAATAAGCCTTTTCTAGTAGCACTCGCAACGCTAAAAGGTGCTCGACAAGTAAAATATTTGTTCACCTATCCACCGTCCCGTAGGACTGTTGTTTCTATGAATAAAATAACAATTATAAGTGATCCCTTCGCTCTCGCGCGTGCTTAATTCCGTTTGAAACAATATTCATCTGGCGATTTACTTCAGTGACACACAGATATGAAAAATGCAGAACATGTTATTTGATAACAAATGTGAATGAACATTAAAGATGACATAAAATAAATGTTCAATGGATCGCGTGTTCACAAGGCTGTCACTTATTTGGCTCAACGAATAAGCATTGCATATCAACGGGGCAATGCTGCCATCACGCTGGGTACGCTGCCAACTAGCAGTGGGCTGGAGCATTTGGACTGCCTGTGGATATGCAACGGCCTTTAGTTGCCTAAATGCTTTCGTTATAGGAGCTATCAAGTTGTATATAGTTAGTAGTTTTTGTTAATAAATGCACTTAATAAAAAATAACACCAGCTCGTTATGCCCAGGCTATTTGATCATTAACTTTATTAATATAGAATAATTCACTACCATTACAATATTTCAGGGATGCATGCAGGATCAATTATCACACATAGTAATTAAACAACTTTAAACGGTTTCAATCGCGTATATTTATCATTATTTTTGTCCCGAGGTTTATGGGGATTCAGTTAATTCATGAATAGGGAACGTTATGATTAATATAAAAAAACTTTTTTGAAGACCAAATAATTTCATAATAACTCATGTGACAAATAAAACCAATTAGTCACCCCGTGACCACGACCACTGCAAAGTGTTTGAAACTTCGGGATGAAAATAATGATACATATACGCGATTTAAACACTTTAAAGTTGTTTAATTACTATGTGTAACAATCGCGAAAACTTAAGACAACATTCAATTATAACAATTATGATAATAGTCACCACAAGTCATAAATGCAATTAATGTGGCATAGGTACTCGCACGTTGACAAAAAATCTTTTTTCAGTTGTATCATCTATTTCAGCTTACTACAGAACCAGAAATTGTAGAAAACTTGATGGAGGCAATTTAATATTTAGAAAAAAGAACCATCAAGATCGGATATTTCAGAAAAAAAAACTACCCGTGATGTAATCAAAATCGTTTCACGGAACCTTTCCTTTTTTGATGTTGGTTAAAGAGATGGATATGGTTAAATAAATTGTCAGTGTGTCTCAAACTACAGTTGGGTTCTATAAAGTTTGTTCTGTGCGTCATTTCTCCTGTTATTTGATGTGGGATTGCGTCTCGCTCTCTCGGCAAAATTTAGTTTTGATGACACTCACCGCCATAAACGGTTGGCGACGGATTAATAATTGCCTTGGGGTTCAAATTGGTTCACTTAAATCTATATGTTCATTCACTAGATAAGTGTTCGTTTACGCTACGTTTTCACTTGTAAGGTTTCCTTCATCAAGAAAATACGAAATGTAATATCTTGTTGGATACATTATGAAGGCGAAGCTTAAGGGCAAACCACAAAAACGAAGTGTTTTAGACACGTCTCCTGGCGTGTAAAATATAGCGTGTTAAGCTTTGAATTAAATATATCCTGTAACACGTATCTTGGTATTTGCTATCCAGGTTTGAAGTGCATGTGGTTAATTATAGTATGATAGAATTAGCACCCGGAATTATTCAAATATTTTTAAGTACCGGGATTTCTGACTATTATTTAGAGGTGTAATTTTTATGCTACTAGCATAGAACATTTAATAATACTACGTCATACTAGGTCTATTATTCTGTAAGTTCGTACGAAGTTTTCATAGTATGTCTTGAACAGTAATAAAATAAGGATTATAAGAGTTAAAGCTATTTACGCCTACTAAAACATAACTACTAGTTGACTTGAAAACCATCTTCGTTTGTTCGCAAATATATATTTTAGATGATTGTTAACTGATCGGTTAACAATAGTAAGGCAGCGTGCCGTCTATTGATTCGAACTCATGCACTACTTGCTAAATATATGACGCGCGAGCGACCGCTAAATGTGCATAATCAACTGGCCTTACCTTCGCCTTACGCCTGCGCCCTACGCTTTAAAGCGGATTATAACATTAAATTTAAATTTGTTTCGACATTCCTATTTCTTACGATGGTGAAAACGCACGTCTGTGGCAGGAAGTTAAAAGATTAAACAATGTATTTGCTTTTCTAGCTAAGTTTGGGTACATAGCTTTTCTACCTAGGTATATTATTCGCTATCATGGTATTTGCGATAGTAGCAAAATATTGCTGAGAATATCATGCAAAGTTATTTAACAGCAGTGAATATCTCTGGTTAAGGCACTCCTAAAATCATCTAAAATATTGCAAATTACTTTGAACATTATAAATTAACTTAATTGCATAATTAACAAACATTTTCAATAATAATTGCAACTACCCTCAAAAAATTTTAGGCGCGCCAACATGACTATTATATCTTATATATATATATATCTTATATATCATATATATATATATATATATATATATATATATATACATATATATATATATATATATATTATATCTATATTATATTATATAATTCGGTAGCTGCCAAACTGTATTCGAAATTATTTTTAACCGACTTCCAAAAAAGGAGGAGGTTCTCAATTCGTCTGTATTTTTTTTTTTTTTTTTTTTTTATGTTTGTTACCTCAGATCTCTTGACTGGGTGAACCGATTTTGAAAATTATTTTTTTCTTTGAAAGCTGATGCTTGTCGTTTGGTCCCATTTTAAATTTCATCAAAATCGGTCAAGCCGTTTTTGAGTTACACTAAAAAGATTGAAAAAATTTTTTTAACAAAAAATGGAACCGACTTCAACACCCAAAAGTGTGAAATAACTTGTCGAAGTCGGTACCATGCGCAATATTGTGATAATAGCTACTTTTGAACCATCATGGTACCGACTTCAACAAGTTATTTCACACTTGTGGGTGTTGAAGTCGGTTCCATTTTTTGTAAAAAAAATTTTAATATAGGTACTTACTCCCATCATTTTGTATCTTTTAGATTGCTATAAGTTTGACGCTTTACCAATACCCATCGGCAAGCCAGCCTGATTGGCCGTTAACTTCCACAGATAAGCCCAACGCAGATGGGAATATCCACCGATATCGCCTATCATTCGACAAACTTCCCTTTACGGTTATTCCCCCATAAAAACAAGTCTAAGTAAAAACAACTTTACAACCGACGTTTTACGCGATCTTTTTACGGTACGCGGTTATTTTTACTGCTATTAGGGATCATCATAAGTGCCGTAATTGTTTTATTGGCTATCACTGTAATTTATTAATCTGTGGAACGTACTATATTATGGCTCTTCTATATAACAAATATTAAAATTATTAATTTAGTAGGTAATTTAAAGGTTTTTCAACATTTTGGGCGGACAAAACGATTTAGTTGTAAGATAATTACCTATCTGATAGAATTACTTTTTGTGATTTCATTTGCCACCTTGGAACAATTATGTAAGTACTAACAGTACCATTATTCTAAATTGATTTAATGTGTCAGCTACATTAACAATTATGTCATCTACATTCTTTACCATCTGAGATGACAAGAACAATAGGATTTTGTTCATAAATGGACGATATCGTCCACGGGGACACCAATGGGATATGTTATATTCATCATAGGAATACATTTTAAAAACCGAAGGTAGACGCTGTGTGTTCGCCGCTCGTTGCTGTTGTAAAGTAAGGGTAGACGAGAAAACGCGACATGTTATCGGGCGTCGACGTTATGGCAGTGTTGCATAAAGTGTGCTACTCCTATAGCGAAAAGTATTAAATTTGAAGTGATTATCTTATGAGTGATCTATTAAGATGTGATATTTCACGTATCTGAATAATTTGGTATTTTTTGAAATCCTAAGTAGACCTACGTTCTAATTTTAATACTATTTAACAACTTAACATATCCAATGTGGTATCATTTACATGTTAATACGCAATAGTCGCAATTTAATTCAAGGGTTACCTACTTCTTGTAATTTTCATACATACTTTTGCTTTTGTGCCATTTGATAGTGTTGTTGTTGAATGGGAACTTAAGTTTACAACGACATAAGAATAGGCCTTACTGAATTACGTCACTGTGATGGTGAACTCTTCTTCAGAGAATAATTATTAGGATTCAGAATAATATATGATATAAACGGACGTTTTTGTAACAAATCCGTGCAAAAGGAAAACCTTTACATAACCGCTTATTGCATAAAACAAATACTGAAAATACGCTGTTGAAAAAACAGATTTTTAATTTACTGTTATAAGCTCCTTATTGGTCTGAATCGCCCTTATAAAAGAATTAAACACCGGACCACAGCCAGTATTTGATTAAAATATCTAATATCTCTGATAACTTGAGGAACAAGAACATAGCCATCTTTCTCTTAGCTTATAATAGGTTTTTGAAAGAATGTATTTGTAAATAGCTGGTATAAGTCCAACGTACGGGGAAGAGCGCTCTATGCTGAAACACGGGTGTGAACCTAATTCAGCAGCAGATACTCTTGCACAAATATATTATAAAATTTAATAGGTAATTTTTAAGAACAAATCTATGTACACATTTTTGTGAATAAAGATTATAATTATTATTTTGTGTATTTCATGACAATGCATTGGCACGTTAATTTTGTCGTCAAGCATACCGTGTACCGTGTGTTTGGTCCAAAACTTACTGCGAGCTTGAGCTTTACTAAAATATGGTTGCAAGCCGCATCTTCCATATTCTTGCATAACTAGCAAACTACCACTCGAATATATTTCAGAAAATACCTAACATTTATTTTTTGGCAGCGGCCCAAACAACGTCTTCGTGGATAGACTAGCCAGAGGCCAAAAATTTCGTCACTAAAAAAATTAGGAGTATTTGCTTTTTCTGGTTTTGATTACTAAAGCTGATAGGTTCTCAATCTGATAAATCATTATGTACTGTTAGGCGGAAATTCATCAATAAGGTACAGCACTAATTATCGGTTCATATGTCATGTCACATCTCTATTGCATAACACGGGCAGTATACCTTAAGCCCTCTAGATGCGCGGTATTGTGTTGTGATTTTTAAATAAATAATTATTATGGCAATGTGTCTTTATTAGTAGCTAATATCTATCTAGCTCTATCTAAAGCCTCATCATTTAATCTGCAATGCCTTTAATTTTTTGTTCCTTAACCACAACACAAGCTAATTCAATTTCCGTATCACACTCATCGATAAGCGACCACCATCAGAGCAACGGAGGGGTATAGATACTTATATTATTTTTTCTCGTCAGCCACCCCTCGCAAATGATCGAGTCGCTTATTATTTGGCGTGTGCACAAACATTCAGTGGTCTTATCGCACCCATTAAAGATACGGCTTCATTACGAAGGTTGCGAGGCCTTTTGTGAGACTGCCCTTGTTGCTTTTTCTATAGTATGTTACGATATATTTACGGTTTTCTTTTCCGATGAGGAAAACTCACTGCTATTTCTCAAGTTGGATAAATGATGTGGTATTTTTAAGAGATTTTATATATATATATATATTTCTAGATATGGTTATTAGCACGTATTATTTTAGGCGTGCTAAGCGAAAAATTAAATAACATAACAAAAATAACATTTCATAAATTATTGTAGTTCAATTTTTTTATATCCCGGGCGGGAATCAAACCACGTTCTCTTGCCGAATGTACTCGGTTCGACTTTTTATTTTATTCAATTGCCTTGATCTTTAACAGGATTTTTCAAAATTATATCAGATTATAACCTTCTTAGTATTACGTACTAATATTTTAGCTTTAGAAGCTTAAGTTTTATATTGTGTGTTGTTTCCGGTAACCTTCAAACAACTGAATGAGTGAGCTGTTTTTGACAGGCAGACAAAAACATACTATTGCATTCCTAACATTAGAATAATCAAATTGTTCACACGTATGTTTTCTTACATGACGAAGATCAAATTTTAGTAAATTTACAGAACATTTTACAATGTGACGTCATTTTTCGCCCCATGCGTCCATTTAGATAAAACTGCTGACGTTCATTTCCTAAACGACCGCCATTTTGGACCTGCTATCATAACAACACAACATTAGAATCCTTTGCCAGATAGGTTTAAATATTCTACAGGATATTATTAAATTATTTATTTTATCATTTTGGGCTGAACAGGTTAAAAATCGTACAAACCCGAACACAAGAATATTTTTAATAAGAAGAGTAACTACTTGAATCATCTGTTTGACAGGTATCGTCGAGAATCACACAAATTTCGATATATCACAGATGCGACCAAATCCTAGTTTCACTTTGGTAGGTATAGTTTTTGTTTATGTCGCAACAGATTTGTGTTGCGAAAATATGGATAGAGTTTCACCATAATCTTCCACGGTTGTTAAGTGATTACTCGTGTGTCCAGTGATGTTGTTTAAGCTCAGCCTAGAATGGTTATTGGCTCTCTTAAATGCCCAACTACCATTTAAAAGGTTGGGACGGCCATCCGAAGGTGTCTGACATAGCCTAACTTCCATCTGTGACCGATGCGCGATGGCTCCGAAGCATGGAATCGCTCAGTATTACATGAAAGATAATGACCGTGGTGAGCTTTGCTTAACCTAGTTAATCTATTAGAAAGGACTAGGCAAGGTTCAATATGAGCACATAAATATACCTATGTGTAAAATATGATGATTTAACTCTGTCCTATGAAGTTATGAATATCAACATGGGTTTGTATATAATGTCACATGATGTGCGGGTCGCGGGAAATGAACCGGAATCTTACAGATAACGCACACACTCACATTCTCATCCCTACACTCACACACAAGGGTATCTGGCTAGGGTTGAGTGCACAATGTAATGTAGGTGACACCTATAATTTGTTATAATGGAGTGTAAGTACCAAATTGAATGAGAAACTCTGGAGGGTAGGCGACGTGACCTAGAAATTAAATTCTGACGACATTGATGTAAACTACGATAATATCAACGATTTATGTATCTTTGTAAATATGATTACAAGCACTATCGCCAGCTAAGCGAAAATCATATTTTACAAATTATTGGAGCACAAAATTGTATGCCCCGAGCGGGAAACGAATCCGCATCCTCCGATTTCGCGCCTGATACCTAAACCACTCGGCCATCTGAGCACGCTATTTCCATGTGAAATTTCGTGCTCCAATCGTATTACTTTTACCGTCATAGGGGACGTAAGTAGTTATGTATGTATCTGCTCTTTGGTCAGCGCTTTAATTTCAGACGTTTCTTTAATTGTTTATACTTAAATGAAAATTATATTTATTGAATATAATGCTGAATGATAATGGACTCTTTTTCCTTCGTACACTGGGTTTTATTTATTTTACCTAAGTTTTCACTGAATAATATTAATTTTATGATAATTATTAGTACATCATTGGAGGGGAGGCCTTTGTTCAACAGTGGACGTCTTCCGGCTGATGATGATGATGACAATTATTATACTTTCTAATGTATGTGGTGTGCATTTATTTTATCTTAGGTGCGAGTAAATATGGTAGGTAATCATTTTCTAATTTCGGTTTCAATTTATTCTACAAATAAGTGTAGTTTCTGCTATTCAGTAGTACCAGTGGAACTATCCAAGTACATATACAGAAGATACTTGTTAAGAGCATGCGTATTAGCTTAACTTAAGCCATGTCACTTGTTCGTTTCACAACATTCAACTTAATATAATATGTAAGCAAATTGAAAATGAAAAACAGAATACTTTCTAATAACTAAATTTCTGCATTGTCCTGGCATAACAACCATTTAAGTTAATCCCCAAATCAGCTAGCTTATCCCTATTCATAACTATCTTACCAAACTCTAGTACTATGATGACGATCAGAGAACTTTCCTTGTATTTTCCCTTTATCTCTTATAAATGATGGCCGTCCTTCACAAAGCTGGCGTCGAAAAGATTGATAGAGCGGCATAAATACTGTTTAGTATCTTTTATGAAGAAATGCGGTCCGTGGTGCGTAATGAATGATCGGCTAGGGTGGTAAAGTTGCCTAGACACAGTGGCGTGATTCTTATGTGGATTGGAAACCATATTATATAGTGTAGTATGAGATGAGCAAGCCTTTACTGTACTACTAAGTCTACGGTAGTGTCTGTACTGTAAGATATATGCACTGCACTATGCTAGTTTTTTCACAGTGCATTCGTTCTCATTACCCTCAAGTATAAATCTTTGTCACCAAGTACTTAATATTTTTTTTATTATGCCTGATAGGTTAGCCTTTGACTACTCACCTGATGGTAAGTGATGATGTGGTCGAAGATGTTGTTCAGGCTAACCTAGAATTACTAGCTCTCTAGGACAGCTGCCGGAACACACCGTTAGGTGCTTGGCGACAGATTTTCTACTTGAGGGTGGTAGCTAGCCAGGCGGGCATTTGCAAAATGCCCTACCACCATGCTATAACGACTGCCATCCTAAGACAACAACCGGGACCGAATGCTTAACGTGCCCTCCGAAGCACGGAAGCGCTCAGTGGTAATGTCACCAGCGGTCACCCATCCAAATCATGACCGAGGCGAACGTTGCTTAACTTTACTGATCGGTTCAGAACAGCTAAGCAAACTTCGCTACGAGTGCTTCAAACTTAATAATATGTTCTGCCAATTGTTATTAAGGGTCAAATCCTAGTGTTGACAGACGATCAGAAAATATTTACTGACGTACAGCCTACACGGCGAATGACGCATCGTAGAAAGACAAAAAACCTACCCCGTGGGGTGCCGGGTTAGAATTGCTCCCGACGTCCCGACTCATATCCATATCCACACCCCCTGGACATCGTTAGTAGTAACTAAGGGAAAAAATACAGGAAGGTGTCTGCAGTGCCTTCTGAAGAACTGCTACCTTACACTGTTATCCCTAAGACACCCAGTAAACGTGGGGATGAGGTTAAATCCCCCCCTACTTAATGGGAGAGGGTGTGTTCTGCAGCGGGCGATCTAGCTGATACAGTACAGAAAGACATGTATAAAAATCGGAGGTACAAGTCTTATTGAAACATTAAAATACAAAGACTTTTTTATTAAGACGGTCGTTGGAATACTTTCTGTTCGTTTCAATACAGCTATTGTGTGAAATATTATTTATCTACTCAAACAAAACAAAAGGCATCTAGACAACAGAAATAAAAATTTATCTCAAGCAAAACACCCCATAAAATGAAATGGTCTCGAGAACTTTATAAACGCGATAACGACTAAAGTTGTTCAAAGCTTTGTTTCTCCGTTCACATAAACATGACCATTCTCTCTCGACCCCACGGTTCCACTGGTATAATACAAAAATAGCTAGGATGAAGATATCGATACAAGTATGAGAGGTCTATGAATTCTGGACGTCGTGTACCTAGTAACGCGATGAGGTAAAAAAGAGAATATCAAGGAGTGTCCGTCTTTAGCTCCGCCCTCAGAAAGGAACGCCCACAAAGATCCTCTCTGGAGTGAGACATTTCTTCAGTTTCAGTATATTATAAATTATTCTGCAAACGCGGGCTTTGTACCTAGAACACAGGCTCAGATGTCTATGTGTGTGCCAATTTGATTAGGCACATAGAAAGGTTCTCACTCACACATGTCTAAGAACTTCTAAATTTAGTTTCTATCCTATTTTACTTACGTAAGAGATTAACGCACACATAGGAGGCTATGTAAAATTCTCTAGTGACTGGAGATAAGAGCGTAGTATCTGGGTTGCGATCAATAAGCTCGTTTCTATAGACAGATCGTTGAGGTTTCATGTAATGGGACTGCTGATTGAATCCGGCACTATTTTCTTACCCTTACCCACTCGTGTGGGGTCGGTACATGTCTGCCGGAAAACTGTAAGACGTTTGACGACAGATTTTCTCTTGCGGGAGCTTGCCAGATGTCTTACCTCCATGTATAAGTACTGCTATCCTAAGAAAACAACCGGGACCGAAATGCCCTTCGAGACACGGAAGCACTCAGTAGCATAATATGAAATTAGTGTTCAACCACCTCAGTAATGACCGTGGTGAACATTGCTTTGATCGGTTTAGAATGCCTAAGCTACGAGCTAGGACGCTAGGTACGCTACAAATACTAGTTATACTACAGTTCTATATGCAAAGTAGTTTTCAAAACGTTTGAGTAAAATTTTGTGATCAAGCGTCTGCAACTACTTATCGCTATAACAACCCTTACATTTTCCAAGAGCTCAAATCAGGCATTAGTCTCAGTATAATGATGTATACACAAACTGTTTTAATTTTATCGGTTCTGTTGCAAAACATACAACTTATAGTGACACTGTATAGCCGACTGGGATAGGGTCATTTTATCTAGACACTATATATAATATAGAAAGCTGTTATTGGTAAATATAGTTATAACTACTAAGAAAATGTCATTGAAATCGTTTTCGTAACTATATACAGGAAAGTGTAATAGAAAAATAATGTTTACCTATTCCATCGACTGAGGTATCGCTGGAATTCAAAACAATTAATAAGTTTTAAGTCTAGAGTCCTGCTCTTGACCCATATTTTTCTATTACCTATAATACTTATATACAAATTCTAAAACAAAAACATATTCTGGTAGGTGCTAAGGACACAGGAAAGGTGATAATCCTGTAATTCAAGATCAGTGAATATATATTTTTACTGAACTTATCCCGGTTATCTCATGCCTATCCCTTTTAATATTATTATACAGAAGTTCTTTCCACAATGATCAGTCATTACCGAATATATATATATATATATATAAAAGATGCATGGTTTTATGAATATTGAACCCGGCCTGCTGCTTGGATTTCACACATGTATAGATTTCACATTATGTATATATGTATGTTATAAAGTAACTGGAATATTAAAGCTGCAGCTTTAGCAAGCTAGCAAGCTTTCTTTCATCCTTAATGAAATTCTTCTCCTACTGAACAAATTTTGATGAATTTCTGTATCAGCCAAATACACTGCTGAACACACTATGAGACGATTACAAAATTACTTAAAATTAAAAATATAAAAACACGAGTCAAGAAAATTAAAAATATTCAAATAAAGAAGAATCGGTATATCGATTCTTCTACTACATAATTAATTCTAACAAATAGAAAATTGGAAGGAATAGCACGTACGGTAAAACTAAACGCTGGCGTTTCCGTGAAGCGCTAGTCCGTAGTAATAGAAATTCACAGAGAAGATGCGATCTTAACAAGCGAGAACGGAAGTTAATCTGTTCGTTTATTCGCTGAGACCGCTGAGCTGAAAGTAACGCTAAAAATGACGTCAATGGCTGCAGAGTGTAGTGATACAGTGCATAATCAAGAAATGGACCACTTATCAAAGGACCTATAATATGGAACGTCCGAGAGATTTACAATGTCGATCTACATGAAACGCAAAAAAACCTGCAAACCGTCACGTGATCCGGAAACGGATCCTCGTTTAATTTTTAATTCGACCGGTTGGCTGCGCGGCGCTGTCGTCGGCGTCTTCCTGCCCGTCACTTCCGGTTGCGAGCGCATTTTTTTTCAAGGGTTGTATTTCCGGTTTAGAATAGGAGAGATACCGATGTGGTGTTATGAGTGTAATGAAAATATATTTCCATCTTACCTATGTATTTTTAAAACGATCATTTGTTTCTCAATAAATGCGAGCAAAAATCGCCTTTTTTTAGTATCACATTGGATACGGATGGTTCTTACTTTTATCATTCGTCATATTATAAGAGAAGTACTGTAACGTCCCAGTCCCACAGAAAACTTTTCAAATTATCACATGCATGTCAAGCCATGTTTTATTTAGGTGGTTGATATATTAATTCTAAGACTTCGTAGAAAAATCAAACGACTTCAATATTGGGTTTGTTAGTACTGTTTGCGTTCTTTTGTGCAAAAACACAGAGCTAATTATAACTCACCAACAAAAAGATAACTTAAATAACTTTTATTTTGTTATTGGAAAATAAACCAATATCAAAACCGTCATGTTTGGATTTTCCCGACATAAAACTTTGTTTTTCTCCATTTCATCAATGTTTTGTTTTAGATTAGGAATATTGATATAATGTATCGCTACCAAAGAGATCAAATGAAAGCGCCGAGATACGCATAAGGTTTTCTTTCTTTTAAAAAAATTAAACAAATATTGAACGCGGTATTTTTTTTACAAAGAAGGATAAATAGTTTGGTGTGTCATTTGGCTGCAAAATTATTTTCACTTCCAAGCTCCGAAAGGGCCATTTAAGTATTCAAAGACTAGCAGCAAAATCAACTTTTGCTATTAGCGTAAGGGCAAGTGCTTCGATTTTCAAACATCAACTTTTATAGTTAGTCCGGTCTAGAAAAAAAGGGAATACTTTTTCCCAGACTAACTCACAGAATAGACACAATAGTAGATTGTTTACCAAGGGACCAAAAAATCATTTTAAAGGCGTGTCTTTATTTGAATCCAGAGCCGAATCAAAAACTAAATTTTAAATTATACAACGTCGTATAAACGCAAGATCACGAAATTAATGAACACAATGAAATGTAGCGGTAAACAGTTGTATGTTTCTAACGAGAGCGTTTTTTTTTGTCCTCAAGTTCTTGAATGTGTGTATGTGTGTATAACTACTGTGGGCTCAGTAGTCTATATTAGTATAGAGTTTAAATGTAAACTACTAAGCAAGCTTGGGATTTTAAGCCAGCACGCGCACCAAAAACAACCTTGTCCATTTGTTAAATATGGACAAGTGTCAATAATTGAATCTACTAAAAATTCTCAGTCACAGAAAATAAAATAATATAGGAACATCCGTAGTCAAAGCCCAGAGTGCCTTGGTAACTAATTTGTAACGACTTGTAACCCACTAAAGCTGGTAATAGTACTTGGACTCCTTCTAAAGATTACAAAATATTCGGAAAAATATGGACGATTATAATAATCTACAGCAGACGAGTAACAAGCATAAATACAGATTAGATTTTTTGTATAATTTTCCTTGTTAGTAATAAAGTATTTAAACCTGTGAATCAAAAACTTTACTGTAGTTTTCAATACCATATTAAAAGAGAAAACGTTGTCATTGCTAGGTATATTCTGTAATAATAGTGATTTACTAATCTATAATCCAAAGACAAAAAGATTTTTGCTAAACAAATATAGGTGAATTAGAAAATTTTAGAAATAACAAAATGTTTTTCATCTAAATACAAAGTCGTGTCCACAGTTTTTTGTCCGAGCTAACGTCATAAATGACTAAGGACTTTCCGAGATTATTTTTCCGCTGACGGACGCGTTTTTTCTCGCCGGTTGAAAAATCTGCACCGGATATTATCATTAATTATGAATCCGCCGGTTCCACAACAGCCGTAGCTTTGACGTTTGTACATTCAAAGAGACAATGTTAGTAAAGATTCTTCAAAACAGATATTGAACTGTTTTCAAGAATCGTTCGATATGATCATATTATAACATGAATAGAGACACATTGCTATAGATAAATATCATATTCTAATCCTTGTCCCATCTACATGGGGTCGTTAACTATGTCTTCTCTCCGTGGACCCGAGGACATTCCAAAAATATGTTTTGCTCACAACACCGGACTACACAAGGACATTATTGTGCAAGTTTTTGCTTTGGCTTTATAGCTAGCCGACTATCTGACGCCAACCGTCCTTAGAAATGCTCTTGGTGAAAGTATACCATCAAACTTTCAGTTCATGAAGGGGTTGAGATGCACCAACACCTTACTGACATACATATGAAAAGTGGCATGCTGTTAATTGGCTGACTTTTTTCCTTAGTTGCCTTTTACGACTTACCAATACTGGAAACAGTTTATCTTTGAAGTACAAAGAAGAGAATTTATAGCAGAACTATGAAATAAATTGCTTTGTAAGTTTTTTATTACCTAGTCGATGGCAAGTTGTGAGCTGGTGAAATTCAGAAGTTGACATCGTATCCTCAGAACACTCTAAATTGTACAGACGGTAGATTACGCAGAGAAATGTAAAGTCTTTTCGGTAACTAAGTAATCGGCGAAGTTAACAAACTGAACACTGTAAACGTAACTTAGTCGAATTAATAGGGCATTACATTTCGGAAACCTCTGTTAATCCTTACGCATAATCAACACAACAACATTTCATTCATAAATGTCCAGATTTGACCGTAATCGATTTAATGGGTAAATTAATAATGAAAAGAAAACGCATACTACTTAGTATACTTTTTTAAATTTTGCATTCAGCCAGAACTTCACACTTAAATATACACCACCTTCTTGGTACTAAACACCAAAAAATATCGGTCGAACCCTCTACGAGTTAAGATACTCGTATTCTGCTGATACTAATAGATCAAAACGCGCTCAAAATGGTTCCGGCTACGTTGTGTAGTATAGTTGTAACATCACGTAGCCTCTACATATCTAGTTTGGAAGTTCAGTTCTACATTTTTTCACTGTTTATTTTTATTTTAGTACTCGTAGTTAACCAAACACTAGACTTGTAAAAGTCCGGATTCAGGATGGAACTGTTTCATTACTGACTATTTCACCAACGAGCGCGCTCCTCCATATTTTTAGAATGTAAACATCTAAACTAATGTTAAATGCTGCTATTATATTACATTATACTTTTACATTATACTACTGCCTACCTGAGCGGTCATATTTTACTTAATAATTTTTACTATGTATGTACCATAAGCATTTTTTTTATGCCTGATAGGTTAGCCTTTGACCACTATCCCACCTGATGGTAAGTGCTGATGTGGTCGAAGATGTTGTTCAGATTAACCTAGAATTACTGGCTCTCAAGGACAGCTGTCGGAACACACCTTTAGGTGCTTGGCGACAGATTTTCTACTTGAGGGTGGTAGCTAGCCAGGCGGGCATTCGCAAAATGCCCTACCAAAATGTATTTACAGCCGCACTAAGATTTCGGGCTCAAATGAGGAGTACCCGTATAAATGCGTATGATTAAATTTACTTTGGAGGGTGTAGCTTCATTAGTGAATAGGTCTGTTACCTTAGATATCGTTAAAGCCGCCTATTAAATCATAAATGTGCTTAATGGGCAGTCTATAACTACTCAAGTCAACGTAATTAGGGTGTTACTGCATACTAGGTGCATATCGAGGTACCTTACTATAGTGACGCCCGGCCCCTATCAACCGAAAGGTAGCGGATGTACTCGTACCGAGATAATTCCCAAAGATTATCGTCAGGAAAATAATGAAACCAAGCACAAAAGTTTGTTGCTAAAATTTATTTTCTTGTCCTTTTTTTGTAAAAACTATCTGCCAATATACCTATTGAAAGGTCCAACTTGTCTAATAAGATAGCTTATTTGGCTAATTTGAGAAATGTTATAAGTTTTCAAATAAAAAAATTCAAAATATAACATTGTCAAACAAATACCACTTCAAAATAAATTCGCCTAAACAAATCACAAAAGAAAAATTCAATTTAATTTCCGAGACAAATATCTCAAAGGTCTGCCCTTGAGCGATTGATCTCTTCTCGGCGTCCACAAATCAAAGCTGCAAAGACAAGGGCCGGTTAATGCGAAGGGCCTGGGGCGGGATATATGGCCCTTCAGAGAACGGGACAATGAGCCCTTGGAGAGTTAACCACCTGGACAGTTGTAAATCTTGCATAGTACGTATGTAAGCAGTTACCTCCTTGGTTACGGCTACGGAATTAGGTGTAAGAATGATTAGTGTGAGCAGTTTCAGCGGGAATGTGACATCTTTAGTAAGAAAGTATTAAAACTAGATAGAAAACTCTTTATCGTACATCAAAATAACATAAGCATTATAAACAATAACATAAATTTAAGTAACGTTCTACAATTGGCGGTTTATCGCTAAAAAGCTATCTCTTCCATACAAAACTATCTACTATGATAACGGTAAGTAATATATGATCGCTTTATAAAAAATAAATAAGCATTGCAATGCATCGGAGCAATGCTGCCAGCATGCTGGGCAAGCTGCCAACTGGTAATGGGCTGGAGCATTTGGCCTGCCTGTGAGTATGCAAGGACTTGTAGGTTGTCTAAATATTTTTTATTGTAGTAGCTGTAGTGTTATATTTTGGTTCGTAGTATTTTGTTAATAAAAGCATACCGCTGTTTAAAAAATGTATATATAAAAATATGTAAAAATTGTATATATTGAACCTACAATTGAACAAATGCCTCCGCAATTAAGAAGGGTGCTGTACCATAATATCCACGCTTGGCAGGCGTGTTGGAGACCGCAGTGTAAGATAGCAGTTCTTGGCGCTGCTGGCCACCTCATAGTATTTTATCATTTGTGACCTCCTACTACACTCACAGGAAGATATGGTGAGAGCAATTCTATTCTGCCATCCCGGAAGTATCATGTCACTCCACATTCTATAATTTTGTCCATAAGTATATCTATACGTTGTCTCATTTATGAATATATAATAAAATATATGTATATATTTATTCTTAAAATTATGTTACGAGTTAATATACAATTTTGTTTTCATCACATACAATACGAAGCAGTGATAGCTGAGTGGGATTGGCTATGGATAACGGTGTGTTCCAGCAGCAGTCCTTGAGAGCCAGTAAAATTACAGGCATGAGACTGATCAACGAAGTCTCAAGGTGACTCAAGTGCAATTCGTGACTTGTGACGAAATGCATCTGTTATAGGCAGAGGTTAGTCCGCTTAACATCAGGTGGGCCTCGAGCTTGTTACGTCACAATAACATTAAAAAAATCAAAAATGAGAAATCATAATGATTTGACAGGGAATATTTAGTTTATTCTACTTATAAATCGCGATAATTGTGACCTATTCTATAGGATTGGTTTTATATATAGAAAGAGCTTGACAGCTTGTGGCAAGTTCATGTCCATTGGGCTTGCGATATTGAACACATCGATTTCACCACCTACATTTGTAACAATATAGGTGTTCTTTTACGGTCGTAGATTCTGATCCTGCCAAGAGCTAAACACCACGAAAAGGGCACGCTTTCAATAGCTGATAGGCTCGCTTTTGACCACTATCTCACCTGATGGTAAGTGAAGATGTTGTTTAGGTTTACCTAGAATTACCGGCTCTCAAAGACAGCTGCCGGAACACACTGTTAGATACATGACAGATTTTCTATTTGAGTGGTAGCTAGCCAGGTGGGCATTCGCAAAATGCCCTTCACCATGCATACCAACATACAACATGTGACCTACTACTTATATTATAATAAAATATTTTGCCAAGCACCGACTTAAGGGGTAAGTCTGCTAAGATATCACTTATAGACAATATATGTAAAATAGTATCAGTTTGTTTACATTATTTACAGCATCCTATTTCCTAAATCTTAACTAAGGCCTTCCACAAACAGCAAGCTTATCCGGCAGACAGAGTTTGTCTTGAGACGTCATGATTTGTGTGCGGTCCCCTTGCACCGGCCGGAGCCCGCAATTTATACTGGGATATCGCTGTCCAGTTTACAAATATCAAGTTAAATTGTAATGAGGTATATAAGAATTAATGTTTAAACTTTAGTTTAAACATTAATTTAATTTAATTTAAACTTTAGTTTAAACATTAATTCTCGGAAAAATGTAAACTTTGATTTATTTTTCATTTCAAAATAGTTAATGTTGTGTTTAGGTCCGTTTTTATATGATAGGCATTAAATAGTTTCTACCAAATAACATCAGCACATGTCTTTTACGTCTTATACTTATTTTAAATGTTTTTGCGTTTGGCCGGAAAATTGAAACTAATATGAAAATGTATATAAAATATAAAACACAGTTTATATTTATAAAATCTTGCATTTTGTGTTTTTTGCAATAATGAAGACCTTATTAAAATAATATATGACAAAAACTTGGGTGTTTTATCACTTTGCTTTGACCAGATATTATATTGTCAGATAATTTCATATTATTATGATTTTCCGTTTTTTTATATCCGATTGGCTAGCCAATTTGAGCACTATTTCACCTGATGGTAAGTGACTATGCGGTCGAATGTTATTCAGGCTAACTCAGGTCTCAGAATTACAGGATGTTAAGGACAGCTGGGGTATCACACCGTTAGTTGCTTGGCGGCAGATGTTCTACTTGAGGATGATATCTAGTACAGCGGCAAAATGTCCTACCACCATGAAAAACTGCACGTTGCCATATATTGTATTATTATAGAAGGTTCACCTTCTTTTCAACTGTCGTCCAAAACGTTTCAATGATCATAAACAGTTGCAACTGATATATATTTATATTTCATTTAAGCACTTTCTTCAAGTGTCAATCAAGGCGCTGATGTCGATGTCGGACGATGTTTGGACTCTATATACAAAAGCTTTATTCATTTGTCATTCATAAATCATTACTCTATTAATTTTCGGAAAGCACCTAAAGGTGCGTTTCGTCAGCTGTCCTTCTGAGCAAGTTTGAAGCCCTCGTAGCGAAGTTTGCTTAGCCATTCTGAATCGAACAGCAAAGTTAAGCAACGTCCGCCGCGGTCAGGAGTTGGATGGGTGACCGCTGGTGACATTACTACTGAGCGCTTCCGTGCTTCGGAGGGCACGTTAAGCCGTCGGTCCCGGTTGTTTTCTTAGGATGGCAGTCGTTACAGCATGGTGGTAGGGCACTTTGCGAATGCCCGTCTGGCTAGCTACCACCCTCAAGTTGAAAATCTGTCGCCAAGCACCTAACGGTGTGTTCCGGCAGCTGTCCTTGTGAGCCAGTAATTCTAGGTTAGCCTGTACAACATCTTCGACCACATCATCACTTACCATCAGATGAGATAGTGGTCAAAGGCTAACCTATTAGGCATAAAAAAAAAAGTTATCTAGGTAAATTATTAACAACACCAATCACATCATCAGTTACCATTAGATGATATTGTAGTCAAAGGTTCTGCTATCTAATATAAACAAATAAAAAAATCTACTAAACAAGTTTAACACATACTTAATTACACCATAATATACATAATACTTAATTAACTTATCCCCACAGACAAAAAACTCGATCCGCCCCTCTCTCATTTAAATCGTCCAAGCAATTTATTCTCCAACCCAGACGCATTAACAAAAACCGGCGGTAAACGAAAGAACTCCGAAAAAACCGTATAATCCAGGGCCCAACTAAGCCCAGGGGCTATCTAATAACATTTATTACTCAGCTTCCGGTCCCCAGCGTCCACTTCCGGCCACTGATAAAGTGCCGCCATTTTTGCCGCCATATTTATTTATAGGTGTTGGTTTGGCGATAATGTGGATGTGCGAATCGTTCATTACATGTTGAGCAGTCAACCGAAACTCATTGGATGTTGTGATAGTTAAACGCCGATTTCTATCTCTCTGCATTTTATATTAAAGAATCGCGTTGTAATTTCTCAAAATTTAAAGCTCATGGTACTTTAAACGTAGTGATTTGCATTCAAAGCTAATACACTAATATAAATAATGTTCTTAAAATTGAGAACCTCTTTTGAAAGTCAGCATGTTCTATGAAGTCAGTTAAAGAAAATTGAAGCAATGATAGCTCAGTGACTTTAGCTATGGACTAACGCGTTAGGATGTGTGATTTAAAAAAAAGACAACAGCTTCACCAAATAGGGTAGTTTTTATTGAGTTGTCTGTCTAGATATCACCCTTAAAAGTACAAAGCTTACAATGTTTTCTGGCTGCTGCTGATTTACTAAAGGCAATCTAATTGTAAGCTTAACTTGTTGAAAACTACGAGCACACCATCACTTACTATTAACAGAGATTTTGGTCACACTAATATTATAAAGGCGAATGCTTAGGAGTGAGTGATGTATGGAAGTGATTTTATTTGTTTGTTACTCCTTGACGCTGAAATGGCCGTACCGATTTGGATGAAGCTTGGAATATCGTTGCTAATTTGGGTCTTGGACTCATACATATAAAACGTTACAACGTAATCACATTTCGTCATTGTCTAATTGTAACCTGTAGAGTACATCTAGTAATTGATAAAATAACAGTAATAAAAATAACAATAATAATAATCTTTATTCACAAAAAAGTGTACATGAGCTCGTTATTAAAAATTAGCTGGTAAAATTTGATATTGTATTTGTGCAAGAGTATCTGCTGCTGAACTAGGTTCATCACCCGTGTTTCAGCATACAGCGACAAACATGACATGTATTAACTTCAATCAGGTCTAACTACATTTTTTTTCTTAGTGATAAGCTTTGAGAGGCAGTTATTATATTATATTATTATAGCTTTAACAATATTTTCGACCACATCTTCACCTGTCAAAGTCAAAGACTAGCCTATTAGCAATCATAGGCTAGTCTTTGACTTTGACAGGTCAATCCGGCAGTCATCAAATAGTGACAATCCGGCCGAAGATATCGTTCAGCCTAACCTAGAATTACTGTTTTTTAAGGATAGCTGCTATCTTTAAAGGATGCTGTACTTAGCAATAGTTTTTCTACTTTATAGTGGTAACCGAGCTGGGCAGGCAGTTGCAAAATGCCATAGTGCATAGTAGCACAACCTCAATCAGTTTCATTCGTTCAAATTAATAGTCACCATAGAATCAGACACCTTATGTAGGTAAACACTGCCCATTTGTATCCGAGGGCGGTCATTAGGCGGGCTGCACGCGCGGCACAAAACTTGCGTTCAAACGGGCGCAGAAATCGTGCCAACACTCGCCCATTCCCATCGATATGATTAATAGTTGCCTATAGTTTCAGTAGTTACATGTGATGTGTTTATCCTGATATTTTGTAGATAAAAGGGAAACAGTGTGTTTATCTCTATTCTCTTTTATTTTGAGGATATCTTCTTTAACTCAGTACCAAAAAACATATGGATAATAGAAATGACATTTTTTTGTATCAGAGCTTAATTTTTCGGAATTAAAATTCGTTTATTTTTCGTTAGGTTATTAAAATTAAAAATATAGAACTCTATACTTTGCCCAACAAAAAAAAAGAATGCTGAAGTTATCCAGTTTTAAGCTATGGTGGTCATAGCCGCGTTACAGTGATGACAATTGATGAAGATATATATTATAGTTCTTGAATCTAGATTATCCAGACTAGTATCTTAAGTTCCCTTTTGCAAATGAGCAAATGACTCACCTGATGCGATGATAATATATTCAAACTTCCTAGAACATACGAAATGTTACTTCTCTCACCTTGTCCTTTGATCTAGTTCCCATAAATGTGAAGACCGCTTCATGGCGGAGTTAGTAAAAAGGGTGTTGGTAATCATACAGAAATCTTGCTTAACAGGAGTCCTAAACACAAAAGTTAATCACAACACTTTCGACCAATATCACACTAATATTATATATGTTTGTAGATTAACCAAGCGTATTTAAGAGAACTGTAAATAAATAAAAAAGGATATAACCTCTTTCAAATAAAACCGTACCATATAAATCCGGCACTTTCAAACAAATATCATTATTTGCTGCAGGCTACTGCTGTCAAAAGCTCTGTAAACGATGCGCGTCAGTTATTTACCTCCATCGTGCGTTCAGGTACAAATTGGCCTATGATAACTTTACAAACAAATCTTTGCAACTCAATAAACCCTTATGTTTATCACACAAGATCGAAAATACATTGTACTATATGCATTTTTTTGTATGAGTATGCTCGATTTAAGTCCAATTTGATCGTATCATGTTGCCTTAAAAGCTTTGGTTTTGATGAATAATTGTTCCAATATCTAGTTGCAACAATGATAGTCTAGTAGCAATGGCTGTGCAAAATCATGCAAGGGTCCACGGTTCGAATGCTGTAATGTACTTGAACTTCACTGCACAGTATTTGGCACGGGTACTTTGCGAATGCTGTATGGCTATCCCGGCTAATTCATCATACGTTAAACACAGATACTGTCCCAATATCCCTTGCGGAAATCTTGTTCTGTGGAATTTCCAATTTTCCTATAATTTTTCTAAACATTTAAGTATTATTTGACATTTTAAAGTGTGTCATGTGATCTGGAAAGGTATCTTTCATCAACACAAAAATTGAACATAGTGAGATAATAGACTCTGCTAATTTGGTTGACATAGCCCAAGCCTTCGGTAATGTTTATGTTTAAAGTTTTGAAATTATTCATAATTTCAAAGATTGTATCTTAAGCAAAATCCGGTATTATGAAGAGCACACAAGCTTATACAGTCGCAATAATGTGTGCTAGATGTCTTTTTTAAATCAAACATATACTTTCTGTTTTGGCAAATACCCATATTTTCCCAAATAAAGTTCTAACCTCCCACTGTAGCTTTTTAACTTTAGCACAATTCTTTATTAAATTTGGTGTAAAGCAATGAAAGCAGCCTTTTATATATATATTTTTATATATCATGAGGTTCCTCCTATGAAATTCATACAAGACCTAGGTTTGCTTTTATCTCATTGTGCAGTTTAGTAAGATTTTTAGATGTAAGTGGTCTGTGTTCAAAAACACATTGATTTGATTTATTTTCTCCTGTGATCTTTATAATAAGTCCTTTGTTATCCGATCCTATACAAGTGGCTAGGACAACAGTTACATATCTGATGTCTATTTTTGTTTGTCCTAGCCACTTGGATTAAAATAATGTGTGAAGTCTAGTTTTATCATTAGACTCATTTAAAATATCTACATTAAAGTCACCTCATATATAACATACAAAAATTATGTAAAATTTTGAGTATTGTCTTTATGTTTTTGTTTTTTTGGTGCCACATAAGCCACTGCGCAGACACGTTCAACTAAACGATCAACAAGGTTACGGCGTTCTTTGAATTTTATATTATTTTTACATGTAAAATGCATCGATTCCCTTCCTCCTATGATCTGTAAGACATGCTGGCAACCTGAAAATTATTTACATTAAACCGCCATATCTCAAGTAAAACATAATAAAGTCAACGGAATATTTTAAAAAGTAAGTTTCTGGTTTTTTGCAAGGGAAGAGACGAGTTTATTACCAACGAGAGCAGCGTCATTAGGCTAGTGGCTGGCCATAAGTTGTAGTCCTTCTGTTATCTTGTATGTTTTATACAATATGCCAAATACATATTTTATTGTTCCTGTATCGTTAGAGAGCAAATATTGTACTAACTAATATGAAAGAGTGTAGGAAGATGTTAAAGCCTTTTTGCTTTATATATATTTGCTACGAACGTTTAGAGTTTAACAGCTTAGCAGTGCTGAACGTCTCGATATTTACAATGTAGTTTAGCCTCGGATCGAGAGCGTAGTGTCAATACTGGCAACCCCCCAGCTATGAACTATCGATATTTGCATGTGAATCCACTTGATGTCGAGGGGCTTTGAATAAAATAGGGTTTTTAGTTTATGCTGGGAGAAACTGTTATGAATATTATGTTTTCTAAACTTTTGTATTTAAAGTGTGGACACTTGTATAAACCTGTTTCATCACATGATAACAAAATGGATATAATAGAATAAACGTTTGAATAAAGACGCTGTTGAAGTTACACTGGGAAAATCAGAAATGTGACATGTTTGAATTGAAAATGAGTTATATGTCAAGTGTTATCAAATATCTAATAATTGTGGATTTTTAACCATTGAGTGTTGGTGACCGTGAAGAAGTGAAGGCAATTATTTCTATTAGTATATTGTGTGGTAGTAGATACCACCGCTGTGTCAAATATTAGTGTAAAGTAGTAGTGTGCACATTCTACTGTAATTAGGCGTAAAGGGCATTTCTGCAAGGGAAATTACTGGCCAAACGATACTTATGAACTAAAGTGTCAGAGTAAAGTTTTAGTTATATATTCGTATCTACCATCTTAGTGAAATATGTTTATTTATGGGATACCTAGGAGGGCTAACGTGCAATCGGCTCACCTGGTAGTAAGTGTAACCGTCGTGCATGTGCATCCGCAATACCAGAGGTCTCGAGGATGCATTGCCAGGCTTTGAGAAGGTATATACTCTCTCCTTGAATGGTCTTATGTCATTCACATGACATCTGGTGTCACATAGTGCGCGTGAAAAACTGGTACTTCACTTCTTTTTAATAGATTGATTCACACTCTATTAATATATATTTTAATACTAACCACCAGATGCATAGAATAATATATATAAACGTATGTACATTTCATTAACGTCACATAATAATACGATTAGAGCAGACAAAACATTTAAAACCATTTTACCTTTAAGACAAGTATACCACTAACAAGATGATAATTTTATCATTCTAATTCCACAACTCCAGTGATAGCATATTCGTTATGGGGCGAACATCGTATTTATAATAAAATATGAAAGCTACTCTCATCTGATCCATTAATTTATTTTAATTATATGTCACCATGTGATTACTAAAATGTTTATTGAAAACATCAAGGGCCTGTTTCAGAATGTTCGAGTGAGTTCCGGTTATACTACCCAGAACATATATATTAAACAAAACACTATCTTTGCGTTTCACAGTCATCGATTTAGCCTATCCATCGGTTAAAGCTTGAAACGCGCTGCATGTCAACTGTCATTTTTAACCGACTTCCAAAAAAGGAGGAGGTTCTCAGTTCGTCAGTATTTTTTATTTTTTTTTTATTTTTTTTATGTTTGTTACCTCAGATCTCTTGACCGTCTTGGGTGAACCGATTTTTAAAATTCTTTTTTTGTTTGAAAGCTGCTGCTTGTCGTTTGGTCCCATTTTAAATTTCATCAAAATCGGTCAAGCCGTTTTTGAGTTACACTAAAAAGATTGAAAAAAATTTTTTAACAAAAAATGGAACCGACTTCTACACCCAAAAGTGTGAAATAACTTGTCGAAGTCGGTACCATGCCCACAATATTGTGATAATAGGCACTTTTGAACCATCATGGTACCGACTTCAACAAGTTATTTCACACTTTTGGGTGTTGAAGTCGGTTCCATTTTTTGTTAAAAATTTTTTTTTATCATTCAGTTATTTTATGTGTTGGTTAGCAACCCGAAATAGGACATTCTGAAACGGAGCCTAAGAGTGCTAACGTTGAGCTTTAACTAAATTATAGTAGTGCTACGAGTACTCCTACGCCAGACATCTACGAATCAGCTACGCATCCCAGTCGACGGTCAAATCAAAAATTTACACTTCAGTGCCCTAGACCCTAAGCTCGTTACGACTGCCACTAATTACACCCACAATTCTGTAGCTTAAAATTTCAAATTGCGACCCTTTCGCATACTTCTTGTCTCTCTCGCACACGCTTAAAACAATACCAACTGTTGCGATGTGGGCACATGTGCGTTCGTGTGCGTGGGTAAACACCGGTTTAAGCCTAACTGGCCTTAATGAATCGTAATGGCCCCTATAATTCGCGGCGTAACTAACTAGCCATGTGGGGACGTATAGCCTCCCTTCCCGTCCGCCCTCACACCCGCCGCCCCGGTGTTTGGAAGCGAGCCATATCGCGCGTATGACAGTAGCGGTTCTCTTTTTGAAATTTTCAGCCGACCGCATTTTGTACGCGATTTGCGGTTACGTGTTTAGATTGTGCGCCCGCCACAAATTTGTCACATGGCGAGTTTGTTCGTTTTTGTATCATGCCTGATTTCTTTTGCGGCAATTTCTTGATGGTAGTTTTACTCGTTTTTTTTATATTTTCTAGGATACCGTCTCGACTCAAAAATATACGTACTTCTTTAAGTTGTATTTGCATTTTGTAAATATAACATAGATTTTTTTTTTGTTTTTAGTTATTACAGAAAGGTTGTAGGAGATTGATGTGAACAAACTCGTACGTTTTTAATAAATTTATTAAAAACAAAGGGTTATGTTGAGTAAACTGCAACAGCCGGCGCCCCAACTTTAAACTAAAGCCGAGAAGGTCGTTATTCCTTCTGTAATTTATTTAATTGCTCTGTGGCGGTAATTATTCATGAAATTACGGCAATTACGACTCTGAAACAATTATTTATTGTGCAAACTTGAGCCTTAACTCACATTTTATTTCATAATGCATCAACAGATAACAGACGAAACAACTTGCCGCGGCTGTTTCTTATACTGCGTAATTTGTATTTTGATTACTTATTTCTATGTACAATAAAATTATAATAAGGAAGTGTTATTAGACTATTTCCCGTGGGATGCCAAGTTAGAATTGTGTCCCCGTAGCTTCCTGTGGGAGTTGTGAAGGCGGTAAATGGAAAAATATCAGAAGGTAGGCAGCACCGCCTTCTGAAGAACTCCCATTTAACACTGCGGCCTCCAAATCTCCATGATGCCTGCCAAGCGTGATGATTATGACCAGTCCACCCTCTTCTTTCCGGTCTTTATTCAACAGAGGACAGTTATAGATGGCTGTTATGTATTTAGTTTTAAGTTGTAGCTTGTTGAAATATTATTTACTGTTTACTGTTAGATCACTTGTTAGCAATGAGACATATTTCTATTAATTATTGTAACAAACTAAGGCCTCCCATCAGGTACCTTCTTTGTGTGTAGTGGCTCATTATAGTGCTATATGTTTAATTAACTTAGACCTGTATTGTTGTTTGATCTGTTATATTATAATCTACTTATATTGTCATGTGTTATAAATACATGTTGATACAAATACAAGAATGAATTTTATTCTCCTTTGGGTAAATCCAACTCATTATCCCATATAGAGTTGCTTTCTACTTAGTAATATTTACATTAGTACCCAGACGTTACATTTTTAATTAGTTATTTATTTGATTTTACTGATAGGGTAGTTTTTGTCCATCAACCGTTGGTGATGTATATTTATTTTAAGCTGATGACAGGCTTAATTTTAATGGATGGATAGCTTTTTCAGATTTTGTACACCTGCTTATGAACAAATCATTGATATCAAATGTATGAAATGATAGTCTTTTTTATTTTTCATGTATATTATTTGTTAAGACCAAATGATATAAATGAAAAATAAATAAGTCAAGCTCTATATCGAATAATGTCTTCCTGAAAATCAACATTAAAATTCCGCACGTCCGAGCTGTTGTCCAAAGGAAAACGACCAAGAGTCCCAGATTCGACATTGTCCGGCGCATATTAATCACTGGTAACATCTGTTACCACGGACGCTGGACTTCGCCTAAATTAAAATATTTGGGACTGTCCTCACGATATGGCAACACTTGCTGCTAATAGTATCATCCTTTGGATAATTTAAATTTAATGTATTTTTTACGCGTGATAATATTTAATTTCAATAAGTAGGCATGTACTTAGGTTTTAAGAATTTACCGGAAGTTTAAATGTAGATGTCACATAATATTTTTGTTTATAGTTTGTTTATTTTTTTAGTAATATTTTTGTTTATTTTGTTAGTAGTATTTGACACATTCCTCATATGTGGCACTTATCGCCGTTTGCTCGCTGCGTACCTACCTAAAACGCAGTGTATCTAAATCGGTTTTCGTCTTAATATTATTTCAAATAAACGTTTAGACTTAGTAGTATGCCAAGCTGAATGGGCTAAGATAACTGAATTAACCTTTTGATTAGAAAATAAATCATCACTCAAAAACCACTCAATATCTTACAACACAATTTACAGAGTACAAAATTTTTTGCCCAAGGCGGGAATCGAACCCACGTCCTCCGATTTCGTGCCGGATGCCTATACACCTCGGCCACTTGGACTTGACATTTATAGCCGAAATTTTGTGCTCCAATTGTATTACTTAAACCTTCAAAGGGGACGGTGCACACTATTCCTTATAATTCAGAGAAACTAGATAATACTATATTTAAATATTATAAATAAAACCGGCAAAAACACTCACGTTGGGGATCGAATACGTCGACCCGGGTTTCGAGTATATCAGATACTCATCATCAGGGCGAGTGCACAGCTGCGTCTGCGAGCTCCCGACGGGCACTGCGGCGCGCGGCCCGCGCGGCTCGGCGCGATATCGGCGCCGGCGGTAGCGGGGAGCTGGGTGGGGGCGGAGCGAGCCCAGCGCTGCTGGTGCTAGGTGACGAGCTCCTAGCGTGCCCGGCCGAAATAGGCCCACCGTCTTCCGCCGGGCACGCTAGGAGCTCGTCACCTAGCACCAGCAGCGCTGGGCTCGCTCCGCCCCCACCCAGCTCCCCGCTACCGCCGGTATAATAAAGATATTTATTAATAATAAATATATTTCTTAAATTTCTACTCTTTTACTTGGGGCTCACTTTTTAATCGTGTGTTTCGTAGACAAGATGTAGTGTAGGAAATATAAATATTAATTACACATAAAGAAGGCATGCACGTAAACACTGGACGGAACAAATAGTGCACCAAACCCCTGAACCCCGTGTCTACCCAGCTACGTGATAAATTCATTTTTGGGCTTCGTTTAATTTGTTTGCCGTCGCGCCGCTATTTGCAAAACGCCATTTCTCATTGAACAGATTACGGAGATTACGAATTCATTAGAACGATATATTTCTCTAGGGTTAATTGATATTTTGTGCACATGGTGAGATTAAAGTTCCCGGCTCAAGACTATAAGGATTGTTTCATGTTATCTTATTTGACGTCGATAAAGGTGGTTATCTAAGGAAAAGAATGCGTCGAATAAGCATTATTAGACTACTCTCACAGACATGTATGTAGCATGGCTCATGACAGTGCTCTAAGCAACCTTATTTATTTATTTCAAATTTATTTATTTCAAATATTTATTTTATAGATCTTATAAACCGCGGGTAGGCAGCGGGTCAACAAGAGCATTCCCAAAGAAGTTGACGTCAGGAAAGCCATACAGCAGAAGAAAAAATATTCTACTCTTTGGTTTTGTCGTCATTTGTTTCGTTGGAGAAAACGTATTGTATCGACCTCATATGCATAAGACTAGGGAAGAGAGATCATAATATAATAATACTACTAGGGTAAGAAGATAATGATTAGATTAGTTTTTTTTTACAATGCTGATTTACCATGATATGATATGTAAAATTAACGAATTTAGAAATAAAATACTCGGATCCTTGATTGAAATCAAATTTGTGACTTTTATATAGGATTTTATAATTCTTAGTTTAAAGAAATCAAATCGTCATTTCATGGTAATTGCTATTCCATAATTTATGAAAATCACTTTCCCTTAACAATCAGTTTATTTAATTTGAAAGCAATATTATATGAATATTACGAATTATTAATGAATGGTGAAAACTTGGAATTTTTCAGGTTTTATAGTGAAATTTATTTTTCTCAACAAACCAATAAGATACGAGACCAGCAAAGACCAAAGGCCTCACTAACATTTATTTATATATTAACATGTACATTTCAGTCCTATTTTGTGAGTCAGTTTACAGTCCAGTCACTGGTGCAAAGACGAGGAAGAAGGGTGGACGAGTCGAGCACCGAACCGAAAACCCTGCGTTGGACACCGCGACAGAATTAATTGCTAGCTATGCATCGGTGCACACTTGTGGCTTAGCTACAGAATGTTTTCTGAGATATATAGTATAAGATGCCATTTACTAAAGTTGGATTACTTCACCTGTCTTATATGTCTATATTATAAGGAGTATTATATTTTGTACGTATCGTAGATCTGCTAAAGATGTTTTATAAGAATATCCTTTTATGTATTTACTTTTATCTACATTAAATATCAGGTATAGTTTGTTGATTAATAGATTCAAGCGTTACTTTGCTGAAATCCATATTTGATAATAAAAATACTTTAAACACATTTTAAGACATTAAATTAATATTGCCCCGTGGGGTACCGGATTAGAATTGCACCTCCCCATATCATCCCGTGGGTGTCGTAAGAGGCGACTAAGAAAAAAATACTGGAATGTGGGCAGCAGCGCCTTCTAAAGAACTGCCAACTTACACTGCGATCCCCAAGACGCCTGCCAAGCGTGGGGATTATGGCAAATACCCCTTAATAGGAGATGCTGTGTTCAACAGTGGACGAGCCGGCTGTTACAGTTAATTAATATTAAAAAAATACCTTTTAATACAAAAATATATCTGGTGACAATTCCGCCTAATTATCCTGTTAAGCCAACGTGTCGTTTTTGACGTTTTTAAATATTAATTTAATGTTTTCATAAAATGTTTTATTTTATTATATATTTTGTAATGAATGCTATTAATATAAACTATAAACGAATATTAGGTGGTGTCAGTAGATGGATTCTACTAAAAGTAACATAGAATATAAAGAAAGTGGACGATATTGTTCAATTATTAACAAAATCTATTGCAACTGGATATAAAAGTATCGATTGTTTTCAATTGCAAATATTATATATTTTTTCAATTAATAGTCTTACCGTATTTTCACAAACTTATAAAGCGCTTGGTCGATGCGACGCGTGATCAATGTGCTGGCACCTGTTTGGGTCAACGAATAAGCATTGCATTTCAACGGGGCAATGCATGCCGGGCACGCTGCCAACTGGTAGTGGGCTGGAGCATTTAATCTGCAATAACTTGTAGGTTGTCTAAATGCATACATTGTAGTAGATGTAGTGTTGCTTATCGTTCGTAGGATATTGATAATACTCTAAATGCTTTTATTAACAAAATTCTTCGAATGATGTACAAAAATACATAAGGTTCGGATTTGGTTATACAGCTGACCATCACCTGGCAATTTGTTGTATACTCGCTTCTATTTGGATAATAAAAGAGACAGGTTGATACGACAAATAACCCCTTCTGAACGGCCAATAGAATAAATAAGGCTATATATGAGATATAAAGGCACGCACGATTCTAGTTAATCAAATACGAGCATTTCTGGCATTGGCCGGGACAGCGCTACCGCAGCGGCCGGCGGCGACGCGGTCCAGAATTGATTGCGGCGGCACTGAGGTGACCCGTAATTATTGCACTGCAACATTGCTATGGTTTATATTGGGATAGGCTCTTGTTACGCACAGTTTTGCTGCGAGGTAATCGAACACGTGTGCTACGTGTAATTTTCTCTGCTCATATATACACTCTTAAAGTTGTGAATAAAGAAAATAAAATTATAATCTAGGGAATAGGTTGGTTAGGAACTGCTACGAGTACAATGGCGTAGTTATATTCTTCCGTTAGCATTGAGAGAACATTGTTTGTAATGGTTATCAATTATATTAGTATAATGGGTGAAAAACTAAATATATAAAACATAGTGTTCATATGAATTTTACATAAATAGTATGCGGTATTGATCTTTGATTCTAAGGAATTGATGTGCTTCTCAAAAGAAGTACCTTTATTAAACACTGAACCAAGAAAAATAATGCTTATTTTTGGGGGCTGCTCCGTCTTGGCGAATAACATTGAAACTAATTCACACTTTATTTCTGTAGTGAAGTATGGATGAACTTTGATGTTTTTAAAATAAAGTAATAATTGGAACTTCGTAATTTTTATTGGATTATGTTCTATATATCGTGTATGTTTCCTCATAAGCTAATATAAGCTTACGCTGTACAGTACAATTGTTAATTTAAGGTGTTGCCCAGATTAACTCGCTTTTGTAGTATTCTGATATAATCGCAGAGGCAATAATAATAATATATAATCGTGATTTCTTTTCCATTATTCATATTAGAGTATAATTGCTAAACAGCGAATTTTCTAATAGGCGTTCATGCCAGGTCCAGGACTTGAAACATTTTGTGGTATTTTATCCTTACACCATAACACCGTGGCTAGCATGTAGGAGTAGTATACTAATTTTGTCCATCATAAGTAACTGGCTAAGCGTGACAGCCGTAAGTGGTTAGTAATAAGTTGGAGAATGATTTTCACACATTTTGTATTTTTCTATTTGTAATTCCTAAGGAGTATTGTCGCTACAGCACTATAAAAATTAGTGGGCAGATGATTGAATACTTATCAGTTTTGTTTGTACTCGTATATCATAAATCAAGGACAAAATAAATGTATAACTTAACAATAACTGCTAACTAAAAATCTATGTATTTCTAAGTATTTAACGGGACTTAATCGCGATAAAACTACATGTTTTATTTATTTACCTCGACGTTTCGACCAATTTGCATTGGTCGTGGTCACGAGCGGACTGAAGAGGTGGGTGTCAAAGTCTTGAATTTTCTCCAACTTCCCGCATTTGATTTAGAAATGTATCGTCTCGACACACAACACTGACAACATCCACAGGTCTTAATGAAGGTAAAACGCGCTTGGTGCATTTCCTTAGCACTGGATTCCAGGATGCAGCTAGCTTAAAACCATCCTCCCGATTGAAATTATGATATTTCCTTATTTCAATTGCTTCTCGTACTAGTCTAGAATGACGTTCCGTCGAGAGGACTTTCAGGTCGTGGAGCTCAATCCAGTGATCAGGTCCTGACTCTAGCAAATGTTCAGCTATAGCAGATTTCTCCACCTGGCGATTTTCGTAAATAAATAAAAATATACATGTTTTATCGCGATTAAGTTCCGTTAAATACTTATAACTATGTGTTCAAGTCGCGAAAGTCTTAAAGTTACTATGTATTTCTGTTATAGCTGTTGTTTATTAGTCATCTAATAACTGCTTTAAAACTACTTTAAATTAAACTGTTTTTTTAATTTATTCGATTAATTAATAACTTTTATTTAATTACTTAAATTCGATTCAAATAGAAAAATCAACTTAGATTGTATTGTAATTATATTCTATATTATGTGGTTAACTTAACTGTTTGTAATACAAATTGCTCTATAATACCTTTGTTACGGCAAGCCTTTTGAATACAAAATCCATAATCCTCATAGAGATATTAAATAGACAATCTTGATAATTCTACACCTTTACCTGAATACTTAATAGGAAACTGATCAGTATTCGGAGAGAGTTCTTCGGTACGGGGTAAAATGATAAGCCATAGTAAAATTACTTATAAAGTCAGTACATAAATTTCGTACTTTTATAGCGACCTAAGTATTTTTTGAGAAGATATCATAAGATTATAAGGTTGTTACTTGAATAAAAAAAAGGATAGTGATGAAACTTACATCAAACAGGTGTGTTTAAGCTTATAAACTGCTATTGGTATTACTCATACTTAATTGTGCTAGGTATATGTATAATATTAAGGCCGTGGACTTCATTTTGAATAGTGATAGTACCTAACGCATGTCAATATATACACTTTAGTTACGCAGACGCGCCAATCGTAACAAATTCGCCCTGCCACACTAATGAGTATTGTTATATAATATATCATGATGTATTATATGACATTTTATGCAAAATATATCAAAAATCGTCCTCACTTATCAACCATGTAGAGTTATTGGATTTAAGCACAGATCTAACCAAATAAAGGACTCTATAATAGGCGTATTGCAAATACAGACTATAATATTATACAAGATCATGACGTATTACATTACAATATTCCTTTAAGTGGCACGCCGTATCTGTTACGATTGGCGCATCTGCGTAAATAAAGTGTACGAATCCGAATTAGGCGTATTGGAAATACAGACTACAATATTTAAGATCATGATGTATTATTTTCATTGTGTACATTGCAATTACCTTGTGTTACAAAACGTGTCTGTCTCGATACCTGCTTCTGAATACTGCATCTGTCAATGTCTGGCCCCGTTTAAAAAAGAAAAAAGACATCGTTTGCCATACAGAGGACTTCATGTACATTAAGAGCAACTTGAAAAGCAATAAGTTTAACTTGTCTGAGCAATTACACGTATGTAGTGTCATATAAATAAACATTATGTACTCTTTTACACAGTCTCCGATCCCCGAATCCCTGGATCGCTCGGATCGCAAGATATTTCTCCGGGATACTTGTGACTAATCGCCGGGATTCACCGCCGTCTCGCGATAATCCCGGACAAATTATAGGGGTGCTTATTACTGCGTGGCATTGTGATCATTATTTAACAGTCAGTTGAGGTAATACTTTATATTATCTCGTGAGATTTAGAAGCTTTTCAAATATGTATGATTTTTCTATAGAATCGTGAGTAAGCTAGGTTTCGTATAAGTATATTGTACATAAATTTAAGTATCAAGGCTTAATTGAACCGATTTCTAATAAAGAATAATAAATACTGCATAATATAAAGCGACTTACGTACACATGAAAAAAAAATATTATAACTGTTTACTTCAGGTCAAGCGTCTGAATTAAAATACACTCAAGATTCATAGTTTTTTTGTGATTGTTTATGGAACCTTTATTGCTGTTTGAATCCCACAGCGGGCTTGAGTTTCATTCAGTTTAGTGAATTATCGCCTTCAAGAAGAAAATCTGCACCAAGCACCTGATGGATTGCCCAACAACTGTCCATAAGGACCACTTCCTATTATATTTATAGCCTGTTTACCGACATCGACCACATCATCGCATACCAACAGCTGATATAGTTCTAATAATATATCCACTGTAAAAACAGAAATGTTTATGGATTGTTTAACAATGTTGCCAGGATGGACACTAAAAACCGTAAACAATACCAAAAATGCAAACCGAAACAAAAGTAAAAAATATCAATAATGCGTGTAACAAAAGAGGACAGTTTTGCGACACAAAGCCGCCGCGGGCGCGGTATTGACAGTAAATTTCATTCATGCGGCATTAGTGCCGCGCCATCAGATACAGCCATCTGCACACAATGCACGATACTAGAACTGAATAATATGTACCTAACAACTTTTGAATACATGAATAGTACATTAAAAGGATTTTTTTTGCGTTATTCAGTTAATTTTTTAGCGTTATTATTACAACATTATTGAATTGCTAGACTAAAAAAAATTTTGACTAAAATGTAATACAAAAGTCAATTTATTTCTCAAAATGTTTCAATTTACGTTATATTACTTGCTAAAAAACTGTGCAATGCACTAACGTTATAAATTCGAAAATAAGTGTGAGCGTAGTTGTTGCCATTCAGAAACGCCTAAACGGATTTTGATGAAGCTTGTTATATATATTTCTTTAATTCTGAATAAGGACAACATATTTTTTGTATCGATTCATTGAATAGATCCATGGAAATTTTGGAGGAAAGTATATACTAATTAACATAGCAGGGCAAAATGTAAAACAAATCTTGGTCTGAATCATGAAGACTCAAAATAATACATACTAATTCCTTTATGTTGTTATTTAGTAAATAAGAATTGACTATTTCAATAGTAAACCGCAGTGATAATACCACAAGTGTGTTTTTCATGTATGTAGTCTCCCAGGAGTAAAGTCATAATAGTGCTCGAATTTTTATTTCTCATTTCGTACATAAGAAACCAAAATCGATGACATTTGCCAAAGCATTCGACATACTATTAAAATTTAACAACATTGTTTGCTTCATAGCTCTATGCAGCGAAGTACAACGTAACCGCGTAGCACCGTAGCAGATTCTACAGCTACGCACACACACTGAACAATTTAACCGAGTGAGACCACAACAAAGAAAATAAACCCTTTGAAAAATATGTTTGGTTCTGGTTTTGAAGGTCTGTTATCTCAACATATTTGACGTTTCGATGGTTTTGGTAAGATGTTCAAGTGTTCACGAAGTTTTTGCGGACGGAATAGAGTAGTATAATATATTTATTTTTAGGTGTTTCCAGAAATGAATCTTATTGGCATTTCGCTATTATTGTGTAATCTTAAGAATAAATGGTCCTTGTGTTTTATTTATTTACTTCGGCAGTTTTAGACACTTACTTAAACTTATATGTGAAGAAGTTATACAACCGTTTATTGGGTTAGTAGCTTTGTTCACATGTTATAGAAGGTCAACGCTCTTGCCATGACCAGAAAAATAAAAAACAAACAAAAGCAATTTTTATACAGTTTTTTTGTGCTCATAACTCTTTACAGGATATACCGATTGCGATGTTTTTTTTCATTCAAAAAGCTGTAGCTCGTCATATGGATCTAATTAAATTTGTGTGAGATCCGACGAGAAGTATTGGAGTTATCTCTAATAAAGCGTATTTTATATTTGAAGTCGGTTATTTTGTAAAAAATTAAATAATGTTCATTGGAAATAATACATTTTTTATTAGTTACATGTTTGAATTTGTTTTGGAATACAGGCTACATTTTAAATGCCTAATGATCGCAAGTATAGAATCAACAAAATATGTTACATTAACCTTTATTTTTTTTGTAGTCAGTTTTTTGTATATATAGTTTAAAACGACGAAAGAAATACTGATTTCATCCCTAACATTTCAAAGTGTAATATTTTTGGGAATATTTATACATGGGTCACGTATAAATATTCCCAAAAGTGGGTTTAAAATTGACAGTTGAGTTTTATCTTAAAACTCGGTTTGGGGTTCGAAACCCCAAGTTCTCAATATAAACACTCGTAGTAATTAACCAACTTTAAACCGTTTAAAGTTGTTTAATTACTATGTGTAACAATCACGAAGACCTAAGACAACATAATAAACACTCGTGTTTAACAATTGGTTTAACTCACTGATATTTGAAGTTTCAAATTGGTAGATTGGTACGACTTCAACTTGTAGTAAAACTGTCAGACAAAATTATCACACAACTAGAGCGGAAATGACAAAAAACTTCCTTAACGTATGTTCAGTTTTATTTATTTGTCCGTTTGCTATTACTATCAAATCCCGGAACAAGGTTCAGCCGTTCCTCAAGTTAAGCCAATATTTGGCCGGACGGTCAGTTTCCGCGAGTGACCCGGTAATTTATTGCCGGACAAACTGAAGTTTATCGAAAGAACGAGAATAACTTTATTATATAGTGACCGGAAGTAGGGGTGGCTCCCGCTCTCAGCTATTTGGTACTATGAACTACAAAAGGCTTTTTAAAATGAAAAATTAAGTGACGATATAAATGTATAATATTTTGTCAGAATATAAACTGTTACAGTTTATCATCGCGCTATACAGATATCCTGAACGTAGACAAAGGTCCTCCAAAGTATAATCCTGCTTTGCTTTTAGTATGTTAATACCACGGTAGATGTCAATATACTTGGTACCAATTATCTGAGTAGCAAGCATATTGGCAATTACGCTTCACTGTTTGTTAAAAAATACTCTGGAGTATTACTAATTGAACACGTTATTGCTGAAATAATACTACTGCGAATTTGAAGCAAAAAAAACTGTAGTCTCAAAAATTTTATATAGTCTGTTTCAATTATTATTTTTTTGAAACGGTGATGGCACAGTGTCGTTTGCTACGGACTGCCGCGCAGCAGGTCCATGGATTGAATCCGGCCTCGAGCTTGTTCCGTCACAATACCATAAAAAACCACATACCGGACTATGTGCTTTTCACTCAGTCCTCATAAACACACACGTATCACGAATATATATAGTAATTGAATCCAAATCTTTCAGTATTTTTAGGTTGGTCTTAGTATTATATTTAACAATAAGTTCTCTCCATTAATCTATAGGGGAACAAATGTATCTGTTTATGTGGTCATGCTCAATTCAAGTACATAAGAATATAATTGGGTTTATACCCAATGTGCTAGTATTTCATTACTGCTGATGTTATAAAATTTATTATTTTCATGATTCAAACTTGACCTTGAACTCGTATCAATATAATATGTATATATGAAAATATTACCTTTACAAAAAAGATAGTAAAAAGACTACGACAATACATATATCATTAATTTAAGCATTAACGTCAAGTAGGAATTTTTCCTTTCGCAGTAGCGATTTTTAAACAATTACAGCCAATTTATAATAATAAATTTTACAAGAACTTTTGTTTTCGTGTGTACCGTTTTGCGTCATACCATTTTTCCAGAGTCAGAGGCATTTCTTTGCAATGATGAAATATGTCCCGTCGTCCACTCGGTCCTCATTGTAAACACATTTCCCGAATGTCCTGTAAGCGGGGTTTTTCGCCTTTCCTTTGTGCAGCTATGCCAGATATGACTCATAACTGTTTTGGGATGACATTTCCCAAATATGAGTGAGTACGTTTATGTTGAATACATGTGTTTTCCATATATATAATATGAACTAAACAAGAGATATACTGAGTTCTTTTTGTATTTACTCGTCAAAAATAGTAATTTGATTCAATATTCACTAGTAATATTACACGGTTCAGCATCTTAACTTTAGCAACGCTCATTAGAGCGTCGGCAACAAATATCTGTATTGTTGTATCTGTACCTCAAGCAGACAAAACAGCTGGACCGTAGGTATAGACTAAAACTCAATGCATGGTGGTTGTATTAGTGTCTGTGTGTTTTTGTGCCCACGGCAAAATTCTGCACGAACTGAGTGAGAATTGACTATTTATAGCCAAGAAAATAATGACTTACAAGCCTGCCTCTGTCCGCTTGTAAATCTAAATGCGGTACTAACATGATCCTTGAAAGTGACACTGATTCTTGAAGCTGACGCTCTTTTATTTACTTGATTTTCTCTGGCAACTTTATGTTTAAATTTTAAGAAACTATGAGTTTTTAAACCTTGTTACTTTGTTGCTAAGCCACTTGGTATATAATAATATACTCGTAGATAGCATTTATTAGGTAGCAAAGTTTCAGACAATGGCTTCTCCAAATTATATAAATTTATGTTTATGAAATATTATCCCTGCAAAGAACTTCGATAATCGAAGGATATATTTTCAAATTTCCCCTAAACTTTCCCTAAACCGGTCACTCTTCTGTTAACATGAATTTAGCGTGAGGGTTTCCAGATAAATGAAAAATGTCCAATAAAGTTTCATTTGGCGTCCTCCTCCAGCAGACTCTAGATATGATACTGTCGCGTTCGCTTCCGCTTCACTGCACTTATTCATGGCGACGTCTTTACTGAAACTTGGAACTTGGGGCTTGAGAACGTAACTGTATTGTTGTATTGAAACTATGTAGACAATTTACAAACCGAAGTATATTTTCTACCAAGTTAACATAGTGGTTGATTAATATTATATAGAATGCATTTTCAAATGTTTGCCTAGCTGGTATCAAGTAAGGTAAGCATATCAAGTAATTGATTGGACCAACTATGTCTTGGCTACGTGGCGTTTATGACATTACGTTGGTTCAACAGGAAAATTAGGCGGAGTTGTCACTAGATGTATTTTTATATTTATTAAGTGTTTTCTAAATATTAATTTAATATTTTCTTAAAATATTTGTAAGTATTAAAATAGCTGGCACAATTCCTAACTGTGTCAAGATTGTTTTGGTTTCCACGTTGTATTTTTGTACCTTACCGCTTAAGGAAATAAAACCCGTGATCTCTCAAACAGAGGTAACACTTAAAATGAATATTGTCTTTGAAGACTTTACGTTCTACGTCAGTCTTTCGTCCAGCACAAAGTCCCTGTATAAAGGCCCGTTTAATGTAACAAAGTGATCTGGAGTGAGGTCGCCGTCACCCCGAGCGACGAGCTCTTTATGAACATTTGACAAAAACCGTACAAAGATGTTCTTTGTATAAAAAAGCCTTTTTGTATTTGCAGTCTTTGTTTATAAACCACATCATATTTGCTTACATAATGCAGATTATATTTCATAAAAAACTCAAATTTTACTGTCATAGAACTCTTGTACTTTCTTTGTACCTTTTTAATCGCCAACTTTTTGGAGTAGGTATGATGAAATATACGATTTTCAAATAATGTTATACGATTCCTCATCTTCCTACCCTTTTGCTATGCATTTGGGTTTGGAAATATATTTCTTATCTAACAATACAACAATAAACCCTAACAGCACAAAGTACTAAGAAATGTTTTTCTTAAAACACCGAACAACACTGTGAAAAGTATCTATTGAAATATTCATTATTATCATCAAATTATTTGCTAGAAGTATTTAAAACAAAGTGATATATAGGTACAGCATTGTTATAAGACTAAAGAAGACGGGAAACTTTATTGTATTGCTACTTTCCTTTGGCACTACCCCTTCTGTATCATTTCTGAACATTTATTGACTCGCGAACTCTTTCTAAGGCCATTTTTTCACTAACCCTCTGATATAGTGGCGCGCAAACAATATATAAAGCGAACACGTGTTAACAGCATCATAACCGTGCCGGTTAACTGCCAAACTTAGGGCACTTTGTAAAATATGACGCAGTGTGAAACGGCCCTTATCGCCTTGCTGATTTTGTTTTATGTTCTCACACGGCGGACTTTGTGCTGTGGAACCTTTTTATTGGATCAAAACTGTTTTTATGATGAGGAAAGTGTTCGTTTTTGTTGGCGTTTAGTTGTTTCATGGGGCAGTTTGGTAAGTCACGTGACGTACCATTACAGACTGACTATGTATCAATATTATGATCCTTGTGAACTGTTGGTTAAGGATGCTCGATGCGCAAGTTATTATACATACTAAGAAGGTGCCCATATGTTTTTTATACCAAATAGTTAAGACTTCGATGTATATAATCAATGATATACGAAAGTTGAGTACCTCCAAATTTCATGTTATATCTTGTGCAGCGATCATTCGTGTGTATTGCAGAGACAAATAATCTATCTATCTTCGTTGATAAAATCGCTCGGATGTAATAGATAATTGAAGATTGAATTCATATGCCTTGTGTTAAGCAAATTAATGTTCATGTTTTAAGGGACAGTGAAGTGTTAGTCTTATGAGCTGCAGACAATATTAAACATTAGTGTAGCTTGTATCCAACATGATGTAAGAACCAGTTAAATATGTAATGTGACGTTTCATCAAACCGTACAGTACAACTTTTTCCTTGATCGGACCCGCGTCTCTCGGTTATACGCTTCGAGTGCCTGAACCACTTGGCCATCGAGAAGGTTGAAGATATAATCAATTATATCATAAGGCACGGTGTGGCCATCGACCATCCCGTAGTCTCGATATCGTCTGGCTAAAATAAGTGATACATAAACTCGAATTGATGTAGCTACCCTTCTGGATTGCTAAATATGATCAATACGATTCAAGAACAATGCAACTTGTACCGTACAAAATTATTTATAAACAGTTGATAATATATTTTTAGACCCAAATTTTTCATACTCTCTGTCCAGTCGAATGCACTTATACAAATAAATCATGGTAACATCATAGAGAAGATACCTAAATTTACTCATTGGGGTTCAGAGTAATATGCCTTCATTGACAGCACAGAGGACAACACTAAGATACATAAAAATAAGTTATCCCTCAAGAACATAAGAACATAATTATGAAATAGCCTACGGTTTTGTGGCCACCCACTTTTCGGACTGAAACTCCTCCTTAGGCTGTAAATGCAAACGTTGGCTGCATAACTGATACCTATTTGGTAAACAAGAGAAGATGGTAAGAAAATCTGTTATGCTCCCATGTGCAACAACACTCGGCTTCAATTAACTGCTTTTCAAGACATCCAACGGGACAAAATAGATCACTACTTGTATTATTAGGCCCTATAGATTTGTTTGTTAATTGTAAAAATAGAAATCTAGGTTATCCAGTGTGTATTCACACATTTTTTTGGGTTAAGCTTGGAACCTACAGTACGTTTGTAAGTAATATTTTTTTACTTACACCAGATGTTTGAAAAGGAGACGTAGGGAATTGAAGGTTAACTTTAGACTACACCATATATCATAATAATTATTAAGTATATTTTTCAAAAATAAATACTAGGTACCTACACTTAAATCAAATGGGATTTAAGGCAGTACCGAAGTAATTTTTACTTTCAAGCAGCTACATTATTATTAACTCTAAAATCAACTCTATTACTCAATTATGATTACAAAAGATTTTTCGAAAAAGTTGGTAACAAAGCCTCCCGAATCCTATCAAATTCTTTGATAGTCAAATTACCAAGAAAAATCAAAGAAAATTTTCGCTTTGCCAAGAAGTTAGGAAAGGTAGAATGTTTTTTGTTTCGTAATTAGCCCTCGTCCACACCTGTGCGGCTTCTCTTTAACTTTGACCGAGGAATCCGTTGTAATGCCTATTGTGTAATACGATCGTTTCCACTGTACTTGTACCTGCCCACCTACCTCTACGCACCGCACCTAACTAACTATCCAGACAGGTTTCCCAACCAACCATTGATTACTTTAATAACTTAAGGGCATGTGTACGTAGCCAATAACCATAACTACTCCACATAAATCGTGGCATTAATTTTACAAGTCAAATGTAACAATTTAGTAGTAGGCAAGTAAGCACTTAGTTATACGCCGGCGGCGCCCTGCCTCGCAACTTAAGCGGCCCTCCTTTACCGCTAAACAAATTTGACAGCTCCAAGTTAGCCTAAGTTTGTGTACATGTATGCCAAGTTCAACTTACAATCCTATTAATTGACCCTCGCTCTTAACGCATTACGTTTAAGATACAAAATTGCAAGATTATTGTACTTTGGAAGGTATCTGGATTTTTGTTTTGGGTATTAAAGTTGCGTCGGACTAGTTAGCATTGTGCCCACGTTGAAACAAGTTGTCATGATTATTAAGGTGTTTAGAGTTAGAGTTGGCGTGTGATTACTTGACGAGATTGTGCGCGGCTGGCAAATGTGAATAGGGCCTTATCTAAGGTGTTTTCAAGTTAGGGCACATAATAGCTCTCTCTTGAAATTTTGCGTAGACTTGGAGATGTTGGCAACTCAATCTAAGCAATTACTATATATATAGTGGAAACTATTAATGCAGTTAGATTTTATATATTGCTAGATTTCTTTGCTACTGTTCAATTTAATTAACTTGCTATTTAAATTTAACTAATATAAAAGTATTCTTACGAATATCAATACGATTTCATGTACCTACGGTGTTCTTCGTTTAAGAGGACTCCATGGATTGTGTCCAATAAAATCTGTTTGGTATCTACATCTAAATCAATTGATAGGAGTTTAATTTATATTTGATTCTTTGGGATTGGGAAATCATAAAAAGAATATTTGCTTTAACTATTAAAGGAACAAAGGAGTTACGGTTTTAATAGTATAGATATTACTAATGCGCAGCAACAACCCATGTTACCAACCCAAACTTAGATATAACATCAATTTGGGTAGAATAATGGAAACAGTACCGATTCTTGACCAAAAAATTTTTTTTTGCAAAAACTGGAACCGACTTCAAAAAAATTTTTTTTCACACTTTTTAGTGACCTTAGGGTCTTTTTGCTACTTACGGGATCAATTATGATTCATTGTTAACGACTATATCATCAAGATAGGTAAATATTTTTCAGGTATTTTAGTGTAACTCAAAAACGGCTTGACCGATTATGATGAAATTTAAAATGGAACCAAACGACAAGCACCAACTTTCAAACAAAATAAGAATTTTCAAAATCGGTTCACCTAGTCCAGAGGTCTGAGGTAACAAACATAAAAAAATATATATACGAATTGAGAACCACCTCCTTTTTTTGGAAGTCGGTTAAAAAAGGTTGGCCAAAAAATACTCATTGTATCGAGTCGAAAGTCTACTTCTTCTTCCTAAGTCAATTTAAAAACAATATGGATGACAGCTCAACAATACTGAAATCAAAACATAGGTAGACAAATCTGGAGAACAATAGGTACAATGAAAACTACTATCTGTTTAAATATCCAGACCTTCAAGTTAGTTTAACTCCTTCGTCTCCCCAAGGCAAGGATTACCTTGGAGCAGCTAAGTCGCGATAAGATTAAAGTTTCGCACACATTTGCATACAATACATAAATTCATACGCAGACAGTTAACTCTCGACGCTTTGCCGAAACTATGATTTCACGTAACAGACTTTATAATTATTACTGTGATATAAGTTATCTTGACATTTTCGTTTGCTATAGCGTCAGTTTAGTCCTAGGTTTCATTCCCAAGTCGGAGCGCTGTTGTATTCTTCTAACAGATAAATTTTCAGGGTTAATACTGTCTGGAAATGTGCCCTGTTGACGGCAATACCTCCTATTAGATCCTCCTCGCCTCCTATTACATGTTACCAATAAATGACAGACGAAAAATGGGTGTTAGGACAGTTCTGCCTACCCCTTCAAGGAATATTGGCCCAATTATGGGCTTTACATAAGCTTTTTTTATAAGAATACGAGTACATATTTAGTATGTTAAAAACATAACACATTACAAACTATGTTCACATAGTTGAAATTAATGAACATGGAATAAAAAACTAGTAACGTAACTAATAATATAGTTCAGAAAAAAAATTTGATTGTAAACTAAAATAATCAGCTAGATTTTTCTATATTAATATGTTCCAAGCAGTAAACCCGACTGATTGTTAAATAACGACCATTAAATTTTCGACAGGGGCGTTCAAAAAACGCCAGATTAATTCCGATTTAAACTCTCCCAGTCGGAAGCTTTTAAATTCGCATGAATACAACATGTCATGGTTGAAGCCGCAGTGCCTTTATCAATTACAGCTGGGGCCGTGCGTCAAAAAATTTGGAGCGAAAAGAGCGTTACAAGTCCGATCGTTTAATATTTACTCGACGTTTAAATCGCGACGTATTACATGTGTACGCTCAAAGGGTTTTGATAGCTTTATTTATGATATGTTTCAAATAGTAATATCAAGAATCATATTCCTATAAGCACCACGCATATTTATGCGCAATATGATGGCCGTATTTGAGAATATATAATTATGATGGAGACTCACACTCTCAAATACAAAGAATTACAATAAAAGAGATGTCAAATATATTTTTACGCCACAAGCTTGCAAAAGGTGTTGTTTACTATTCGAAATCTGCGTGGAAAAGTAATTTTTATTCGCTAGCGTGGAACCTTCTTTTTTTAAACTTCAAACTTTTCTGATCCAGAAGACTGATATTTTTACTGTAAATATTTTCAGATGTAGTAATTGCGTATTTTATGTGAATTAACGCTGACTTACCATAATTATTTAATCTGTACATTTTCCTCGCTGGAGTGAGGTGAAAAACCGTGTGTTGCGTTCGACATTAAAGTTATTTTGCGTCTAGTAACTCTGAAATCTAGGCTACGCTCAGGAATATATATATATATATTATATATCTATAATTTTATAATTTTTATTATCTTAGAATCCTTCGCTGCCTCAGATTTCAATATAATTGCTCGCGCCAAATAACAAATTCGCAATCTTACATAACAAATAACTGTTTTTGGCTACCTATAATAACTTGATTGCCAATAAAACAGGAATTCAAAGATTGCTGACTGATTCGTAGCCAGCTGGTATATCGTTTTGCAGTACCACTCATATAAAGCTTTGACCAATTTGGTGGACGGCACTCGAATGATATTGTTACATTCCTGGACAACTCTCGAACCTTTATTGAATAGCAAAAAATTGTGAAATGGTCACTCACATTGTTTTACGACCGGTTCTTTGTGACTGTACCTAATCAAAAATATTGTCAATAGGGACTGTTTTTTTTGTATCATTGAATATTTCTCACTTTTAAGTATTAAAGATATATTTATCATCTGAATTTTATGGTATCATTAAGATGAACATGCGGGCTTGAGAGTTGTCAACTTCTATATTATGAACCCCAAACCTGCACTTGCTAGGTTTTATTGATAGGTTAGTCACAATATCATATGATGGTATTTATTGATGAGATCGAAGATAGTAAATAGGTTTAACTGAAAATAAAATTATGCTTTTTCCAAAGATCTCACTAACACAAGTCAAATGATAAAACTCAATGCCTGTACTTAGCCAGTGGGAAGTATTTATGGCTACTTCACACTTTCATTATCATACCAGCTCTTTGATATAATTATAATGTATTTTTACTATCAGAATCGCATAGTTATAGATTGTCGCAAATTAATATAAGAGCCCTCTTTCATTTTGCTAGCGTTGTGTGCTTTTTGTTTTTGTTGTTACCCTACCTGCAACATACATAACAACAGTATTGCTACTACAAAGCGCGCAACGAAGAACGAGAGCAAGAATTACAGTTATGAGTCATTGTGTCATGTTAGCTCAATTGGTTAGAGCATACCCCGGCTAAAGGGGTGGATGGACGCGGGTTCGAATCCCGCACATGACTATAATTTTTTCTCTCGTAAATTTGTAATTTTGTAGTGTAATTTGCTTAGCAGGCGTCATTGCAAACTTAACAATATTAAAATTATAAGGTCATCATTTACAAGTTCAAAACCAATTGCAAAATTGGTCTTGTTTGTAGTACAACGCAAGTTGAACTATAGGTGTCGCTCCATCCCAATACGATGGTTGCATGAAGAACGAGAGCAAGAATTACAGTTATGAGTCATTGTGTCATGTTAGCTCAATTGGTTAGAGCATACCCCGGCTAAAGGGGTGGATGGACACGGGTTCGAATCCCGCACATGACTATAATTTTTTCACTCGTAAATTTGAAATCTATAGTACTTTTATTTATATATTCAAAAAAGCAAATAAATACGAATGTTGGTTAAAATTTGCCAGGCTAGCGACCACCCTCAACTAGAAAATCTGTCGCCAAGCACCTAACGGTGTGTTCCGGCAGTAGTCCTTGAGAGTCAGTGAAATTAAAGTCACATGAGACTTTAACAACTATGTCTCAAGGTGACGGGTGCAATGCAATTCGTGACTTGTGACGAAATGCATCTGTTATAGACAGAGTTTAGTCCGCTTAACATCAGGTGCCCTCGAGCTTGTTCCTTCACAATAACATAAAAAAAATATGCATCTACGCGCATTTTTGTTATACCCAATGTATTAATAATTCTGATACTAATTTTCGATCATACTAATATTCGAAGCGCTCGTAGAGAAGTTTGCTTAGCCGTTCTGAACCGATCAGCAAAGTTAAGCAACGTCCGCCTCGGTAATGCCTTGGTTGGGTGACCGCTGGTGACATTACTACTGAGCGCTTCCGTGCTTCGGAGGGCACGTTAAGCCGTCGGTCCCGGTTGTTGTCTAAGGAAGGCAGTCGTTATAGCATGGTGGTAGGGTATTTTGCGAATGTTGTCCTTGAGAGCCAGTTATTCTAGGTTAGCCTGAACAACATCTTCGACCACATCATCACTTACCGTTCGGTGAGATTGTGGACAAAGGCTAACCTATGAGGCATATAAAAAAAATACTGGTTATTTTTATTAATAAATATATACCATAGTTAGATGATATTCAGACATAGTTGTAAGAAACTTGGAATTTCGTTTAAGATTCAATAAGATTTTTGTAGATCTGCACAAACATTGAGATGAAGCTGATAAGTATAAGCATTGTTTTCGAATTTGCAAGCATACGCCACGAAATAAGGTACTTGCAAAGCTGCGTCAGTTGAGCGTTAATTTTTAACTGGTAGAACAACAGTTGGCATGAAATTCGGGAGCAAATAATGAGGGGATACATTAAAAATGCAAAAATTGATTAATGAATCGTCACTGAGCAAACGTGAGCTTAATTACTGTGGTCGGTGAACAAAGCCTACGGCCACTTTTCATACTGTGGTTTTGGGAATCAGTTGGAGATCCACCTCAAAATATAGCATACTTATTATAGTATAATTCTAGGTTAGCCTGAACAACATCTAAGATCATCATCACATACCATCAGGTGAGAAAGTGGTCAAAGGCTAACTTATCAGCCATAAAAAAAAGTATCAATTTTCAAACATCAACAAAGGAATAATCTAGTAATAATTAAAGCCGGAAATCGTTGTAAACTATAATGATTAAGTAGATCATATTTTCCAAAACTTATCTGAGCTCGGTCAATGCGACGCGTGATCAAAATGCTGGCACATATTTGGCTCAACGAATAAGCGCTGCAATTCAACGGGGCAATGCTGCCAGCATGATGGGCACGCTGCTAACTGGTAGTGGGCTGGAGCATTTGGACTGCCTGTGAGTCTACTATGACTTATAGGTTGGCCAAGTGCTTTTATTGTATTAGCTGTAGTATTGTATATAGTTCGTAGTATTTTGTTAAATAAAGGCATACCGCCGGTAAAAAAGTAGTTCAATATTCGTTGAAAGTCTTTTTGGCAGACTGCTGGCCTAGACAAGCTAAAACCAGTCTTAATTCTTAAAATCCGTCAGGCGCCAACATACCCAGTATGTAAGATACTCGTATATTAATGCTGATTGATGCAGTTTTTACAATTTGATATACAAACCTACCCATTATATTTTTTTTATTTATAGCTGATAAGCTAGCTTTTGACCACTATCTCACCTGATGGTAAGTGAAGACGTGGTCGAAGATGTTGTTCAGGCTAACCTAGAATTACTGGCTCTCAAAGACAGCTGCCGAAACACACCATGCTTGGCGACATATTTTCTACTTGAGGAAAGGTAATCAATATTTTTTAAAGATATCTCGAATCATTCAAAGTAAAATGATGAAAAGTCATATGCTATAGGCATTTTGCGAATGTCAGCCTAACTAACTACCATAGGCTGACATTCGCAAAATGCCATACCACCATGCCGTAACGACTGCCATCCTATATTAGACAACAACTGGGACCGACAGTTAACGTGCCCTCTGAAGCACGGAAGCGCTCAGTTGTGAAGTCACTAACAGTCACCCAACGAAGCTATGACCGCGCGAACGTTGCTTAACTTAGCTGATCAGCAAACTTCGCTAAGGTCGCTCAAAAAAATATTTAAGCTTAATGTAGGTTAGGCTTGCAAGACTAGGAGGCAAATGATACTTAAGAGGTTTAAGTATATGACTTTTCATCATTTTAATTTGAATGATTCGAGATATCTTTAAAAAATATTGATTACCTTTCATCACGACTTTAGCCGTACAACTCAAACGTATGTCCGCATTTTGTCATGTACAGCCGATATTTGCCAACAAACACGCGTGTGCTCGAGCACCGTAATTGCGGCATTTAATGAAACGCTCTGTCCTAGGGCGCCGCCCGCCCATGCACCGCCGGTCACGGTGAAATTAACAACTTTCAGATTGGCAACCGCTGTAAACTAATTAACACTTGTAAAGCGATTGCATTTGTCAATTGTAATCATTGGAAATCAACAAGAATATATTAATTATCATTTATACGATACACCAGTGAAAGATCGTAAAGCGCAAGTGGTTGTGTTACCTTAGGTCTGTGTCAGTAATAGGTATAAGTTGCAGAAATGTTAATTATTATATCACAAAGTTTAACGGTGGCTATACGTATAGAACGTGTTCCATTTCCTTTACAGAAACCAACGCGGCTAACATTTTTGAAGCTGTCTGTAAAGAATTGGCTTAATCAGAACAAAATAAGCGATTTTGTAAATCTTTATGCTTTCAAATTTTTTGAGTGATAATTTTTTAGAGTTCCGTACCCAAAGGGGGCCCCTATTACTGAGACTTCGCTGTCCGTCCGTCCGTCTGTCACCAGGCTGTATCTCAAGAACGGTGATAGATAAACAGTTGAAATTTTCATAGATGATGTATTTCTGTTGCCGCTATAACAATAAATACAAAAAGTTGGCCAAGTGCGAGTCGGACTCCCTCACGTTAAAACAAAAAAAGGTTAAAATATGAAGTCTAATGTTGTATAGCTAATGTTACTGAACCCTTCGTGCGCGAGTCCGACTCGCACTTGGTCGGTTTTTATGGGGTTGTGTAGAGCAAACACGGTGCCCTGTTAAGCGGTAACTTCTGCCTATAATAATTGATGTATTTTGTATTGTAAAAATGTATTTCGTCACAAGTGACGAATTGCACTGCACCCGTCATCATGAGACATACAGTTGTTAAGTCTTATCTGCCTGTACCATTTCTAGCTCTCAAGGGCTGCTGCCGGAACCCACTGTTAGGTACTTGGCGATTGATTTTCTACTTGAGGGTGGTAGCTAGCCAGGAGTGCATTCGCAAAATGCTCTTCCACCATGCAAAATGTGATATTCGCTAAGAATGCGTTAGTACTTTTAAATTAAATTCAGATATTTTTATTATAAATCAAATATCACTGAATAAAAATTTAATTAAATAAAAAATGGTTAATTGAAAATAAAAAGCACAATTTCGTTCAAACAAGCGTTTCAATCGAGTGATACGAATCGCGAATCGGCACGCGTTGAGCGGGGGTTTCGCTTAGTAATTAAACAAGGAAAAGCAACCGTGGTCTCGCGTGTTAAAACCATATTAGACGTCATAACGTAGACCCGTTGTAACATTCTCGCATAACCTTAGATACACTCTTCCATGGAAAAGACAAGAAATTGAAAGTATTAAAATCATAATTATAAAAATAATCATAGTTTATAAAAAAACTTCAATTACTACCCACACTACGAAGATCAATTGGTTTTTTTATTGAAGCAAATAAGTGTCACGCGTCTCTCAGTCACTGATAAGTTTTGGAAAATGGAACAATGCTGCCAGCATGCTAGGCACGCTGCCAACTGGCAGTAGGCTGAAGCATTTAGATTGCCTGCAATGACTTGTAGGTTGTCTGAACTTTGTATTAATCCTTGTAGTAGCTGTAGTGTGGTATAAAGCTCGTAGTATAGTGTTAGTAAAGGCATATAACCGGTAAAAAAATGTTTTAGTGGACAACACATACTTATATAACATATTTTTATATATTTTATAGTGGTTATATTAAAAAATGGAAATTTAAACCAATCTTATGTTCCGTGGTACCATACGTAAAACTTGGATCCAAGCCAAAACGGATAGATGAGTCATTATCAAAATGTGCTCGCTCGTTATCATAATCCTTATCTATTTTACGTTAACGTTGTAGCTGTGACAGTCTGTACAACATAGGCTTTAGTTTTATGATCGTCAAAACTGATGAAATGATTCGGATGTCAACATCTGCTATGATTGTGTTGCCATTGACTCAGTTGCGTTTTAGAACGTATGACAATTTTTTTAGAGCATTAAATTTTTCTTCTCGAGCGTAATACGAACCCAAACCCCCCGATTTCACGTACCGGGATCCTTAACCATTGGGCTATCAAGACTATCTTGAATGAGTTTTATGCTTTAATTTTATTATTTTAACCACCTAGGGGTTGAAGTGTACAGCCGGCACCCCCCATCAGGGTTAGGTCCTCATGAGGTGTGGATGCCCTCCTGTTCCGGGGCATCCCACGAAGCGGCAATGGGGGGGAATTATTCCCAGAGGCTGGGCCCGTTTAAGCGGGCAGCGACGGCGACGGGGGCTGCGGGTGAGAGTGCGAGTGACCCCGCGGCCCTCGCCTCTAGTCGATGACGACGGAACACCATGAGGTTTTTAGTCGGTAGTGGGGTCCCTATTGACCCTGAGCCCAACATAACCATCTACTCCCCGGCGGGTGCGTATGCATAAATGCATTTACCTCATGAACATAAAAAGGGGTTGAAGTGTGATTATAAATTATGCTCATAGTATTTGTAAATGTGACTTACGCTTAGCACACGATAGTGCTTGTAGTAGTTTTTAGTTGTATTTAAAAATAAACCCTATAATTACTAGGCAGAAGTGTGTGAAACACCACGTTTTGGTAGTTATGTGTAGTCCCATGTAAAAGGGGTGAACCAACTGCTACTTACCGGGCACTGTTCCTAACTCCGAAGAGCTAAATAAAGTTTATACTTTTTTTCAGAAAACCTAACAGCTATTCGATGGAATTCACGATGTCGAGGCACCACACCAACATTTTCTTTTTGACCAACGAGGAAGCTTGATACACTGAATTTATAGTTATGATTATATTATCTTAGTTCAAACTTTGCTGGTTATCTGATAAGGTTATACCTAATATATTTGAATATTATAGTTCTACCAAGATCAGCATCGACTAGACGTAAACTGGCAAGAGACGTTTAAATACTTGAATTTTATTTAACTCTTTGGAAATGAATTATGTCTGAACGTAAAATCATTCGACAGTGAAGTGAACGTTATATGTAAAAATGTTATCAGGATATAAGTTATTGTTATGTGATGTACTATTACTTTTTACATTTATTGAGCAAAATAATTTGAATGATACTGTATTGATATACCTTTTAAGAAATCCTCCTCTAAACAAATATTTTTTAACTTCTCATTCTCGTAAAGTTCGTGTTTATGTCCGGTGTAAGCGCATTAAAACGTCTTTTTTTGCTCTAGCACTATAATATCTATTTTAAGCACTAGTGCATAAAATTGTTCAAATTGTTCTTTGGAGGTTTACTTTGTAATATATTTCATATAAGTTTGTCTGGGTATTTAATAATACCCCTGATCTATGGATATACCACCATATCGATCCAGATAAGTTTTCTTCAAATCAATGACGTTCAACATAGAAAGTTGTTAAATAACTCTATATTTTAATTACAGATATAAGTATTACTAACACTATCATTGTTTCCACATCATTGAAGTGAAAACCTGAGTGTATAAGTCGTGCTTAAAACCCATTTTAACCCCGACCTAAATACCACCCCTCGCCTATGACTCTGGCTGTTGACCTTCCGTCTTGGCTAAAATAATATTTTTTATGCAGTCGTTGTTCAATCTACTATTTAAATATCTTACTCTAAGACAAATAATTTTTGCATATAGCGTTTACTAAAAAATCATAGAAATCGGCCCATCACACTCTAAAAATATAATTTTTGTAGGAAGCAATTGTCTTAACTGCCACTAAATCGAATTTTAATACAAGTCCTATCTAGAGAAAATACGTGTACAAAAAGAGCATTATTGCATCTATGTTGTGTTATACGCCAGTGATGCACTAACGTTGCCATTTCGTCGAGATCGGCCGATAGCGCGCCACCATGCAACACTGCCACTAAACGCCGTAAACTTGTGAATTATTAATCTCCTTATCGAAGCTCTAAACACGGCCGAGTTCATGAAAAATTTAATAAATCGCCCTTTATATTTATGGTGGCGGGATTCCACGCTGCAAACTATTGCTAAGTTTTGAATGAGAATGTGGTTTGTGGAAACCGCTATTCATTTGAATTATTCGGTTTGCGATTCCGTGCTTCTGCCCAGCGTGGAGCATTAAAGGCCGTTTAGTCTAATAACCTTTTATAACAGCCGTTTTATTATTAATTTATTTTTTATATAAATATTGTTTTATCATAGACCATGTTTTATTGTCACATAAAATGTCATATGTGAAGTACTAATAACAAAAAATTGTCTACTAACTTCAACGAATTTTGATTTTCTAATATATAACACGAGTTATCAGCATAGAAATAATAGATATTGTACTAAAATCTGTAGTAAAGCGGCCATTACGTTTTGTTCTTGCTTTTTCTGTATTAGAACTGTGTACTGTTGTCAATTGGATCTAGCGTAGTGAAGGTTGAGTGTGGTGAAGTGACACTCAGGGGCAACCAAGGTTCTTTCGAGAACCCACCCGGAGGTTTATATTATCTATAGCAAAACATTTGTTTACAATTACAGTATAATCTCCCATTTATGTTTAATTTTTTTAAAAAGTGTATTGAGTCAATTTGCTTACTACTTCTTCTTGAATCAAATAAATATCTTTTGTAACAAAGCTGTAGAGTTATAAGCGTTCATGAGTGCCTCGTAGATGCCTCAGCGAAGTAAATTAATGTAAGGACAATGTAAAGGAAAAAACTTGTTCCCTGAAAAACAAAACGGAAAACCATACCGTTTTGTTTTTGAGGAACAAGTTTTTAGTTTGTGAAATTTTTGTCTGTACTTTCAAAGGTGAATAGTTTCCTTGTTTTTTCTTAATTGGACATTTTTAATATTCCATTTAAAAAACAGTTATTTAAATAGGTTATAAAATATAATAATACTATATTGAAAGTCAAAGTTGCAAATTAAAAATAATTGGATTTACGTGCAGAAATTGATGATCATATACAATACCATAAAATATTATTTGACCGAAAACTTGCTATATAATTTAATAATTTTTAAACTTGCTATATAATTTTACTCAAAAAATGTTTGAATTTAATAATGATTTGTTACACTGAAGTCTTTTCACCGTAAATTACATTCAAATGATTATCTCGCAACCCTTTAACTAAACAACGGAAAGGAGGGAAGCGAAGTCGCAACGAGCAAATTTGCTAATTTCTTTTGGTAAATGAATAAAGATATATTAGAGGTCTGGACAGAGATAAAGGAATAAATTATTGTGGGCAGTAAATCAGAGAAGGATGGTTTTAATTACTCATTCTACTGTGGTGCTTATTCTTGAAGTGTAGTCTACGCAAGCACAGAATTTAAATGTACTTATATAAAAAATAGGTCTAGGTGATTTTGAACGTGTTTCATTAGGAACTTCTTTTAAATGGATAATTATAATACTTTAGTATATTATAATAAAAATAATTAGTCTACATACTTCAACAAAAATGGTTTAGCATTCGTATTGAGATGTAAGATAACGTCCAATAAAATATAACAATAATAATATAGTTCTAAGGTAAGAACACACTTGCATTTTACTCACTCATATTATGTTCAAGAAATAGACTTCCGTGCTCAAAATTTTCACCGACTAAGTTCTACATCATTGAAATCATTGATTCAGAACTAGAAACCAAATGCCAACATATCTATTCACATCAAGATCAGCAAACAGTTGCATACCTGAGTGGAGCAGGCACGCGTGGTTTGTACTGAGGCAGGAAGCTCGTGCCGAGAATTTTAATTAACATCATCGGCCGTCGATCACTGCATACTCAGAGCTTAATCGGCTACGTTATGGAGCTAAGTTATTTAGTTTGTCTAATTACCAGACTTATTGGTTAGTCAATGCTTTGTTAGACACAAAACATTGACTAACCAATAAGTCTGGTAACCAGGAATAAGCATAACATAAAGTAAACCGGAGAAGCGTCAATGTCTTATTTAATGTAACAATTTTCGCATATACAGGGTTGCTGGAAAAATGCTAACAACCTCTTAGGGTTGACTTCTGCTAGTCCTTACAAACATTTTGAGATGAATATTTTTTTTGTATATTTTTTTAATATTTTTTTTTTGTATTTGTTTTTGACGGAATAAGCACGAGTACCACCTGATGTCAAAACTCTCTTGTGCCTTTAACTTGCTATTTCATGTTTTTTATTACTTTGCTCGATGTTACTATTCAAAACTCTATTTAAAAGGAGCGCGGCGCGGTCCAGAGTTGCAAAGTTGCGTTCTTGGCTCGGAATAGGCATCAAACACACAAATAAAAATAAATTAAACTGTATTAAAAAAAAAAAATATCCATCTCAAATATTTGTAAGGACTAGCAGAAGTCAACTCTAAAAGCTTGTTAGCATTTTTCCATAACCCTGTATAAATATAATATATATTAGTTCTAAATTGATAAACCCTCAGGATAACCAATATGCTGCAGAGCTCATCGTTTCAGTTCCTTTCTGAGTTTTATGTTAACAGATCCCAGAAATGGCGTTAGCAAATTTCGGTAGATATTGGTATTATAATCTACCTACAAAAACCATACAAGAAGCTCGCAACAAATATTTTTGTATAGAGGGTAAAGTGTGGACTTTTCATTCGATTATTCGCTATAAAACGTACATCGCCTCTCTGTGTTAATTATATTAATTTAATTGAACAATTTGAGACGCAACAAATAACCTTTGCTATATACTCAATATTGTATGGACGTTGCAATGCAGTGCAATACCAGTTGCAATAACATATTTTGGGGAAGACTGTTCCGATTATTTTGGATTTGTGTGTCGCCGGCCGGTCACCATATAAGAACGCCAAGAACCATGTCTGCTGTAAATCCCAACTTGAACGATTCGTAGGCATAACGAGGATTGCTTAAGGTACGTGGGCTATTTACTACTACATTGTGTATGTATTGCTGTTTTCAGGGAGGTTCATCAATTTGTTCTATAGGTCAGCCATAAAGCAAGCGGTACGCAAGGACACAAAATGTGTAGGCTATTTATACGCCTCACCATAAATTATAAATGTATCCTTCATAAATCATGTAAATAGCAGTTGCCATGTTTATGACTTCAGTATTTACTGTACATAATTTAATGAATCTGTAGTATAATGTATAATGTATAAGTTAGTGAATTCAGCTGACATACAAAACTCATTGTACGACACATAATAATATGAGCGCAGTGTTAGTCGTCACCCGTAGGATAATACATTATCTTGGAATTCGTGATTCAATATAATACTATTTATTTGTATGCAGTAACTTTTTTATTTCTACATATGATTACAAGTACTATAGCGTACTAAGCAAATATCATACGTTAAAAATTATTGGAGCACAAAATGTTATGTCCCGGGTGGAAATAGAACCCGCGTCCTCCGATTTCGCGCCGGATGCCTCAACCACTCGGCCACCCGGGCACGCTCTTTTAATTTATTTCGTACCTATATTAGTAATGATAAGTAGATTTATCTATATGTAGCATACCAGAACAATCTTACATATATTATATATAACATCAGACATTATGCTCAAAAAGTTTAAGTTTTATCAACGCGATCAAATGCTGAAAGCAAAAGACACGACAGCTACTAAAAAACGCTCATAAACTGAAGTGGTCGGATTACACGCATCAAGTATTCGAAATCTCGCTTTGATTCGTTACCGAGCCTAGCACACGAGAGTTATTTTAATTATAAACATTATTCAGATTAATTAGAAGTTTTTTGAGTGCTGTCGTGGCGGTAACGGGCGGTAAATCGGGCCACTTTGAAAGCGGGATAATTAGGATGCAGTTTTAGTGCACACAGCGTTGAGAGGCTCGTGTGTTTGCAAACCGTGCGTGTATAAGACCTGAAAGCCGGAGAGCCAATTAGCTCCCTCGGTTTGTGACTGAGGTATTGAAGATAGGCTGTGGATTTGTTCGTTTTGACGTTCCATTTCCGATTACTTTGAACGCGTCACTATAGTAACCTTGACAGTGGCTACATGTTATAACCTTTCGGTATTTCAAGATCGAGAGGCTTGGGCCATGGGGACCACGTGCTCATAGTGACTTTAAAGATATTCCTGAAGTATGGGTCAAAATATCTCGTTGGTCAATAAAATGCACAACGAATATTTTGAACAACGAACACGCATTTCAACTTGGCAATGGCGCTTCTATTTTGTGTAAGTTGTCAACTGAAAACGGCTTATTAGACAATGATTGTATGTTATTATTATTAACTAGCGACGCCTTATGATGAAATGCTATCTTATACTGCGATTCTCAAGAGGCCTGCCAAGCGTGCTGATTATGGCAAACCCCGTCCTATTGGTGGAGATTGCGTTCAAGAGTGGACAATCTGACTTATATAGTATACATTTTACATATATTCATTGCCGCTCAGCAGGTCCATGGGTCGAATTGTAGCAGTGATGGCTCTATGGCATTAGCTATGGACTGCCGCGCAGCAGGTCCATGGTTCCAATACCGCCGCGAGCTTGAGCTTCACCGAATGGTGGACGGACTTTTTGCGAATACCCTGGCTGGCTAGCGACCACCCTCAAGTAGAAAATCTGTCGCCAAGCACCTAACGGTGTGTTCCGGCAGCAGTCCTTGAGAGCCAGTGAAATTACAGGCACATGAGACTCAACAACTAATACTATGTCTCAATGTGATGGGCGCAGTGCAATTCGTGACTAGTGACAAAATGCATCTGTAATAGGCAGAGATTAGTCCGCTTATCATCAGGTGGGCCTCCAGCTTGTTCCGTCACAATAACATAAAAAAAACATATCTTTATGTGACCAAGTTTAATATATATCATGTTATTGAATATTTTTTATTCGTTCATAATTTTCTAATCAACTTAGTTATATAAATACACACATATTTACCTAAGACAGATGGAACGGAACGGAAGTGGTACATGCATTTGGGATTGGTGGTTGTTTGTATGTTATAGTCCGGTAGCGCTAGGCTATGTTGTGTAGTGTGTAAGGTGTTAGCTTAAGGAATATGTAATAATATTAAGTAATTTGTATGGCAGTAATAAACGGAACTCAATACGAACGGACGTCTCATTTCCAATTAGACACTAGTTCCTCGACCGCCACCTTCCGTCCCCACATGGCGACCCTGCCTTGCGCAGGCGCCGGGTTGACAGTTAATTAACCTAGGCGTTTGCGAATACAAGATGTGTAACTCCAAAATAGAAAAAGAAGAGGTGTTCCTAAGCCAGAATGCGGCTGGAAACAATGATGCAACCACGACTATTGAACAAATAAAATCTGATATCAGGAGCATGAATATATTTATCATCATAATTGGAGCGGCTATCGCATTGGCAATTATATACTTTTTTGCGAAGAAATACAAAGAAATCCATCAGAGGTGGATAGAAGATGCCACAGCAGCGGGAGCGTTGCGGCGTATCCGCAATTCAATACGTCGGCGGGAGGAAACCAGCGATACCGGCGAATAAAAAGTGTAGTGTTTTTAGTGAAAATATATAGGCAGTGTTTAAATAAAGTGTAAGAAATTGTTTTTTTTTAATGGAAGACTTAGTGGACATATGCCAAATTTTACGAAAAGAGTGCGACACCATTCGTAAGCTAGGAAAACGACGTACGGAAAAAAGTGGTGAATTGAAATTGGACAAAGTGAAGGACCTTTATAGTAAATATCAGGTAATAATTAAGAATTTTCCAACAAAATCGTCTAGCAATGTGGTAGAAATATGCAGCGAAATTGAGTTAATTTATAATAAAATACTTAGTTACTCCGGTACAGAAACTGATGTAATAATGGAAGCTTTTGATATAAAAACGGCAAATGCCATTATACCTTATATGGACGGTAAAGAGGAAACTACAGAGAGAATAATAGAAGGTATTGAGATGTTAAATGAGTGTTTAAATCTTGATGAACATAAAAAACTTTTGATAACCTTTGTTTTGAAAACAAAATTATCTAAGTCAGCAAAGTTAAAATTAAAACCAAGTTATCCAACCGTACAAAGTCTTATTGATGATATTAGACAGTATCTGCTTACCAAAAAATCCGCGAACTCTTTGCTGACTCAGATGAATAATGTTACTCAAAATACCATGCCAATTTCCAAATACGGCGAGAAGTTAGAAGATTTGTTTATAAGTCTCACTATAGCGCAGGCCGAAGGAAACCCTAAGGCAAGCGAAATATTGAGGCCGATAAACGAGCAAATGGCTATAAAAAGATTTGCAGATGGCCTTCGGAACCGACGCCTTAGCACCATAATATCAGCACGCAACTACACCACCCTCAAGGACGCCGTGAGAGCTGCAGAGGATGAAGAGCTGGCCAGCCCCGGAACTTCCGGCTCGGTATACTCATACACCAGAGGTAATAATTCATATTATTATAGGTCAGCACGAGGTCGAGGAAATTACAACAACTACCAGCAAAATGCGAGGAACATAAATAACCATAGAGGTAATTATAGAGGGAATCTGCAGGACAAACAGAGCCATCGCGGCTTACCAAGGACAAGCAGAGGTGTTTTTCGAGGTAATACCTACAATAATCAGTATCCGCAAAGGTACGCCAGGTCGAACAGAGGCAGCTACCGAGGTTCTTACAATAACCGTCAAGGTCAATGCTATGCAGTGGGAGAAAGTGACGAGAGAAAGGATGAATCTATTAATTTAGCAGAATTTTTTCGGACCTAACTATGTGTTTGTATGCCAAGGCTTAGATTTTGTGTACTTCAATTTCGAAAACAAAAGACTCAAATTTTTGTTAGATACCGGTGCTTCAATTTCACTAATTGTAAATAGTTGCATATACAAAAAAAATATTAGGACTTATTACGATAAAACTGTTATAAACGGCATTGGCGGAAAAGTACAATCAAAATGCTGTGTTTACATTCCGTTGCAAGCCGACAACGGTGTAGAGTTTCCTCACAAGTGCTATCTATTCGACACGTTGCCGTGTGAAGCCGACGGCATTATCGGTTTAGATTTTCTGAGAACTTACAAAGCAAATATAGACTTGCCGACAAATAGAGTCACATTGCATAATCAAGTCAAAAATAGCGTAATTAAAATACACTCACGTATCGATGAAAACATGTCAAATAATAATTATCTCAGTATACCAGCGCGAAGCGAAACTATACATTTTGTAAATGTAAACAAAAATTTATACAAAGATTACATAATTTTTTCAAAACTGTTAGCTGAAAATGTTTTTGTTGCAAGTAGTATCATTACACCGAAGCGGGGTAAGGTACCAATACGGATATTAAATACGGGCGAGACGGATGTTGAAGTTAAAAAATCGGAACTAATTTCAGAACAACAGCTAGATTTCTTAGAACATTATAATGTCTGTTCTTTTGAAAAATCGACACAGGGTATAGAGCGGGTCGAAAAATTACTACCGAATTTAAATTTGACACATTTAAATATAGATGACCGGAAAGAAATTCAAATTATTTGCGCAAAATACTCAGATATATTTTTCATAGAAGGCGATAAATTAGGGACATGCAATGTAGTCCAACAGTCTATCATAGTAAAACCAAACACGTGTCTGGTTTATACCAAGCCGTACAGACTACCTGAAGCTGCAAAACCAGAAATCAATAAGCAGATTCAGGATATGCTCGATAGTGATATCATTGAACCATCTAACAGTGAGTGGAATAGCCCAGTACTTCTGGTACCTAAAAAATCAGATGGCGAAAAAAAATGGCGTTTAGTGGTAGATTATAGAAAGGTTAACGAGTCGATACAAGATGACAAGTTTCCGTTACCTAATATAACGGAGATATTAGATTCACTTTCAGGATGTGTTTACTTCAGTCACTTAGATTTACACCAAAGTTTTTATCAGGGAAATTTAAAGGCAGAATCCAGACCCATCACCAGCTTCGTAACAAGTACCGGACAGTACCAGATGAAACGCCTACCTATGGGACTCAAAATAAGTCCAAGCGCATTCTCTAGAATTATGTCGATAGCTATGTCCGGACTAACATATGAAAAATGTTTTATTTACTGTGACGATCTGATAATTTTTGGTAGAAATAGGCAAAATCATAATAAAAATCTAATAGACGTGTTCGAGCGACTTCGAATTCATGAAAACACAACTATTATATTTAGGTCACGTCGTATCAGCACAAGGCGTGTTACCCGATCCAGAAAAAGTACGAGTTTTGCGAAATTATCCCGAACCAAAAAATGCGGATGAAGTCAGGCGGTTTGTTGCATTTTGTAACTATTACCGAAAATTTATACCAACTTTTTCCGAAATCACTATACCACTGAATAAGTTATGTCGAAAAAATGTACCGTTTCAATGGACGAGTGAATGTCAGCAAAGTTTTGAAAAACTCAAAAGTAAGTTAGTCAGTCCACCAGTTTTGCAATATCCCAATTTCTCCAAAGAAAATACATTTATATTACAAACTGACGCATCTAACGTAGCACTGGGCGCAATTTTATGCAACAGCGACTTGAGACCAATAGCATACGCTAGCAGACCATTAAACAAAGCTGAATTAAATTACCCGACAATACAAAAGGAGTTGTTAGCAATTGTGTGGAGCATAAAATATTTTAGACCTTATTTATTTATGAGAAAGTTCCATATTCATACGGACTGCAAAGCTCTTATCTATCTTTTTGGGATGAAAGATCCATCAACCAGATTATTAAAGTTTAGATTATTATTAGAAGAATACGATTTCATAGTAGAGTACATAAAAGGTAGCTATAACACGGCTGACGCGTTGAGTAGGGTAACCATAAGTTCGGATGACTTAAAATCGATGAATGAAAAGGTAATTGCAGCGGTACTGACTAGAGCTCAAAAAGCACGAATTTTAGATGATGAGATGAGTGGGGTACATAGCACAAGGGATCCTAATATAGCTGCCGAACCGAAGTCTGGCCAACCTAGGGTCGCAGAAATATTACGGAAACCGAGTGACTTTGTAGAGTTAGATTTTATACAAGAAAATAATTTGAAAAAGAAAAACATAACGCATACTAAAGAATGTTTTGCTTATGAAGAGTCGACTCATACTTTATACGTAAACCTCAAATATATGTCGCATTTTACGCGAGTCGAATTTGCGAATATTTTGAGTAGTTTTTGTAGCAAATTGAATATAAATGAGTTGTGTATGATTATAAAAGACGAATACAAAGAGTTTATAAAACAATTATTAATAGAGATAAACAGTAGAGAAATGTGGACCGGTCCACGAATAAATATATTGAGAAATGTAAAACGTGTCTCTAATGTTCAGGAAAGGACATACATACTACACGACTATCACTATTTACCTACTAGCGGTCATGCGGGCGTACGACGCATGTTAAACAATATCAAAGGTAAGTACTTTTGGACTGGAATGGATAACGACGTAAGACGTTACGTCAGCAAATGCAAGATATGTCAAACCAGTAAGTACTCAAGGAACACTAAGGAACCTATGATCGTGACGACAACAGCGTCGGCAGCCTTTCAAAAGGTATTTTTAGATATAATGGGCCCTATAGATAAGGATATAGATAATAATGTTTATATATTAACTCTCCAATGCGAGTTAACAAAGTACGTGGAGGCATACCCAATGCAGCGAAAAGACACGGTAAGCGTGGCACGATCTTTTGTCAATAATTTTATTCTAAGGTATGGAGTACCGGAAGAGATCGCCAGTGATCGGGGCACCGAGTTTATGTCCGAAACTATGATCGAAGTATGTAAACTACTACATATTAAGAAGGTAAACTCTACCGCGTATCACCACGAGTCGATCGGTGCGTTAGAAAACACTCATAAACATCTCGCTGCCTTCTTACGCTCTCAGTGTGACGGACACCCAGAGACGTGGAGCCAATGGCCACCATTCTGGTGTTTTTCCTTTAACACTACCGTGCACACAGAGACTAAGTACACCCCCTACGAACTCGTATTTGGAAAATTATGTAACTTGCCTAGTAATCTAAGAAATAATAATATAGTTCAGCCTTTATACAATCAAGAAAATTATGCGCTAGAACTTAAGTATAGGTTACAGTTAGCATCTAAGGAAGCAGCTAAGAATTTAATTTTAAGCAAAATTAAAAGAAAAGAATTATTTGACCAACATTGTAATCCTGTTCAGTATAAAATAGGGGACCTAGTTTTGCTAAAAAACGAAACAGGTAAAAAATTTGATAAATTGTATAACGGACCATACGAAGTAATCAGCGAAAATGAACCTAATGTTTGTGTGAAAATAAACAACAAAATTGAAACGGTCCATAAAAATAGGACAAAACTTTATGTTACCTAGTAAGTAAAATAAGATTGTTATTGTTCGTAACTAGTACGTAGTCAGGTGTCTGATGACGAATGTCATATACTTACACTGGGTACCTATTGTTATTATCGTATGTGTGACGTTGCATCATACAAATTTTAATATTTTAAACAGCTACATAATGTTAAATAATTTCTGCGTAATTTTGATTTATTTCATTTATTGGAGTTTAATATAGAAAAAAAATAAAAATAAACTTATTTTCATTTTTTTTTTCTTTAACCCCTCGAATGTATTGTGTAAGGTGTTAGCTTAAGGAATATGTAATAATATTAAGTAATTTGTATGGCAGTAATAAACGGAACTCAATACGAACGGACGTCTCATTTCCAATTAGACACTAGTTCCTCGACCGCCACCTTCCGTCCCCACAGTTGGAGTCATAAGTAAAAAAAATTCTAAAGTTGCTAATTTCTTGCATGTGGATACAGTCGTACCTATAAAGCTTATTATTGCGTTTTGTGCCACATCTGTCACTTTGTGGCTAATTTGTTTGATTCAAATCAAAATTTCCAAAATAATGTTAAATTTTAAAAATATAATCGCTTCGTATCTAAAATAGCATGCGTAGTGTGCAAACCCAGTTTGTGTCATTTTCATCCAGTGCAAACAGACAAACGGACAGTATTTTAGAACAATGTCAAAAAAAAATACAATTGAAATGGTAAATATTAACTTCATCGGATCACCTAAATATGGCCAACAAATAATTTTGTGCCGTTTTAGACCATGGAAATTATAGATTTTTAAATACTTTTAGTTTTTTATGCTACCAACGCTTCAAAAAAAAATTATAATCATTAGGTTTCACATATTTAATATTGTACATGCATGGAAAATAGACACTGTAAATTTGTGTCATTTCCATGCATGGCAATTAAACACAAAAAATAAGCACATACGTTCGTTCTGTAGGTACGATTACGGTAGGTACGAATAATGTTCTATGGATATAAACGACACAAATTCAGAATAGTGTTTCTTTAATCAATGATAATATTTAAGACGTAAAATCTAATAACTTGTATTTTCTTTTGTGGCTTTTACGGGGAGTTCTAGAATAAATATATATATATATTTTTTCTAATGCCATGGATGAATTCGACACAAAACGTTATGTACAACGGATACCAGTGACCTGAAACTGGTAACACCCATTTGACCTATTATAATATTATTTTAAAACCGTTTAGGCACCATAGTAGGTACTGGTTAAATATCAGTATTCCCGTGGATAGAAATGACACCAAATACATATGTACATTTAATACTACTTTATTATTATCATAAAAGACAAATTTTTAACTTGAATTTTTATTTCGTCGGATAATGTTCGCAAAGACAAATACCTAAATTTCTACCTAAGCAAGTAGGTGCTTGTTGCTATATGCTATATGCAACATAAGTTGCATATATTGCTATGCTATATGACACAAACTACTGTATTAGGTTTGGCAAATGGTCAGGAAACTATATCCAAAACATAAACAACTTTAATATTTTTGAAACCTAAAAACCTAGCGCTACCGGTCTATTACTATTTTTCTCTGAAAGCACTAGACTATTATCGATGTGTTTTTTTCATTGAACAGATATGATGTCAGAGCAGGCCTTGTAATTTGTTTTACGGCTGTAGACCACCAGAAGGCGCTTCAGCAGCCAGTGTAGTCGGCTTCTTAGAAAGAATGTTCCTATCACCAAAGCGGGAGGACTGATTTAGAATGAAATAGACGAAAATGAATGGAATGGGAAATGGATATGACAGCTGTCAAAGTGATAATTCATGTCGTACTTTATAGTTTTTATTTGTTTCAATAGTACGTGAAACTACACTCAAAGGTCTGTACCGTACTTAACCACCATATTCAATCACATAAGTATAGGCAGGTATTTTATAACGTTGGAATATACATAAGATAAATCATTCAGTTCAAGCTCACGTAAATACTTTTAATGTAGTTGCTCATTATTTTGTGCATATCCAGTAATAGCCGTATAAGCGACTCGTCTCGCAATATTTGGACTAATTAATTGCAGTCAAATTAGCGTTTTCAATTATGCTTTTGGGCCGACAGTTGATTCGCCGAAGCTACGTCAACAGTTGACCTGGCGATAAATTGCTCATTAACGCTTGTGCCGTGAGGGCAAATAGCGATTTTAAGCGCTCGTAACGAAACTTGCTTAGTCGGTCTCAACCAATCAACTCGGATAAGTATTTTTCGCTGCGGTCACAACTTGGATGAACCCTTCCGATCTTCAGGGATCTAGGTGCCTTATGATGGCAGTTGTTCAGCTATGTTGGATACTTTCGGGGTCTAAAAACTCTGACAGTTTATATGATGGTATGTCATTTTAAGAATACTTGCCTGGTTAGCTACTACCTTTAAGAAGAAAACTGTCACAGGCCCATGATAAATTCTAAGGCTAGCCCATTGGCAATCAAAAAAGTACTACCTTATGCACCGTTAACGGTTAATAGCTCTAAGATTAACGTCATTATAGATTCGATCATTACTTTTTCTCTTCATATAATTGTGACGGAACAAGTGCCAGATCTACTAGTGGACTAACCTCAGCCTATAACAGATCGTCACAAGTGACGAATTGCACTGCGCCCGCCACACTGAGACATTCAGTTGTTGAGTCATATGTGGCCGATATGTTATTGGCGCTCAATCTCAAGGACTGCTACCAGCACACAGTGTTAGGTGCTTGGACAGATTTTCTACTTGAGGGTGGTAGCAAGACAGGCGAGCATTCGTAAAATTCCCTTCCACCATGCGGTGAAGCTCCAGCCGGCGTTGGGAATTGAACCATGGGCCTGAGATACAGCAATCAATAGTACCTAATAACCGCTCGGTCATCATTGCTTTACTTATGAAGACATCATGATAGTGGTTATAGGCTAGCGCATCAGAAACAATAACTCAATACAACCTGAAAAAAACATTACTATTCCCTATCTTAACACAGGATAATCGTACCATAAAAGTTCTTCACGAATGCGTTTGTGGCTCCCTATAACTTGTAGCACGTCGTTGGTGAGTTAATGGGAGCGATATGGGGTCGGTCAGGATCCACCTCTCTCATTCTTATCTCGGTAAGGCCTACCTACTGACAATTTAGATGTGAGAACATGAGGTATTGTGTAAGAATCGATGTTGGTTTTTTAATAAACCAATCATGATTATTTATAAAAGCTAAATACCATATACTTAGCTATTTCATAGGTAATTACAAAAGTACAAGACTTACAAAGTTGATTTTTAAAAAAAGGCTCCAATCACACCAGTAATATTAGTTAAACGAAAGTATTTGTGTATGGGTAGCCACTTGCCTTCAAAACGGTGCTGACAGGATATCGATGAAACTTGGGATATATATTTCATAAGTTTTGAAATAGGAAATATAATTTATTAAACCGATTAACGGAACATTTTCTGAGGCAGCAAATAACCAAAACTCGTGAGGTCCCGGGCTAATTGTCACTCACCAATCTCTACCCGTGGGTGTCGTAAGAAGCGACTAAGGGAACACACCAGAAGGTGGGCAGCAGCAATTTCTGAGGAACTGATATCTCGCACTGCGATACTCAAGCCGCCCGCCAAGCGTGGGCATTATGGCAAACCTCCCCATATTCGAGGAGGCTGTGTTCAACAGTGGACTATCCGGCTGATACAGTATATACACAAATACCCGTGAAGCTAGAAAAGAGTTTATAATGATCAATATCCCATGGTCAAAAATGAGACTACTTTTTTACACTTAGTCGAATTACATTATTAGATGTAGTTAATATTTAATGTAAAAAATTACATACAGTGTAGATACATTAATAATGTATACGCTAATTAGCATTGCTTTACATAATGTAGTCGTATATAATAGTCGCCAAGCCAATAAAATTACAGGCACTAAACTATGTCTCAAGGTGACGAACGCAGTGCAATTCGTGACTTGTGACGAAATGCATCTGTTATAGATAGAGGTTAGTCTGTTTAACATCAGGTGGGCCTCGAGCTTGTTCCGTCACAATAACATTATAACAAAATATTATTCACCGATGGTGAAGGATAATAACTGTAGGTACATTAATTGCGCGGTGTTAAAAAGCCCATTATCAGATTTAATCGCAGTACATTCACGGTGAGTAGGTACAGTCGTAGTCGTAAATCAACTCGCGAGACAATGCAAATGCGGTGGAATTAAAAAATCTCGAGCCCACTCTGAAATAAAGGACTTAGCACAATCTTCGAGGGCGGTTAATGAATTACTTTTGCTAATTTTTCATTTGGCGAACGAACTAGGGACTTCAAAAATATTTTTGAAGCTTCTTTTAGTTTGACGGAACTAATAAATAGCGTCTCATATTTAAGGTAAAAAAAAGTATAAAGCTAACAAACAAAAATATACATCCGTAATGGGAGGATGTACAGCCAAATATTGATGATCCCATCCAATAGAGGGCAAGTCTATTGTTATCCACTGGGCATAGTCTATAAGACCAAATGCTGGTGATATATGCCATTTGGCATCAATTTCACTATCTAATGTGGACTAGAGGAATATAATAGTTAGGTGCCAAGTTGTACTGGTGTAGATAATATGTTTTTATTTTCAGTAAAATAATCATACAAATATAAAAAAAACAAATACAAATACTAAATACTTATATGATGTCCATAACCATCTGTACCTAGTGGTAAATCATTTGGAGGTAAGGCATTTTTAAATACTGTGAGCTAGTAATTCCAGATAAGTTTAAACAACACCTTCCTCGCAACATCATTTAATTACAGGGGAGATAGTAGACACAGGATAGCCTAATATTTTTTTTATTGCTTAAAAAGGCTTTATTAGCCTTTAACCCCTAACTCATCTGATAGTAAGTGATGATGCGGTTGAAGTTTCTGTTCAGTAGTTCCGGCTAGCCGTAGACACTAGAATTACTGGTTATCAAGTACAGATGCGGGAACACACCGTTAATTGCTTGACTACAGATTTTGGTGGTTTATTTTGAATATTATAATTTAAAATAACGCATGCTCTGCGGATTACATTACAAAACTACAAATGTACGAGAGTAAAACTTATGCTTTAAAAAAATATGCGGGATTCGAACCCGCGTATATAACCCATTTATCCGTAGTATGCTTTGACTGACTTAGCTTCATAGCAAGATGGTGGAGCATTTTGGGAATGGATATCTGATTTGATTTACCTACGCTCCTGAAAACAAATTAAAATCTTTGACAAAGATTAAAAATTTTAAGTGTTGGTTGCCGGTGAAATTACGGGCTTATATGAAATTACGCCTCATTAGCTGCGAAGAAATACATCTGTTGTAGCCATAGGTTACCGTATAAGACTAGAAGGGCTTCGTGCATGTTCCGTCACAACACAATAAAAATAAAATATCTTCATTTATCAACATGTTGGACATATAATTATACTAGACAGTACAAAATTACAAATTTACGAGAGGAAAAATTTAAGTCATGTGCGGGATTCGGACCCGTATCATCCAACCGCTTAGCCAGGGCTCTCACCAAATGAGCTAACATGACAATGAGTCATAACTCTATTTTTTCCTATCGTTCTTTAACCATCGTATAGGGATAGTGCGAATAATTTAACCTCTCGTAAATTTGTACTTTTTTAATGTTATCCGCAGAGCATGCGTTATTACAAAAATAAAAATGTAAGACAGTGTTTATGAACTAGCATTTCAAGTTAGATGCCGCCAACAGTTTTATTTCGCTTTCTTTATACATAGATGTAAAATTAAAATAAATAATGATCTGGGTCCGGCCCTGGCCACGAATAAAACACCTAAGACAATATTATGATGTATATTTGGGTGGCGTGCCCTTCGCAGAAACCTTAATGAATCATTGTAGATTAAACGTGAAATACGAGCTCAGATAATGAATTAAAAGAAATTTGAATTAACTCACCCAATGAGCATTTTTTTCTCTTAGGTAAAAATGCAAATTGTATACGATGCTTCAATTTATGTCAATATATGATGCGTTTGAATACATAAACATAGGTAGATATATGACACTTTATGGTACTTTAATAAAGTGTCATATATCTACCTATGTTTACAAAACCATACAAATAAAGTCATAACTTAAACAAAGGGTAACAATAAGTAGTCCTATAGCTAAAAGCGATCTGTACCAAGCAACCGGTATGTAGACGAAGTAATAATTACTTAATAATTATTAATTCGTCTACATACTCTCAGAATCTCCTGTATGACGGGTTGCTTGGAACAGATCGCTTTTAGCAATGAATTTATTGTTTCTTGTATAGCTTACACACATAAGTATAACGTATTAATACGTTTTACTGAAGTTAATAACTAAGTTTCGAACGGCGAGTGTTGTAACCCAAATGAATGCTTCATTTTGTTGTGCAGGTAAATAAATATGTAAAAGCTTCAAAATATATTCGTATGCAGTACATTGTTAAACGAAGTTTAAAAATAATGGCCCTGAGCATTGACTTATCATTCTTGTCGCGCTGGCTCTATTTTACTGACATGGCACTAATTTAAAGATATTTTTAATAATAAATTGTTATTTGAACTTTATAACAACGTCATAACACATAATTTAATTATTTGGACTTTGACTAATAAAGTGAAAAGCGTAATACCTAAAGTCACAAAAGCGTAGCCGTAGCTACTACGACTGATAGTTATTATATGTACTTTTAATATCATAGCCCTTATAAGGGAAGTAGTTGCTACAAGTTAACCTAATTTTACTAAGATATTGAGTATTATCTATTTCCACACCTAAAACGATATTTTATTTTTATTTTCTGTTGAAAACAAACAGTTATATAATTACGAAATTACTTAAGAAATAAACATCTAAACACCATTTATATGTTTCCGCATATTGCAACTAAAATACAAACTTGTTTGCTTAATCAATAATATATAATATAGATAGATAATTCTCTATTGTTACACTTACACCACTAAAATACAAATTTGATTCATACAAAAACGTTGAATAAAGTGTCACAATGGGCGTCTTTATCACTAATAGCGATCACTTCTGGGCAACCTATGGATCGAGAGGAAATACAGGAACTATGTCAGGGTGTACATAATTGATATATAGATAGGCTCGAAACACTTGATAGTAACAGAGCAGCTTCAGATTATCTAAAGCTTACTATATTACATCCAATGGCTTAAATCAAAACAAACTTCGCATATCCCATCAGGTACCTACATTTAAATATTAAATACGCAAAAGATTTCAAAATTAAGTTCAAAAGTTTCCTCCCAAGAGCCACAGAGTAATGAAATAATCGTTAGAGATAGCGAGCAGCGAGAGACTGTACTTTCTTGTTAGAATATCTGAATAAATTTGTTCTACCGTGAGCGTAGGACTCCATCCAGTGAGCGAGCATTTTGCATAATACGATCAAAGTTTAATGTGCGGAATATGCCGAAATATTAAAGAATGTGGTGTGTAAAAGTATATATGCTACACGATACAAACTTTAAGTTCACTAAATAAAAAAGAATATATAATATATTTGGTGATAATTCCGCAAATCTTTGCAGCTTAGGTAACGAAGCTATTTTAGTATCTTCACGTATACTGGCGAGAAAGAATTTGTTTTTCTATTATATGATGCGTCTTTGATATTAGCTCTTCGGTAGGTGTTGACTGTTTCAAGGCACGACGTAACCTGGCACACGCACTAAGCACGTTTTAAACTGGAAATTTTGGTGAACTTATTACTAAATATATATTAATATTAGTGGTTTTCAGATTTGGATTCCCGAAAAGAAACGCCGGAACTTATATAACATAAAGTCGTGTATTAATCATATTTTATTTTCGGCGATTGAGTTGCAGTTAATCAAATATTAATCTCGTAGGTATTGGACATCGATCGGTTCGAAAATTGTAAATCTATTTTTAAAAAGTACAAACCTCTTATGGTTATTTTTTTTAATTAACTAATGTTGCATCCCAGAATAAATAATAGTACTTCGTTGCTTGATATTTTACATATGAATGTCCTTTGCTGAAATAATTCACAAATGTTTTACATTATATCTACTTCACTAAGTCAATAGGGGTATATGTAAGAATAATAATAATCAAACATTTACTGAAAACATTAATATCTCGGTAGGTTAGTAAATATAAAGATTTAATGTTTTAAAATGTGAATTAAATGTGCCTTGGCAAGTCAGCCTCAGAAGAGGCAGGGTGTCATCCGTCGCCGAGCTCAGCTGGCGACCGACTGAGCTGTCAGCGGGTGGGCGTGGCCCCATCCGTACACGCCCACAGTGTCGTCCCGCCCACCGCCGCAGACCCGCCTTCTGGCAAACGAAAAACGCGTGACAGGTGGGTGGTGCCCAAACTAAAGCATCGTTAAGGATAAGGACACTTTATCAAGTAATTTGTTACATTCGATACGAATTTTCGAATTTATTTGGCTAGCCAAATTGCTGGTTAGACCATTTAGTCTTTTAGGATCGCCATTTTGCATTCTCTTATCTTGTTGGTACCATATCATACTCCGAATTCCTACAAATAGGAGAGAATTAATTGTATTCTGGAATAAAATTATCGATATACATATATAATTTTTCCTCGTACGTGATAGTTTCATATACACCTAAGCATATATTAAATTCAAAGGAAACATAATAAGGGGCAATTGGAATTAAAATTTCATTAGTATTTATTTGTAATGCCAAAAGAAGTTTTGTAATGTGCGCTTTCCACATGTCCCAAAATTCTCTACAATACTCCTTTTGCATTGCAGATTGTAGCTCACTCGATACGCACACCTTATTTTCGTTAAACATATTTTTAATGTTAGTTATTCATCACGCTGAAAAGTGGTTATTTAAACAAACATTTTCTTTCTCTTTTCCACTCAGTCGGTACAATATGACTTTTTACCAAAGGATTTTTTTGGCTTTAGTTTTATGGCCGGCCGCTTTGCTGACTGCAACCTTCATTGGAAAAACTTTTGTTGGTTTCGAGTAAAGATGATGGAAGCTCTATTGAACGCAGCAACGCCCTACTCTAAACGGTGTAAATGGACATGCTGCTCTTTGGGGGAATTTCTTTTAGTTGCTTTTACTGCATCCAACAGGAGGAACATTAAATAGATCTTATATTTGTATGCCGGAAACTATACGACACTAATATTGTTAAAAACGCCGAAATAATGTTTGTATGGAGCTCGCTAGATTTCCTTTTCCCTTATCTTTTGAACTTCAAACTTTTTTAATGCTTTATTTCTCCTGCTTAAACGCTCCATAACAAAATTGAGGGTTAAGCGAGCTCTATAAATATTTTGCCCTGAAATTTGATTAATCTTAAAGAGTTAACAAAGCGTTACTGAGCTACCTTCGCAGGAATGTCTTTGAGCAAATTGTTGACATAGACGTGCCACCTTGCATACCCACTTCAATAACAATGGTGGAGGGTTCATGGTAGGTTGCTGCCTTAAAATTTGGTAGCCGTTAATCATAATTCACTTTGTGACCAAACAATATGTTTTTTTGTATTAATAGCTCAAGTAAATCTAATTTTATTATTTCTATCTTTGCAGTTACCTAAGATTACTTAAATCGACACCTACTTAGGTGCTTATTTCCCAATATGAGTTTTATCGCACAAACTCTATCCCAAGATTGTTTTGCTTTTTTATCAATCTCTTTATTATTATACTATGGCAAAATTACGGCGAGGATAAAGTTGAAACTCTTGTTAAGTAAGAGCTCTGAAGCTGAGAAAAAGACTCAGGAAACGTATCGAAACATTAATAAATAACAAACCAAATATAGGTTAATTTGCGTGATGAGAAGTTCATATAATAATTTGTCCATGAAAAATAATGTCATTGTACTACTGTTTTAGTACGAAGTTTTTCATGTTAAGCTAATGGCAATACGTGTTGTGATGATGTGTTATGTATATTGATTATTTAAGTCCTAGGTAATTAATAAGATGGTAATAGTAAGTAAAACAATAAACGCATTAAACAAAACAATTCCATTCAATATATGTCCTGACATATATTGAACATATTTATTAAATGTTCATCAATTAATGGTTAATATTCAAATAACTTTCAACTGTAATAGCTTTTATTTCAGTTATATACCCGTCGAAAAAATCTTTACATTTTTCGTTACTTTTTTGTTTCTCTAAGTCACATTGGAGCCGAGTACTTACCATTTTGCTACCAAGTGTCATAAGCCCCGAAAACGGTATTTCAACCCTTTCCAAGAGTCACAATTGAGATATAACGGAATCCACCCTGCACCTTTGATGTAGATAGATGACTCAAATTATTTATACAGATATTTAGAAAATTGTTACAAAGAGCGTAAAAGCGCGTTTAAAATAATTTCAGAATATTTTGTATTCAACACATTTTTATAATTCATTTTGATATTATTTTAATCATTTTGTTTTCGTAAATTGTTGCGTTTTATTATATTAAATAATCGTTTGATGTTTGGAGTGTATGTGATGTATTTACAATTTTAATTATTGTTGGTGCCTGACTTTGAATTATGTATAAAGTCATATTCGGGAATGTTTCATAACATAAGTTATATTTTTGAAAATTCAGCCTAAGACTTCTTTATATAAATGAAGACAACTGAATAATTAGATACAAAAACAGACAATTTTGATCCAGGTACCTTTTGAAGCAGTGATGGATCATAGCATTAGCTATGGACTGCCGTGCATCAGGTCCATGGTTCGAATTCCGCCGCGTGCTTGAGCTTCACCGCATGGTGGAAGGGCATTTTGCCTGGCTAGCGACGAAAATCTGTCGCCAAGCACCTAACGGTGTGTTCCGGCAGCAGTCCTTGAGAGCCGGTGAAATTACAGGCACATGAGACCTAACTACTATGTCTCAAGGTGACGGGCACAGTGCAATTTGTAACTTGTGACGAAATGTATCTGTTATAGGCTGAGGTCAGTCCGCTTAATATCAGGTGGGCCTGAAGCTTGTTCTGTCACAATAACATAAAAAAGACCTACTAGTAAACTATACAAAGATGTAAAATAAGTAAAATACAAAAATGAGTAAATTTCAGTTTGGTACATCAAAAAAGAAAAGAGACCAAGAAGTTTTGTAAAAAGCTCAGACGAAAGTTAATTGAATTACATTTCGCACACAGTGTATAACTATACATTCAATCACAATCTCTATTGTCATGATGAGATAATGAGCATGAATGCTAAAAGATCACTTGCAGTCATAACTGCGTTGTTATCATCTATGATAATGTCATAAACATATCGATTTTAAATTCATGCCACATTGTGTTAAACAAATCCACATTCACACCTGCACCGCCAGGAAATACGTGTACTAGCAAGGTAATTTATCTATTATATAGAAATATTATTTAGTTTTCATGTTCAATAAGAACAAGAAAACAAACATGCCTATTTAATTTAAACCATTGCGCAATATATTAGTTATTATTAGCTTAAAACCATTTTCTGTACCTTATCCCAGTCTCTCTCTGAAAATATCCATCTAAAATAAGGGTGATCTATCGGTATATCAAGGCATTGATGCTCGGAGGCTATAAAAGGCCGGCTCGGCGTCTGATCGGATTAGTCCCGTGTGGCTATAAATCAGCCGCTGCCGCTCTTTTGGTTAATTGTTGTGACGTGGGATGGACTCGAGTAGTGGCTTGATTGGAGAACATAATATAGAAGTTAATAAATGAAATACTCATAATGACTTGAATATCCCAGATTTACACTAAAATACTCTTTGTCAAAGTGTTTTTAATGTTATGAAGACATCTTGAAAATGAACACTGTCTTTGCGGAGATTGAACAAATTGCAAAGAAATATAAATCGAAGCTGCAAAAGCATCCAAATACTTTAGCAATACAACTTTTGACACCAAGCTACCCACTAACATTTAAAACTTAATTTAATTTTATGAAGCAGTGATAGCTCAGTGGCTTTGGCTATGGACTGCCGCGCAGCAGGTCCTTGGTTCGAATCCCACCGCGGGCTTGAGCTTCACCGCATGGTGGAAGGGCATTTTTGCGAATGCCCGCCTGGCTAGCGACCACCCTCAATTTGAAAATCTGTCGCCAAGTACCTAACGGTGTGTTCCGGCAGCTGTCCTTGAGATCCAGTCATTCCAGGTTAAGCCTGTTAACACCTTCGACCACATCATCACTTACCATCACGTGAGATTGTGATCAAAGGCTTACCTATCAGCAATAAAAAAAAAACGTAACAAGTTTTACCCTTGAACAGAGAACAGTGCAAAATGGGGAGTTGTTCTCAGTGGAGGACTTACCCATCAATCATTAAAATTGATAGTAATTAAAAAAACAAACAAATTAAGTGGTGAGACGTCGCTGTCCATAGCTGCCGTGTCACCGTTCTTCTTCTACTTGATATAGCACTGTGCTCCTCACTTCGACCTGAGTGAGTTCTTTCTCTTCGAAGTGAGTTCTTATTTCTCATCTCTCTAGTAATTTCACTTGCTACATTCCCTTCACTAATAAACACAGTAGTGTTTGTATATTACTGCTTAGAGGCAAAATGTCTGACGCTATAGTGGAACCCACCAAAACAGACTCTTGCAAAGAGACCGTCCTGGTGATATAGTATAGTGATTTCCCACCTGTCAGTAAAAGTAATCTAACAGATGGGAGGAGGCAGCCTGCACTAGATCAATTTGACGGTTGAAGGTCTTCCTTTGAGGATGCTCGCCTTTCTGGTTTAGACTTGAAGCGTCAAGTTATTAGCTCAGCCGAAACCCTCTTACCACTACACTTAAAACTCTACGGGCCAGCTGTACTGCCCGTTCCAGACGAAGATCGGGTTTACCAGCCACGTTGAAGCACATGCCAGAAGATAGCTATGTCACCATCATTGAACTCGACGCGGACATCATCATCATAGTAAAGTTGGAAATATATAAAATAGCTGGCTCGTAAGAGCGGTGTCCACACGGGGCTCCAATAATTAACCCCGTGAGGAAGCCGCTCTTTTGGTAAATTTTGCTGCTGGATTCAAGGAAGTTAATACAAAACTTTGTAAAGCATGTAATCTTAGACAGGAATTTACATAAATTAAAGTACTGTGAGGTATGGTAGGCTTTGAGGTCTGGATTCTTTTGATGCTACTGCTTCTGTATAAAAACGGGTGAACAATGACAGAGTTAGTTAGATTCCAGGCCTGGCTTATAACAATTCAGAGTTTATCACGATATATATATTTTAATGTATTATACAGCGTTATTGCTAAAATGCTATCAACCTCTTAGGGTTGACTTCTGCTAGTCCTAACAAACATTTTTGAAAAGAAATTTTTTTACAATAAGAAAATATTTTTGATATTTTTGTATATGTTTTTTTCTGTTTTAAAGCCTACTCCTAGTCAAGAGCGCCTGCCGCGGCAATGTGGGTTCTTCTTAGCGTTCATCTATTGAACCATCAAGCAAGTTACTTTCAAAAATGTCAAACCAGTAGCTGGAATAGAGCGGTTGTGCCACCATGCTACGTGTTCTCAACCATAATCGTTTTGATGCAAGAGGACAGCAGTACCTGAAATAGTTTTTTTTTATGGGATTGTTTCGGAACTTGCTCGATCCCCACCTGATAAGCGGTAACCTATTATGTCTTTAACAGAGTCATTTCGTCACAAGCGACTGCACTGCGCCTATCTCCTTGAGGCATACTATTAGCATAGGCAATATTAATATTTCATTATCAATTGTATCTACTTTAAAACTAAATGTATGTATTGACTTATATTATTTAAATACACATTTGCACACCATTGTCATGGTAGAATGTAAAGGACATTTTTTTGTAAAGCATTACATCTGCTGTATCTGTACAACATTCTTGAGAATAAATGATTTGATTTGATTTGATTTGATACAATTGTTAAGTCTCATGTGTAATTTCTGGCTCTTTTTAAATGTAAATGATCTCAAGGACTGCTGCCTAAACTCACTGTTAGGTGCTTGGCGATAGATTTTCTACGTGAAAATCTTGGATGTTAGCGAGCCAGACGAACAGTCACAAAATACCCTTTCATCTTTCAGTGAGGCTTAAGCCAGCCAGCGGTGGGAATCAAACCATGAACCTGCAGCACGGCAGTCCATAGCTTTTATCGCTCGGCCATATCACTGCTTCAAAAGTATAATTTAAAAATGACATCGTGGAAGACATCTTTAAGGTATACTTTTAGATGACTTCCACGGTAGTGAAGATTATGGCGGACGTGCCAAAATATTGACAAATTAACCTAACCAGCGATATCTGGAATTAGTAGATAATAGAGTTAGATCGTAGAGAGAGTGTGTAAAGAATTAGAATGGCTAATGGGGATGGACGGAGACCATTTCGGGATTATTTCTATATTACTGATTCACACTGAACATTATTTACTATGGGATTCTCTTATAAAATTTTAATTAAGAATTAACCAATGAGTTGTAATAATGATTTTTGCGTCGTCTCATTTGCACGATACCCACATATTATGAGAACTCTGGCCCTTTAAACCGATATCCAAAAGACACTCTTTAAGGATTCAGACATACTTTTTCTTATGACTTTTTTTATCGGCGCTATGTTTATTTAACAAAATAATTCAAACTATGTACAACTACAGCCTACAATAAAAGCATTTAGGCAACTTATATAAGTCATAGCAGACTCACAGGCAGTCTAAATGCTCCAGCTTACTACCATTTGGCAGCGTGCCCAGCTTGCTGGCAGCATTGCCATATATGACATATACTTGTTTGTACATTGACAAACTTGTAAAAATAAATTATATGATCAACCTACCTAATAAGCATTATAGCATTCTAATTTAATTTAAAGTTCAGATTTTCAACCATCTGTCGGACATTAAAACAATCCATTCCAAGAGCTGAGTGCATCGATCCGTATGACGACGTTAGCTGGTGTCGAGAGATAAACAAATTCCGCTGCTCTCTCGTTGTGCCTTAATCCATCTGTTGTCCTCTAATTAATTACCGTTTTCGTTTATTGTAGCTATACATGCAACGTATACACATAAAATCACTAGTCGAGGGTTACACGTAAAGTCTGGCAACAGTTCATGTTTGATAACAGATTGACATTGTATTGATCTTGTGATTTGCTGACTGAAATATTTATTAATCAGACTGATGCTTCATTGAACGCATGTTGTTCACAATTATCATTCTCGCTTCAGTCACTACTGAGACAGATATAACAATAATATACTGTATCATGACGAAGCCTCGTTGCTTTCACCATCGTCGCTATCGTGAACGTTGCCAACTTCCTCGCTACCTTTACGACCTCCTTCAGTAAAGTTAAATTTCTTCGTAATTGGTACTTATTATACCATCGCTGCCATAGTATCATACGCTTAATCTAAAAGCAAAACGGAGCTCTCGTCTGTTGTCTGTCTGTATGCTGTAGGTCTCGAGCTCATAAATGGAATTTAGATGACGATGTGATGGTAGCGTATCTAGCTTTGTTGTTCTTAACCGAATAACTATTTTAAGCAACACCACGCTTATGACTTGGATAGGTCATCGCCTTAATAATCATTTAATAGTAAATCAATAAGCAGTAATTCAACCCAGGTACCTATTCATTCCTCTATAATCAGCTTAACGGCTCAGAGCAGTGCATTATCGACCGCCACGCGTGACGATGCCGTAATGACGTCACGGCTAATATAATTAGCTGCGATTAACGCACAATTAGTCCCTGATCACGATAACAGATGCGGATTGGGAGCCACTTCGCTGGCATTTACTCGAAATAATGTCATTATATGCCGGTATAATTAGAACAATCGCGTATGAGCAATGTCACTTAGATCTGGAGAGCCAGTGCCTTCTTTTTTTTTATTTATTAGTCATCCAACAGCCTGTTAACAATTTGAAATAAACATTTTTAGAAACATAGGGCCAATTATAGGACAACACGTATAACAATATTATAGAATTATTTTGACCATGATCACTTAATTATTAAATAATTAGAACAAACAAGTTTATCCACATGAGACAAACGTTACTCTCGAATTTGTTTACAAGGTAAAAAAACAATGACAAATTAGAAAAAAGAAAACAAAAGTCGTAATACTAAAAAAAAAAAAACATTTTAAGCAAAAAACTCGCTGTTAAGCCGCCGCCTCACCGATGCGATGCTTGAACAGAATAAGTCTATATCTAATCGTTTATCCGCTTCATTGAAGCTTCTCTAGGTACTAACTTAACCAAATAAGTATATATCTTAAAGCGGTAATTGAACTTATTTCTGCATGTTTAACGCACCGGGCGCCTCAAGGGAAGAAGTTTCCATTCAAATGTAGTTTTGACATAACTTATATACCAAGTTTTCAATCACTACAATTCAGTGAATTTTTACGTGCATGTCCTTGAGCCTAGTACCCATATGTATACTTCTGGTTACACAGTTTTTCACTTCATTATATATTATCTTAGACTAGTGACCCGCCCCGGCATCGCGCGGGTGCAATGCTGATAATAATTAATCTGTAATATCTTCGAAAATATTCATTTAAATAACATATTGTAATGAGCCATATTGATTTATATTAAATGCACAATGTATTTAAGGTACTTAATTGGATATGAATCAATGCTTAAAATCGCTTCGTAAATAAATAAAATTTTCTACTAAAAATTAAAGGATAAATAATGGTTATTTTGGGTTATCCTTAAGAGATAGACATATACCATTGACATTTTTTTTGTAGTTCTTTTCGAGGTGTACAATACTGTAGTACATTATTTTGATCTATCTCGTAGGATTCAGCCAGCGTTTTTCAATGTAAGCGCAAAAAAATGTGTTTATTCACGATATGACATAAGAAAATTCTAAAATTATCAGTGTTTCTCTATGATATTATATACATATAAACCTTTCTCTTGAATTATTATATCTATTAAAAATACGCATCAACATCCGTTGCGTAGTTTTAAAGATCTAAACATACATAGGGACAGACACAGGGAAGACACTTAATTTTATACTATGTAGTGATTATGTATATGAAGAATTCTCATACAAAACGTTTTTGGTTATTCGTAAGGGTAGATACAAAATTTTACTGTCATACCAGAAGCATAGCTATTTTTGATAGTGCCTACTCAAGTACGTGCATCCTGAATTTTAGCAAGTTTATATACTAAGTATTTTAAATATGATGAATCCACTTAACCACTGGAACATCGAGACTGGTGAATAAGATATGATTTTATATCTCTTATTTTTTTTTTAACTTTCATAGGGTACGGTGACCTTAAAAGTTCTTTTTCAAAGACAACTCTCGTAATGATGTTCAATCTATATATTTAAATATAAATTAAATTAATTTCATACTTTCTAATCATTTACAGCTTATAGATTATCCTTTAGATACGTATTATAAAATTTTAGAAAATTTTATTGTTTAATTATTTAGACCAGATATATTTCCGTACTCAGAAAAAATATATTACATAGTACTTAGAACTTACTCAAGTGTAAGTAACACATTTAGTTAAATAACTCAAACTAAAATTAATGACTTATACATTAATTAACCAAGAATGGTTATGTAGTTATCATACACATGCTGTAATAGTCAGAGGGAAGGGCAAACGAACCAGCGCAAACGGAAGATTAGGTAATTTCAGTTGATTACAGAAGGTAATCCTTCTTTCAAGAACTATCGTATCTCCTATCTTAGAACGCGTAGAGGCTCATTGATCTACATCGTACAGGACCATAGAACCTACTCTCTGTGATGTTGTCCCTTATATGACTTGAGCCTTTAAGGGTGCCGGATTCATGACGTTGCAAGGGTATTCCCTTCCGGCACCCTTGCACCTTGCAGTGAATTTATGGAATGCTTAGTAATTCATCTCAACTTTAAACATCCAATCCAAGGCGACATTACTTTGAGAGATTACTATATTAGTACTGTCATTTGCGATTTGGATAGCCAAGATCTAGCCACATCATACAACTGTTTAACAGGATTCAGACTGTCTCGACAAGTAAAACTCTACTTACCACCTGATTTATGATATCATATCACCTGTCGATGTTAAATAAACATAACCTGTATCTTTTTCAGCAATTTTTCCTGTAAGCGCATCGCGCTACAGCCCGGCTACACGGGTCAATTGCACCGTCCATTCATTTCGACAGGTTTACGACTCACCCGCCGTTATTCGCCGTTTATTCACACGCTACGCTCTGTTATGGGTTTATGACATTTTTTTATGGCGGCACTACCTCATATTTTGGCAGGGTTAAAGTATTAAGAGGTGGAGATTAAAATGAACGAACAATAGTCCGTTAAACGGGCTAAATACAATTTATTTGAAAGTTGTGATAATACGGCTAATTGACATAATATTGTGGACCATCAGCGTAACATTGTTGGTACATGTAGCAACGTATACTTATGTATTTAATGGTAATAATAAATTTCACTTTACTTTTTCACAGTTAAATTCTCGTGAATCAGAGACTATTATGGCGTGCTGCCTGCCCCATCACTAATCTCCAAGTTGTCCAGTCTTGCACCATCTGCTACGAATAATATATATAGATATTGTTATATCATATAACAATATCTATATATAGACATAGACCATCTGAATGGTGACTGAAAGGGTTGACTTTGTCATACTTGACTCGCATCTGTCCATCGTGTTGCCGAGCCTCTTCTTCTTCTTGCCGTCAACACACCTAGTGATAATTTACCTTCCTACACCGGATCTCTCCTGAGTGTGTGTCCGAAGAACTTGTGAACTGTATGCATGCAGATAATTGATAGCCTTGTCCTAATTCTGAGCTTTCTGTGGATTGACTCATTAGGCCAGCGTCCATCATACTTGGAGCATTCTACGCCAACACCGAACCTCGAATGCGTGAATCCAGGTGCATACAAGCTTTTATAAAAAAAAACTAAAAAGGGCGGTTTGAAACACTGAGAAAAATTTCATGTTTTGACATACGTAATTTTAGCCTCAACATACTTATTTCTTGTTTAAAACGTGACTAGCGTACATAAAGATGAGACAACATGACGTATAATGGCCTTGCTGTAACGAGCATTGTACATTACAATAATGTATGAAAATCATTCGTTCATTCATTCATTCAATGATGTACTGTCATGCAAATAAGTATGTAACATCTTGACAAAGTAAGGATGTTACTTACGTAGATCCTGGTGCAGCCTACTTACGATAAGTATGTTTCCTACGTTTATTATGTTTACTATAAGGAGGTAGTCTACGTCAAACTTGCTACAGCCTATTAATGGTAAAGGTGATTCTGGGGTTTAACATGCGTCAGCTTACGTACTGTAAGGAGGTTGCCTACATCAGCTTTGGTACAGCCTATTTTTGGTAAAGATGTTCCCTACGTTTACCATGTATTGAACTACGTACAGTAAGGTGGTGGCCTACGTCAATATTGTTGCAGCCTACTTACGGCAAAGATGTTGCCTGCGTTAGTCATGTATCGGCCTATGTACAGTAAGGAGGTACCGTAAGTCAAATTTGATGCAGCCTACTTATAGTAAAGATGATCCCTACGTATCTCATGTATCAGCCTACTTACAGGAAGGAGGTTACGTACACCAATCTTGATGCAGACTACTTATGGTAAGTATTTTCCATACGTTTGTCCTGTAGTGGCCTACATACAGTAAGAAGATTGCGTACGTTAATCTTGATGCAGCCTACTTATAGTAAGGATGTTCCTTATATTTATAATGCATCGTCCTACGTACAGTAAAGAGGTTGCGTACTTCAATCGTGGTGCAGCCCATTTACTGTAGGGATGATCCTCATATGTATCATGCATCGGCTGTATTATAGTAAGGAGGTTGCCTACGTCAATTTTGGCACAACCTACCAATAGTAAGGATTTTTTATATATTTATCATGCATTCGCCTATGTAGAGTATGGATATTACATATGTACATAAACCTGGACCATTATTACGCTCAAGATGTTATTAAGAGCACAATTTGTAGTATACAAAGGTAAACCTCTTTACTATATGAAGGTTGCTCCTGGTTTATTTATGCGCATTGGATTACAATTTGTGCACCCTACTCTACATAGATTGATGCATTCTATACGAAGAAAAGATCCAAACCATTAGTAAACTGCACTAAGGTTGACGTATACAACCTAGCTGTACAAAGGCTGATGCACGATTTAAGAAATTATTCTATATGTAGGCTGCACCTGTAATAAGACAGTAAATAAGCATATTAAATAAATAAATACATAAGGTTAATAAAAATTTATTATCATCAATTTGTGATCTATTTATTGAAAACAGTATACAAAATTGTTCTGAAATAAAAATAAATATTTAGGTCCATTATCAATTTAAGTTGAAAGACAGGTGAGCGTAGCCAGCCTAAGGTGGTACATGACATTATTAAGGACGTGGTGGAAAACTGTCAAACCTCAGATATCAGGCTTAAAAGACATACGTACAAAATTTCACGGAGTTTAAAAAAAATATCTTCGACATGGTCTCCATATACATTTTATTTTTCTATGCGGAATCAACAATGTATGCGAGGATCAAAGCAGTGCGGCGCACAGTTACAGTTTCAGATTCACCATCTGGAATAAATAAATATTTTATGAAATTTGTTAAATAAAAATGACACTCCCTAAAAAGTATTACCAAGAAGTTAGGAAACAATAGCTTATTAATGTCAGACTACACTCACTATACCACGTTTCCAGCTTATTTGTAGTCGTCGGGTATGTTCTAAGGGTATTTAAAGTATTTACCACTAGCACTAGTCCCTGGAGTTATAAGAAAAGCCCCTCATTATTTTTTGGATATATATGGTTGAGATCTTGTAAAATCTGCAATCAATAACATTAAGATCATTCGAATAATTCCACTATGAAAGTAATATGAAACATAAATATGAATTATGAAAGTAAAATATCATGTAGGTTTGAAAATTTAACATACCAAAATATACCTTGGGGTTATCGGAGAGTTGGATTGTCATAGGTAGTCGGATGAGTTCTTTATTCTCATAATATTTCTTTAACACCAGTATCAGCAGTCTTTCTCGAGGATTTTTGTACTCAGTGTCAGGTATTAATATTATTTTTAGCCAAGTCAATTTGTCTTCTTATAAAGTAGCATCTGTAACAATTGTGTAGACTTAATTTACATAAATATATTTGTTTTATGTTTAACCGGCCTTGGGATGCCCGGATAAAATTGCACCATCCATATCTTTCTGTGGGAGTTGCAAGTGGCGACAAAAGGGAAAATATCACAACTTGGACAGCTGCCTTTTCCGAAGAACTGTCATCTTACAAACGAGCTCCCAAAGTTGCTTGCCAAGCATGGGCATTATGGCAAATGAAATAAAATAAAATTATTGCAATTATAGCCCCCTTTCTTAATAGAGGGAGGCATTTGTTCAACGTTTGACTAAATCATTTATAACTAAAGACTTTAAAAAAACAACAAAGTCGCTTACCTGTGAATGTTGCCGTTTAGCATTTGAATTCATTGGTTGCCGGATAGCCAGGCTGTGTCTTTGGCCTTTCTTTATACACACAGACCCACTTTGGGGCGACTGAACCCCTTTCTTCGTTTATTCAAATTTGATTGGTGATAAATTGATTTTGGAAACTTTGTAATAAAAGATTTTTTTATAAATAATCACTGTTGAAAACATTTACATGCGCGCGTGACGCGATTGCCACGGTCTCGCAGAAAACTAATATTATAGCTGTTGCATTACGCTCCAGCCAGTATTGCCAGCGTGTAAATCAAAATCAGCCGAGTATTCACATAAAAATATTTTAGTATTAATAAAATTAGATATTAACTTTGATATCATTGATGCATTGCTTAGACTTTTCAAAAACTATTACAATAACAATTGCTCCCCGCGGTTTCATCCATGTAGACAAAACAATCCATGTTTAGTAGTATTAGATTAAATATTTATAAAAAAAACTGAACACTTCCTTACCTTCCCTCAAAAGCTCTGTTTTACAATTAGTATGGCTAGATTAGGAAATACCAAAATCTTCAGGTGAGAATGTGGCTAAATGCTGTTATAATTAAAAAAATATGTAATTTTTCCTGGTCAAGAACAGTAACATTAGTAATGCTAAGTTTTAATAAAACACTTAAAAATATAAAAATATATCCAATGACGATTCCGCCTAATTTTCTTGCTAAGCCGACGTGACGTCACAAACAACACGCAGTCAAACCGTTTGACGCGTGTCGCTTCTACACAAAGCATCCTCAGGAGGTCTTGACTATACGAGTGCACGATCGCACCTTCTCGACTCACGTGTTTGTGACGTCACGTCGGCTTAACAGGAAAATTAGGCGAAATCGTCACTAGTTATATTTTAATAGTTTTTAAGAGTTTTGTTAAAATATTAATTTAATGTTTTTTTTAATATTTTCAAAATATTTGATACTAAGGTTTGTGAGTAAGGCTCGTCCTTATGTATATTTGTTATATTTGAATATATATATATATATATATACGCTAAAATTGCTGGACGCCTTTGGATGAAACTGAAATATAAATAGAAATATAGATAGGTTAGGTCTTAGATAAACACAACGCAAACTTCTTACTATCATAATCATCATGACCATCATCACTTTTCATTATTGCCTACGTGAATGATACTGCGGGATGCAGTAGGTATATACCAAACATATTTTTAAAAATAACAGAAAAAAACCTTATAACAGTTTTTTATTCTATATAGTCAATATAATATATAGTATACTATAAATCATCTCATCAATGTATTACTTTTTATTATTTCTGTGCTTATTGAACTATTATGATGAAAACACCACGTAACGATACCGATATAAGCAACGTTATATATATGTTGTATGTGATGTAAAAAATGAGGCACAAACTAAAAGTACAAATGCACATAATAGACATAACTAAAGAAGTACCAAATCGAAATATGGGGTTTCAGTGCAGAGTAACTAGTTTTTATTTATTTGCACGCGTATAACAATTGATTTGTTTGTATTTTATACGAACATGAGTACGAGCGCAAAATTGATTGTAAATGAAGAAATATTGAAATAAGCAATGGTCGAAAATCAGCGTTTATGAAACATTGCTTTCGTATTTTTTTATTCGGCATCTGGCAACACTGATCTTCTGTCGTAAAACAATCTTTAAAATGTCGAGGGAACAGTATATTATTGCACCCGTAACATTTAAATAATGTTCAAATGCAGTATGTCTAAAAACGTATAATGATGTTCCCTACTTTCATCACGCATGGGCCTACGCGCAGTAAGTAGGTTACTTAAATGAATTTTACGTAAATTTATTGCGCATAAATTCACGTACGGTAAATAGTTTTTCTACGTCAACCTTGAAGCTGCTCACTTGTGGTAAAGATCTTTCTTACGAAATCATGCATCAGCCTACGTACTGGAAGGAGCTTGCATAATTCGCTTACTTATATCGTGCATCGGCCTACGTACAGTAAGGAGTCTTAGCGCAGTCTACTTAAATGTAACTAATAATGTTTTCTACGTACCTACATCATGCATCAAGCTACGTACATATAGGAGATTATCTACTTATACCTTGTTGTTGCCTACTCACAGTAGGAGTCTGTTTCCAAAATACTTACAATAAATAGACGATCTACTTATAGTCACGACGCAAACTACTTGAAACATTATTTTTTTTAGTCAAGACGTTTGTGTCATCCTGTTAATGTTGGAGTACATTTATAAAGATGCGACAGCATAATGTAATGTTCTATCTGTGACGTCATATCCATGGACTACTTCCTAGCATGTATCTGCCTATATCGGTTACGTATGTTGAGTCTTGTTGACGGACCCGACAGACGGGTACGTATTTAACGGCAAGATCAGTACACAACATGTTGTAACTAAGTGACGTGTTGATACGCTTCAACATTATTTTGTATTATCCAACATTTTTACGGCTGTAGATTACGTATTTTAGATAAAACTACACATACATTGTGAAAAGACTTCGCTACATTTCATTTTTTTCTCAGTGAAGTTGCTGCCTATATATATATACATATATATATTAGGTATTATAATATATATAATATAAATAAATAGGCTTTACCTAATCCACCAATTAGTCGTATTTGAATGACTCCACAAATTAATGTACCTATAGGGGTCACACATAGCGATGACGGTTACTGCAAGCAAAAAGTGGTCAGAAGATCCCAAATGGTAAAATTGGCAATTAATTAAGATATGGAAAATTAGAAGTCAATTACAAAAACAAACAAAAGATTATCCTTTGACCACATCATACAACCAGATAAGAGAGTGGTCATAAACTAATACTTATAAAGATTTATGTGACCATTATTATTATTATTATATCTATCATCAAGTTGTCACTATCAGTAAGATAAAATTCAAATGACGGACCTTCTGCTCATAGACATTGCGATATATTGTCATCACTGCTTCAAAATAAGACTCGGTTGATAGTACTTTGTCTATGTTTAGTAGGGTTCTTATAAGACAGAGGTCTAACGTTTGTACCTGTAGCCACAAAATATATATACAATTATTGAGGCGATAAAAAATAATAGGCAAGATTTTTTAATAATTCATATAATATTTGAAACTTTATTGTACGTTGATCTTTGAGTTTACAAATAATTGATATTAATACTTTTATTTGATCAGTTCCTATCAGTATCAAAAGTATGCAAATGATTACATCCGAATAAACAGAGCTACGTGATCTGCGTAGCAATGATCGCCTGTTTGCACTGCAGTCGGCCTGCGCTACGTAGCCCTAATTAATCTATGCCGTAGCCTCGTAGCCGATCAAACATGTCTATGTTACGAAATGCAGTGATGCACGTTCAGGACATTTTGCTTGTCATTTTTTTACTCATAACAGAAACTTGTATAACGCTTTTTTTAAAGCGTACATATATATGTGCTAAGTGTGCTTTGGTTTTGAAGAGCATTTTACATATTACTATGTTGATGCATAACTTCTGTGTGGCTGATAACCCATTTTTCGTTATATTTATTATAGGCGTATTACAGCGAGCCTACGGACTTTTACTGTAGATTTATTTATCATAAAAATCCAATAACTGCCTGTTCTTTACATGGATGTCATTACATCATGATAATGATTACTCTATTCGACCGATGACATACTTAGGAATAATTGAGGTATACATCGATCGGCATGATCACTCTGCTATGGCTGTTTGTATATGGCTTGATTTATTAGCATTGGTTCCAATTAAAGCCGTTGGCACTGTAAGATGAATGAAATTTCTTCAATCATGGATTGATTTGAAAGCTTAGGTATGAATGTATAAACGAAATACTCACTTACCAATCGCCACTGAATGCTACATAAATGCCAAATTATATCAGGTGACCAATAGAGTTATCATTATGCGATTGAAGCTGTACTGACGATTGATGAATCTTTCCAGATACTTCAATCTTCAGGTATAATATGGATTCATTCGGAAGCTTAGGTACTGAAAGTATACATGAAATGGTCCGGTGATCTATACGCGATCACAGCGCACTAATCTCTCGCAAATCATTGCCATATAAATGACGAGCCATATCGGGTAACTATGATGTGATGTGACGACTAATGAATCAGCACAGATACTAAACCGGTTCTATACGTGAATTGATCGACATTGGTTGCCATTGAAGCTGTATGCAATGCAGACTTATTCTTCAAATTCAGCCAGTTTGGTTGGTATTAAAAAGTATGGTTATATTAGAAAGCTTAGGTACTGATGGATATTTAAATGAAATGGTCTGTGCCTAGAGAGACCGATCAATACGCGATCATCACACTAATCACTCGCAATTGACTGCCACATATGACGAGCCATATCGGGTGACTGTAACGTTATGCAAATTAATTGCCAGAGACACTGGACACAGCCGGTACGTTGTGCGGATTTATCAGCACAAGTTGTGATTTAAGTAGGTAATAGAACTTTAGAGTGTACATTCCAGATTCATCTATCGTTAGTTTAAATTGTGGATTGATGTATATATGGAAGCTTAGGTACTGGTGGAGGTTTAACCAAAATATTTTGCACTCAGAAGAGGGCGATCAATTCGCGATCACAGCGCACTAATCACATGCTAGTAACTGTTAGCTAGTTGCTAGTTGTTACAGATACTGCTAAGACTATGGAGCGACTTTAAAAATTGCAAACGTTCAGTTTTATCGATTTTATAGTACATTTATAATTATAAAATTTTGAAAGTGATAGTTTAATACAGTGTTTTTATTATTCGTCCTTGAATATTGTAAATTTTATTAAGGCCTGGGGAAAAGAAATTGAATTTTATAACACAGAAATTGATTTTAGTAGAATGTTAAACAAGTGGAGTCGAAATACGACGACATCCTATTGAGAAATTTGAGATGTGCAGATTTGTCACCATTGGTGAGACTGATTAAAAATGTGAAGGGGTTCTCAACCGTCAGCGTATTAATAGATTTTGATCTTAGGAGTACTAGAAAAAATATGAACACAATTATTCTGCGACTAGCAGTGGGCAGTCAATGTGGAATTACTGTGCACTCTTCACAGTGGCTGCCACATAAGTGCCTTATCGGGTGACGGTGACGTGACATTTATGATTTAACGCAGGACACTAATATATACTAAATATACTAAGTGTAAGTATATACATAGAAGTCAGTCAGTATATAGAAGTAACCGATCAATGAGCAATCACAGTGCACTAATCACTCGCGAGTGTCTGCCACATAAATGACCCAGCATATCAGATGACTTTGATGAATGTGACGAATTAGGACAGACTCTGGACACAGCCGGCACATTGTGTGCATTGATGTGCATAGGGCTCTTGAATGCCTGTGAAGTGATTTTAATTAGACATATTGGTGCTTATTGCTTCTAGTATAATTATGTCAAATTTTGTGTTGTTTTGTAAATATCAATATAACATCAAACCTATTACGATTAGTTATTTAAAATCTAACTAGAAATTAATTCTGTTTTTCCAATTATACGTAAAGAATTGTATTTATAGCTGATAGGTTAGCCTTTGACCACTATCTCAAATAATGGTAAGTGATGATGAGATAACATGATGTTCACGCTAACCTAGAATCACTGGTTCTCAAGGATCGACCGTGCCGGAATAGACAGTGCTTGGTGACGGATTCTCTATTTTAGGGTCGTAGCTAGCCAGGCAAACATAAGCGAAGTGCCTTAACGAAGGCCATCCTTTGGACAACACTAGGGAAAGACGCGATGGCTTAACGTGCGTTCCTAATCATGAAAGTGCTGTATAAATGTCACTTGTGGACATCTATCCAAGTTATGACCGCATCGAACGTTGCTTAAACAGTTAAGAAGTTTAAGAACGAACAGGCAAGTTTCGCTAGGAGTGCTTCAAGAATAACTTTTGAGATTAATAAGTAACTTGTAGCTGAGCTATTGTATATTGAGTTAGCTATGTTTTAGTAGTAAACTAAAAATATCCTTTCTGTACAATGTCAATTTTATCATTTTTGTCTTAAGAAATATGTTTAAAATTTTAACTAACCGTCAAAGGCTCAACATAAGAATCATAGCTACTCGTACATTGCATCCCCTTTAAAATTACTCAATAGATTAAAAATGCAAATCTACGTAAAGGTTGCCAATATCGCGTTGATTGAGAAGAAAGAGGAAAGTGTCATTTAAGGATCGTCAAAAGGAAACCATTACCATCTACGAATAAATGATAAGTCCATTTATTCGTAGATTACCATAAGAACTTACGTCATATCAGTCAGAGATTCACATGAACAATTCCTTAAGCAGTGTCACTATATAATTTCACAAACCTAAATATAACCCATGCTGGACTCAGACAGTCCTGTTTAACCCCACATTTGAATGCAGATCCGTCCCGCAGGCCCGTCTCGCACTAATTGAGTTAATATTTGGTTATCGTCCCGGCGCACGCACCTCCGCGACTAATCCGCGCGAATTAATGACGCGAATTTATCATTATTAATGCTTTGATCCAGCCGCCACCTGATCTGCCCCGTTTGTGGGCTCACGGTATCGTGTGTGGAAGATATGGATTAATGGCCCTGTCATTTTGCAGGTAGGTTTGTTTTTGTCTGGTTGTATGTTACTATTATTTTTGTATATATTTTTGAACTTTGAGATCCCAAGACGCCTGCCCATCTGTGGTTATATTTAGGTTTATCGCAAAGATAGATAATATAATCTAAGGTCGTCTCGTACTTATATTTATGATTCAGTATGATTTTCAGATTAAATAACAATTTAATTTCCGAAACTTTAAATGGCACTAGAAATACTATATTTATACATTTAACAGATTATACTAAGGCATCTAATTGACCCTTATGTATGTTAATGATAAAAAATATCAAAAATTATAATTCGAAACATTAAATCAATGTTTAAGACAAACATTTGAAAAATTCAAAAAATATCTAGTGACAATTACATTACGCCTAACTTTCCTGCTAAGCCAAAGTGAGGTCATAAGCGCGAGAAAGAAAATCTATTATCTGGATCGTGCGTTTGAAGAGTCGAGACCTCCAGATGATGCTTCTTGTCAACTGGATTCATATTAAAATTTCTTTCATTTAGGCTACGTGGCTTTTATGACGTCACGTCATGTCAGCTGAGCATATAATTTAACTGTTTTCCTAAAACATTGATTTGATTTTTCCTTATATTTTAAATATTTTTCTAACTTATGAGTCATTAAAATGATCATATGAAGTTTTCGTGAAATATTATTAAATTATTGTTGTATTTATGGATGTCCTTAACGTAACGTCTGAATTAATGTATTATCATATGTCTATTGTTTGTGGACTATGGGTATCGCAGTCCTTTAGCGCTGCAAATTAACTATAAATGGCTATTAATATCAAAGCGCTGAAGTGTTTGAAAAGAAACGTCACTATGTACTTGTATATTCAATTACAAAAAGCTGAGTATCAATTTCACCTCATGGCAATGTAGACGTGAAGCATGGAGACATTATTTCTCCAAATATTTTTTAAGGTTTTTTATCTGAGCCAATAATATAGTCTCAATATTTATTTCAAATACATCCCTAACCTTCGTTTTATCTAAAGTGTTGCTTGAAAATTGCCTGAAGTATTCATTGTGCTGAAACTTATGTGATGGTATCTAGCATTTCGGTAACAAAACGAACAAGGACAAGACAATAATTATATATAATGTTCCAGTATTAATTTATATGACAAAAGAATATGTACAATTCTTAAATATACCTGGATTACTCACCATCTGGGGTTTATATCAAACATTCAGAAAATACACTTTAGAGAAAAATCTTTATTTTTTATAGACCGTTTGAAAAACACGCATTAGCGAAAATCTTTATTTTTTCATACAGTCCGTGTTAGCTCTCGCTAAGCTCTGACTTGCATTTAACTTGTATAACCCTTGTTTTTACTTTAATTATAATAATCATACTGAGTTTGATGTTTGTATGTATAAGCATTTGTACGAGAGAACGAAAACCAAAAGCGTTGAAAAATACACTTTTATTTTTTAACCGACTCCAAAAAAAGGAGCAGTATATCAAATTAACTGTGTTTTTTGTGTACATTACCTCATAACTCTTTACAGGGTGTACCGATTTTTATGTTGTTTGTATATTCGAAAGCTGCATGGTGCTTCTCATATGGTCCCATTTAAATTTGAGTGAGATCTGACGAGTAGTATTTGAGTTACCTACCTCTAATAATTTGTATTTCATGTTTAAAGTAGTTTTTTGTAATTTTTTTGTATTAAACATGAATATTATTCGTATTGTTTATAATTTCTAGGCTATCCCGATAATAACCCATACTCTGAAAATGATACCGGCAATCCACTAAAGTTCAATCGATAAAAACCCTTCGATGTTGGAAGGAAGGACGAAAGGACAGACAATGAAAGATTTTCTTGTTCTGAACCGTAAAACGGTGATTGCGTTTCTGGGTGAAGATTGATTAGATTTGAAACCAATCTCATAATATTTTAACTAATGTGATTTTTCTTAACATACTAATATTAGCAATACTGAATCATAGTATGTAACGTGATCTTCAAAGCCAATCATGCTTAGTAAGGGCACGAACCGTGGACTAATTAGGTAGAGAACATTGCTATAATTAATACAAGTCATTACAATTATGACAAATTAGTGGGTAACAATGACAGATTGCATTGGAACCTGCTGACAAAGCGAAGCCGTGTGTCGGACTGTAACGTCATACATCGCCCACTTCAAGGTGACAACAACACCCTTAAATATATTATACACTGGATAGGTTTTTGAACGATACTGTATAGTGAAATTCATAACAAATAAAAAAAAGTATTTAAAGAAGCCTTAATCTAACTTTATGTGAAGTAAGGAAGTTAGTTCACATAAAATTAGCTTATTACAAGTACGTACCAAATATAATAGGTTTTATTATGCTCCTCTTATCTACTGTTCTCATGTTACCTATATCAATTATTCGTGTGTATATTCGCCTAAATAATTATAGTTCATATTTCATATTGTATAAATTAAAACATTGTATGAATAAGAAACCGATAAATTAAAGCTCATACTTAAAATTAAAAACTATATAATAATTATTTAAAAAATGCAACTTGCAAGTAAATGTATGAACCTAAATTTGTGTTTATTTACTTGGATGACGTTAGTATTTCCAGTTAATTTGATTTAACTGCTGAACCGATTCATATTAAGTTTCTATGGGTCTTATCTGAAATAATATCCTTTTAAATAAAAAAAGAACATTACATAGATACGATTTGCGAGTATGAGTAATAATTTTAGTTATAATAATTTTTAGTTATAAATTTTAGTTCTTTTTATTATTATCAAGATCATAGTAAAAAGTTGTTTGTAAAAAGTTTATTTTCATTAAATTTTATTTTCTTTCTGTCAGCTTTTATGACCGACAGAAAAAAGGAATGGGGGACATGTGCTTTTCTAACCCGGCACCAGGGGAAACTCGAAAATCTAAGGCCGTTTTATATAGCAAAGTGCCCAGTGCGTGCTCGATGTGCAGTAACACTCTACTCACGATGCCAGTAGCGGCATGTTGCCTGTTAAGCGCACATTTAGTTTAGTCGACTTATACGAAGACATCCAATCGGGACATCATTTTTAAGCTAGGAAAAGTCCTAGTACAGAATGAGGATCTTTTTCCCGTAATATAGTACTGCATAATACTGTACCTCACAGGTATTTGAGGAATATTTTTGGGTTGCTTGAGTTTTTTCAAATACTTATATACTATAGGTATAACAATTTTATATCAAGAAATGTTCAGACTCTACTTCTCTGTTATTTTCTAGCATTTTTCACATTATGCGTTATTGGTTGTTTTTTAGCATTTCATCACATGTGACGAACTACTTTGAACCCTTACCCTGAGAGATACAGTTGTTAGGTAAGTCTCATGTGTTTTTTGCTTGAATTTCTTACTGCCTCTCAAGGCCTGCTGCCGGAACACCACTTAGATGCCATAGTAAGTTACAAAGCATCAAAAATAATATTACATAAAAGGTTCATAATCTTAATAACGTCCACAAAGTAAATTTCAAACAAATCCATTCCAAAATGCCATTAATTCTATTCAATTCATTAACCATTATTCCGGCTGAATTCTTAAAACAAACGAAAACGCAAACTCAATCCAATCCGCGACTCGCGAATAAGACGTCGACTTTAACAAATTATTTGACATAATATCGTTAATTAGAAACCCTCCTTTGTAGGCAGGGGTCGGGTAATTAGGTTCGGATGCTCTGAATGGGTCCTTTTTCTGCTCGTTAAGAGGAACAAAGGGGCAAAGAAGTAAACACGCCGTATTCAAGGATTTTCCTTCGACAATGAGAGAAAGAGTTCATTTCATTTGGTTACAGAGGAAATCTTGTTCGATCAGGTTTTGATGAAGAGTGGAATTTGAAATGTTTTGTGGATTTAAGTGTTAAAGTCTTAGAAAGGTAGAAGTTACGTAATCTTGATAAAAAATATATGTGCAATCAACAGGATCGCACCCTATACGGGAGTATATACCCTATATGTAAGTAATTAACTTTAACTTGCAGGTTCGCCCGCGTGAAGCTATTTATAGGTACCTACTTATTGCTTTCCCGCTGTATCTACTTAATACATTTAGAGATAAGCAATTTTTTTATATATTAATTCACGTAAAAGTCTTCAAAGTAGTCCAAGGTCCAGCAAAGTCTATATACAACTACATGTAGCGAATTTTATTCAAATTTTTCAGCCGCTACGCAGTTGTGAGTGACAAACTCATGTCGGTACGCTTACTGTATCAGCCGGACTTGGACAGTCGGGGAGTCAGAGAGCCCCTCATTAGAGAGGGGTTTGCCATAATCCCCACATTTGGCAGGCGTCTTGTGAATGGCAGTATAAGATATCAGTTCCTCAGTAGGTGCTGCTGCCCACCTTCCAGTATTTTTTCCTTAGTTGCCTCTAACACACATGGGAAGAAATGGGGGGTGAAATATTATCTCGGCTACCCACAGGGTACCCTTACAAAGACAAAAAACACACAAAGATACCAAATGATTTTACAAGAATTTACATTAACAAGAATTATATGTAAGGATATGATTCTCATAAGCAACCACAACAATTTCACCATGTTGCTGCAGATATCCAGTTGTTTTGTATTCTTACTTCTCAACTCTTTCCGAAAGAACGGCGTCTCGGTCCGCCATAAGACACCCCTCGCGGTTTAATTGCACCGCCATTGTTTCGCCTGATTTGATTCCCTATCTCTCTATAGGGCAATCATTATAACGAGCTTAACCACGCACATTGTTAAAAGGGAGTAAGTCAAATTTTCTAAGAGGAGATGCTAATATTTTTATTTGAAACCAAAAAATCTGACTTATAAATTTCCCAAAAAAATTTTAACTAATAATTAAAGGTTTTGTATGTAGTTGCTCGTAAGATAAAGGTACTTAAAGCCAGTTTTCCGCCCTAAAAAACAAGATCGAAATAGTAGTTTAAGGAATCAATTCCCATACGAAGTATTTAGACCATATTATGCGACTATATTCCGAGTAGGAATCGATGAGTTTCACCCGTATTAAACATTTTACTTTTTATTTCGAATATAAGGAAAGTAAAAATAGGATTTAGTTTTTCTAAAATGTTGATTAAAAATAATAACATCAGTAATACCTATTTATTGAGAAGTTAGAACAATTTGTGATAAATAAGGTGACATTTTTATTTCGAATATTTACACGCGGCTGTAGTCAGATAACATTCACCAGTATTAAACACTGTACTCTTCATTTCGAACATTAGGCATGTAAAGATAGGTAGTAGTAGTAGTTTCCCTAAAATATTTATTGAAAATGATAACATGAGTAGTAGATACATGTATAAAATTAATTGATAAGTAATAAAAATGTGTGAAGTTAAAGTAAAATTTATGTTAGGTTTTATTGTTTGAAGCGCTCGTAGCGAAGTTTGCTTAACCATTCTGAATCGATCAGCAAAGTTAAGCAACGTCCGCCGCGGTCATGAGTTGGATGGGTGACCGCTAGTGACATTACTACTGAGCGCTTCCGTGCTTCGGAGGGCACGTCTGTCGCCAAGCACCTAACGGTGTGTTCCGGCAGCTGTCCTTGAGAGCCAGTAATTCTAGGTTAGCCTGAACAACATCTTCGACCACATCATCACTTACCATCAGGTGAGATAGTGGTCAAAGGCTAACCTATCAAGCATAAAAAAAAAACTTTATATTTAGATAGTATTCAGTCCAATTATGTAGTCATTTTTGAATTTTAAATATGGAACACTGCGTCACTCACAGCACAGACAGTCAACTCACCGCAAGCCATAATATGCTTTTAATTTATATAAGCAGATTTAGTTAAAATTTTCATACAACATAAACTGTTGATATGAAAAAGTCTCATTAATTCTGTTAAACTTAAGTTTTTGTAGTGTTAAGATATTTAAGCGTTTTTATACAACCACAAACGTTGTCTATATTTATTTTATTACAGCAGAGTAATTTCAAACGAAAAAACTTAGACATCTTATTTTGTTTACAACAATGGTTTCCATGGTTACAAGTACCATAGATATTTTGTGTCAGTATGTAGTTGATTACAAACCATCCTCAAAAACATTCCGGCCCTAGAGAAGGAAACAATTAATAGGAGATTTTTCCGCCTTTATGTGGGAAGCAACGTCGTCCACCTTCGGTACAAACTACTTTCCAAGTATGAAAATTGAAAAAACAATGTAGGTGTAAGCCAAAGCGGTTGTCATTCGGCAGAAAATGTCAATATGACAATTTTCTCGCTGTTATTTTTCAAAATGAGTGGTTTTATATTGCATTTAGAGCGCATATTCGTAAGTCATAAAAATGCAGGATTTTGCCCAACAGTGGGAACATTGTAAGCCTTATGTGATAATTTTTATTAACCTTCACTTTAAAAATATCTAACTTTTATAAGAAGTATCTAATTTCAAACTATCTTACTACTATAGTTATGGTGATACTGTATAAAGATATTGATCGTTCGTCCTAGAATCATACAAATCATGATTTGTTGCAAAACTACTTACTATTTATTTCCGTTATAAGATATTGTATCTTAGATTTTCCTAATAAACATACGCTAGGTAACTGCTAGGTACGCAAACTGCCTTTTAAAAACTGCACACTTTTGGAAACCACCTAAAATTTTATGTCTGGCAACACTTTATAATTGCACAGTTGCACAGTTTTTATTCAAAATTATAACCTAAATTGCGTTGTATAATATTAAATAAAGTACATTTAATTCAATATTTACATGTGAAAAAACAAAAGTTTTTTAACTTCACCGACCAAGGGCAAGGCAAAATTAAACATGTTATTACAATGATCAAAAAAACACATAATGTAAAGTATAATGAATGTAGCATTACAACATTAAGACCGTCATGTCATGCGCACTCTTTATGACAATTCATCCAAACAACAACTTGTCCTTAATTGTGTTTGCGATTCGGAGAGCTCTTTTGACTCCGCTCAGATTGTAAATTCGTTTTGGAATGACTTTAAGTAAGACCGAATTTTAGATAATTAACTAAGATTACGCTCTTTCAGCGTTTCTTATATTTCGCTTAGTTGCATTGCGTTTAATGCCACTAATTAGAAACCACGTTCTTTATGAAACGCTCACATTTCCTTCATATTAAACGAGTATAATATAATTTGGAATGTTGCTTTGTATTGATCCTTATTCCATCCGTAGCTTCATCCCGAAACTTTAAGCACCTAAAAATTACAATTTCAGTGTTTTTTTTTAATGTTATTGTGACAAAACACCAGATGTTAAGCGGACTAACATCTGCCTATAACAGATGCATTTCGTCGCAAGTCACGAAATACACTGCGCCCGTCTCCTTGAGACATAGCTATTAAGTCTCATGTGCCTGTAATTTATCTGGATCTCAAGGACGGCTGCCGGAACATACCGTTAGGTGCTTGGCGACAGATTTTCTACTTGAGGGTGGTCGCTAACCAGGCGGGCATTCGCAAAATGCCCTTCCACCATGCGGTGAAGCTCAAGCTCGCGGCGGAATATGGCTGCGCGGCAGTCCATAGCCAAAGCCGTTGAGCCATCACTGCTTCACTGAAAAAACTATTCACTGTAAATTAAAATTGATTATTTCAGGACCTACGATTTTTTTTTCACTACCAGTAGGCATTGATAATCTCACTTGATGGTAACTGATGATGTACCTATTCAGCTGGTGGGTAAACATACTTTACGCATTTCAATCCAACGGGGCAATGCTGCCAGCATGCTGGGCACGCTACTAAGCTAGAGGACAACAGGACTGCCAAACGGCCTTCAGTGGCCATTAAGTTGCCCAAAATTTTTGCTATCCTTTTTTTATAAAGGTTTTATTTAAAAAAGCAGGTAAAAAAATACAGACTTAATCTAGACGTTAAAAACACTGCTCAGCCTTATGTGAGATTGTTATGTGACCATTGTACAGTTGTACACTTATATCGAATGCTTCAAAGTCATCGGTATTTGTATAAAATTCATTGCTTATATTAATAATTATTACGCATGACTGATAATCCGCATGAGTTTTGGAGAGAAACTGAAATTAATGTTTATTATCAGTGAATTTTGCATTTCCCCGCAAAATAATGGAGATCATGACAGCTGCTACTGCACTGCTCATATGGCAAAATCTTATAAAAAGAGCTTGAATTTTATGACGTGCTCTTTTGGACCGACGTCAAAGAAAACTAGGGATGACGGGTGCATACCTTTCACTTGATCATACAACCATAATTTTATTTTTGTTGGCAGATTACATTTCTTTTTAATATCATCGACATCGGTTGAGTAGATTTTAAGTTATATACAGGGTTATTGGTAATATGCTAGCAACCTCTTAGGGTTGACATCTGCTAGTCCTAACAAACATTTTGAGATATATTATATTACGTTTTGAAATATTTTTTTTCAATATTTAAAAAAAACTGTGTTTTTAGCGGAATAAAAACGAGGCCCGTCTAATGTTAAAGTATCTTGTGCCTGTAATGTATTATTTCATATTTTTTCAGTACTTTGCTCGACGTAAATATTCAAAGCTCTATTCAAAGGTAGCACGGCGCCGTCCAGTGTTACCGCGGGGAACGCTCTTGGCTCAGTAGGTATTAAAACACAAAACAAAATAAAAAAAACACACAAAAAAATATATCTCAAAATGTTTGTTAGGACTAGCAGATGTCAACCCTAAGAGGTTGTTAGCATATTACCAATAACCCTGTATACTTCATAAATTTTGGAAGTCAGTTAAATCTTTTATTTTTTATTATTGCTGATAGGTTAGCCTTTGACCACCACCTCACCTAATGGTTAGTGATTATGTGGTCGAAGATGGTGTTCAGGCTAACCTAGAAAAATACCCCACGTGATACGATAGTCCAAGTAAAAAAACTCTAAAATCAATTTCGACACAGGCAAACGACACTTCGTATATCGATGCTATTGCTTCGCAATTAAGTCAGGCGTTCGTTGTTTGCATTGGTGTAATTTTCCAGCGGCGGCGTTCCATTCTATTGTGCTGCACTTTATTGAATTTGATTTACGCGCCAATTTTTGTAGGCTTCGGTTTTTATTAACTGACCTCGGCGCCGATGTAAACTTAATTGAATCCTCCGACAAAAGGCATCGAATGAAAAGAGCGTCCAGCGGTGTGCGATGCAGATTATAATAGGTTTTTCCGAATTTGCATGGGCTTTAAGTATTCGATATTGAATATTTGCGTGGCGGTTGGACTATTGTTTTCGTACCGGTTCGTCCACTGCCGTATGGAACCAATTCAATTTGCCTCTGGTTGGTTTATTTGAAAATACTTACCATTTAAGAGACTTTTCATTATATAATCTGACTGACTTTTTTTGTGATATATTTAGTTGTAGTCAGTACTAATATTATAAATGCGTAAGTAACTCTGTCTGTCTGTTACGCTTTCGAACGTACTTTACGAAATTTGGTACGGAAATAGTTTGAGACCTGGGAAAAAACATAGGATAGTTTTTATCCAATTACACAAAAAGAGGTTAATGTTTTTTTTTGCGATAACCGACATACGCGCGGGCGGAGCCGCGCCCGGAAAGCTAGTATTATATATATACTCGGCACAACCAAAAATAATACCAAACGTGACACCATGCAACGAAAACATTTTATTTGTCACACCAGATATTAAAAGACCTACTCTTTTACTGAATCACAATTTTTAACGTACGAGTACTTAGTATAAAGCAATATTCAACTTGCCGCTGTGATTCAAATCCAAACATCCCTTCTTCAAGAAATGTCATGCCTGCAACATGATAATAGGAGATGTGTTATAAATAAAGCACCAAATTTCACGGTACATGGGAATGAATCAGTTCATCTATAACTAATCTTAAATACTTATATCTACTCAAATAATAATAGAACAGATACTCACTCAGCACCCTTCCACATTAAGGATTCTCGTCCACCGTCGCACGTCCCTGAATTAATCGTCCGAGAGCCTCTCTATTAAAGTTTCTTTCCAACTTGTTAAGAGGCTCAACTGCTTCAAAACTCCGCAGATAATGTTAAACATTCATTTAAGTGCGCCCAAGTTCCGAATCGACGAATAAATCTCCTAATTCTTGAACCGTTTAATATTCATATCACCTCGCTGCGTCGCGGGTGGTAAGCTCGCGAAAAGTTTGCCTCATCGGGAGCGCCAATCGTTGGCGCTTAGTCTTCCTAATAAGCTTTCACCGTATGGTTAACTCGCTGGCTTGTGCGCTTATTTTGTGGGCAATATTTATTAGACTGTTTAACCGATCTATTGGTAATTATAGCCGAAGTATCTGGAGGATCAAGCTGGTCACTCTTCTTACTGCATATTTTAAATCTACCTAGCAAATATTAAAATTAATATCATTAGATACACAGACTTAGAGGGTACAGTAGTAGAGAAGTATACAATTTGGTCAGGTTCAAAACTTCAAAGACCCAGGCGTGTTTACAAGGTGATAAAAAATCTAATAATTTTTTAGTAAACTTAAATTGTAAATTTTACATTCGATTAGCATGCTATAGTACTTGAAATTTAGTCTTATCAATCGTACACTTCTAATCACTTTGCATTGAGTCTGTTATGATAAATTACCAATTCAAAAGCCACAACACCAAGACGTACATAGGTATGTGTACGACTTACACATAAACTTAATTTTGGATTGAGTTCAAGGCCAAAATTAGCTGCGTAGTAAAAAAGGTTAAAATAATATATTTATTACCGTAGATAGAGTAGATGAAACATTTCTTAAGATTAGCAGCATTTTTCTTCTTCTCGATTTGCAATTCTGTTACCCTTTTTTCTTTCTTCAGACGACAAGACGTACAGGAACGAAATTTCCATACATGGTGTATGTATGAAGCGCTTATATTCTATGTTTATTATGCATACGACTGATATATGAGAACAGCCTTAATACCAGAAGCTTTGTATCCCGTTAGATATGATCTGGGAATCTTCAAGTACAGAGCAAACAGTCAAGGAAGTATGTTGCAGCTTCGACCACGTGAGGTGAATGCGAGTTGTTGAAATGTTTGCTTATTTGTTCCAAACAAAATTCACCGAGACAACTTCCTACAAAGAGCTAATTCCAAGCGCATTCTGTCCCGAAGACATTACAATACCCTTACGCAGAATACCGCATCACATCGACGGTTCCAGCCAATGTTCGTATTAAGCAGATAAAATAAAATTTGAATGGCAATGCAGCCATTACCGTTCGTACGGATAGGTCCCTGGGGGCATATCTCTACCCCGTCTTCGTTGGTACAAACTTACTCTTGTAAAGTGGAAGTCATTTGTCTAACAAAATGTTTGCCTTGGTCAAAAATATCGTCTAAGTGTAACCGCGGCTTCATTTACGTCTGATTTGGTTAGAATACTATAGAAAGGCAATACAATTATACAAAGTGTAAAATATCCCTATTTTTCTCATAGTATGAAAAAAATAAAACTCACTATGCTAGAAACCCTAACCTTTCCGCCTATGCTTTTTATAGGTTTTCTCGTATAGTGACAACTTAATTGAAAAGTGTGAGCAGTAAAATATCGCTTATCAAACACATTTATGTGAAAAAAGTAAAATATCTTCCTAATGTTTCTGTAGGTCAAATGGTATACAATTATGTACCTGTTAACTGGTTTGGCTTTGATGTTAGTATACAATAACTAAATTATTGTATTAATCAACTAAATACTAATTATCTTCTATCTTAACGAAGGAATTGTCAACGCATGAACAAAATTGTGGCTTTGTATATCTCAGCAAGTTGCATTGGTTCAACTTGCTGAGATGCAAAGCTATCTGGTTTTTTGCTTGATACTACAGACAGTAACAGACAGACGCAAAGACCTATAAAAATAAAAACGTTATTTACTAGATTTTATTTTAGTTCTAAGCTACTATAAGTGACTACTATTCGTAATTCATTATATACCAAAAGTCCTAAGAACAGAGTACAACACGATAATGTTCTTAAACACCAATAAAACACACAATACTCTGTGACTAATGAGAAATATGCCTAAAAATATATCTATAGAGATCTATAGATATATTTTTAGGCATATTTATATTGTCGCAATGACTGAACAGGTTTTGATGATATTTATATCCTGAAAAAAACGCATAGTTACTACTCCCCAGGGAACGCAATATAGCAAAACTCCACGTTGGTAAAGTAGTTAGCTTAAGCTATTTTTAATAATGTTTAATATTTTTTAAGAACACCTTAAGTTTGTTTGATGAATTACCGTATACAAGTCTGAATAGAATTTAAAGGAATGACTTAACTTTCACAATATCTTGAATTGATTGAAACAAACACTGCTACAAAGTTGCAAGAGGTTCATTCTACATCAAAAATTTAACGACTCAATCGACGTAAGTCATTGTGATTCCCAGACTTTAGTGGCTTTACTTAGTAATAATAAGTTATCTTAGCACTACTATCAATAGTAATAGATGAAATATAATAATGATTATAAATAAGTAGTTTATTGTAAATGTAAACGGTGGTTCGATATCATAAATGTACCTAACATATTGTTTTTAACCATACGTAAGGTACTTTTAACAAAATAATATTTTATATACATAAATAATACCATAATTTAAATATAGTATATTAAATGAGGCACAGTCAATTGTGTCTCTCTTTGACACATCCTGCTGAAAATGAAGATATTAATATGTATACATATAGTCGTAAAATATAATGAACTCCATTTAACACCTCAATCGTCCGTAATAATATATCTGACTAATTAAATACTATGTATATTGTATGACTACCTAAACCACAGAAAAGAGAAAATAGTATTTATATCTCTATGACCTAAACCAACGACGTTACGCATATTTAGAAAATACTATTTATGGTAATATTTCTATATTGTTTTATTGTATTTGAGAATTAAAAACTGGACTGGTACAGCTTACATATCAAAATAACAGATTTTATTTATATCTGTCGTGTGTAACATATCACGATGCATAAATTATTTTTAGGACTATTTACATTTAGTATAGATTTTCACAAAGTAATGCTTGAATACTCATATAGCCTTTTTTTGCTTATCAGTCGAAAAATTTATATATATATATCTTGTTTTGTAACTAACGACTGTTCTTGTAGGTAATATTATAAGACCCTATACTTGTTCGACTGCTGGGCAATTCTGACACGCCAAACTTGTAATAGATCACTAACTACATAAATGCATCAATGAAACCTAGTGTTCCATGCTGTCACCAAAATTTTATGCTCCGACAAAACAATAAAATCAATGTCCGTAAGGAATTGCCTATAAACATCCGTTTCATAGCTCTTTCATAAAACGATAAAATAACAAATTGAATTAAAAATGTTGCTCCAGATCTACTCAAATCGATGTCTGAGTCTACTGCTAAAGCTTGTAAAGCAATTGAGGGAAGCCGCCAAAACACGTACCTCGTTCATTCGAGTCGTTATAACTTGACCACTTTCTAGAGACCTGAACCAACTATTGCATGTTAGATAATTGCACCGTGGACAAGAACTTGTAAGTGTTAGAAAGGGTCTTGGTTAGCTGGACGTGTAATAACCGTCTGAGCAGTAGTTCTGATGTCGCCACATCAGCGGTTCCCGTACGATATCCAAGCTCATTTGCGGAGATATCACAATGTTAGTGCGCTTTGAGTGCGTTTCAATGGTGCTTGCAACCAATTCTGGGGGTATCTTATAGTACGTTGATTCATTATTATATCATCAAGGAGACATATTTCTGGCGACATTTAGTTATTTTTCATTAAGTTTTATTTTCAAAAGATTCACACTAAGACAGTGTAGTAGACATAGTAGAATATAATAATAACGTCTAATAAAACAGTGCTTATTACTACATAGTATAAAACAAAGTCGCTTCCCGCAGTCTATCTCTATGTATGCTCAGATCTTTAAAACCACGCAACGGACTTTCATGCAGTTTTTTAATAGATACAGTGATTCAAGAGGAAGGTTTATATGTATACTAGTGGCCCGCCATTAATCAATTTATAGTAATTACGACTATAAATTCAGATCTAAGCTATCCTATCTTTCAATTTGGATAAAATAGCACATGGTGTGCAAATCGAATTTAAATTGATTTAGTAGTTTAGGAGTCCATCGCGGACAAACAACATGACACGTAACTTTTATATATAAAGATTACATGCATAATATACCTACTACAAAAATACTGATAATTTTACAGGTTTCTAATGTGATGCCAAGAGTAACTTTTATATACAAAGAATAACCTTTCAAAAGTAACGTCTAAAGAAAACATGTTTGTTTTGCCTGATGACAAAAAAGCTGTGAACGTTGTATATAAAGACATTCTGTAGTCGCTAGTAATCTATAAAAATATGTAAAAAAATCCGTAACAAAATCCGTAATAAATGTTATTTTATATATTTTTCAATGAGATATTGTGCATTTTCTTAAGTCAAAAGCATAAAACCACTATATAGCGATACATTTGGTAGAATAGATTCATGATTTTATTCAGTTTTAAAACAGGAAGACGTATAGGGCGCGCTTGTCGCCGGCGCCCGCCCAAGCCGTGTTTCCGTTCGCTAGCGTTTTAAATATACTGCATTTTTATATTCTTTACTTGTTTAGGGTTCTGTGGTGAATGGTAGCATTTAGATGCAGATCGATATTTCTTTTATGTTTGCTTGAGATTGCTGTTAGAAATAATATCAAAAATAGTAAATGAATAGACATTAGAATACTACTAGCGCCATCTGTCCCAGTCCTTGGTTATGTTAAGATTTGAGTCCACACATGCCTAATATCTGTATGAATAGAATAATAAAGATAGTCTATGAACAGCCATTACGTGTGTTAAAATAGGTTATGGGCCGCTCATATATATTTTCTATTTCTTCATTAAATTGCAATTAATTTACGTGCGAAAGTGAAAAATGTCGACGTCGGTCTATCTAGTAAACGTGCCGCGACTCAAGGGCCGCGAAAACTACGACGATTGGGCGTTTGCAACAAGCAATTTCATGCTACTCGAGGGCATTGACATTGAGAACGTGCCGGCGTCTATCACAGAAGCTGAAAACAAGAAAGCCAAAGCCAAGCTCGTGATGACTATTGACTCCTCGTTATACGCGCATATCAAAAGTGAGACTACAGTGACCGGTGTGTGGAATAAATTGAAACAGTTGTTTGATGACACGGGATATCAACGGAAAATCAGTTTGCTTCGATCGTTGATTTCAATACGCCTCGAAAACTGTGATTCAATAACAACCTACGTATCTCAAGTGGTGGAAACTGCGCAAAAATTAAAGGGGACAGGCTTTGAGATCACAGATGAATGGATCGGATCATTACTTTTGGCGGGACTGCCAGATAAGTTTTCACCAATGATAATGGCGATTGAACACTCAGGCATCGCCATTAGCGCTGACGTCATTAAGACAAAATTACTCGACATGTGTGCAGAAGTTGACACTACTGGAGCGGATAGAGCTTTTTGGTCGAAACAACAGCGGTCGAACAATGGCATCAAAAACCGTGGCGCCAAATCAATGTCAAGTGATATTTCAACCGGCCGTAAACCAATAAAATGTTACAATTGCAAGAAAGTCGGCCATTTTAAAAATAAATAGTTAATGCTTTTAGTGCTGCATTTTTTAATGGTAACTACAAAATAGATGAGTGGTATATAGACTCAGGAGCAAGCACACATATGACGGCTAATAACGAAAAACTGTTACATGTCCGAAAAGTGCATGAGAAACGTGAGATAATCATAGCAAATAGTACGACAGTTCCTGTGTTGTGCGCCGGAGATACACAAATAAAAACCAAAGTAGGCTCTCAGTACTACGATGTACTAGTAAAAGACATTTTGTATGTGCCAGATCTCTCAACAAATCTGCTGTCAGTCAGCAGGTTGATAGAAGCAGGAAATCGAGTTACATTCGGACAAAATAGCTGCCAAATACATAATAAATGGAACCAGTTGATAGGAAGCGCTGAGAAAGTAAATGGTGTATACAAACTAAACACAGTGAAGTCTGAGACAGAGTTGGTGGCAGCAGCAGCACAGATATCAGTCAGCACCACACAGTGGCATAAACGGCTAGGCCATATAAACAGTAAGGCCTTGCAGAAAATGAAAGAAGGTGCTGTAGAAGGAGTTACTTTTAACAAGAAAGCTGACATACAAATTCAGAATTGTGAAGTGTGTTGTGAGGGCAAACAGACACGTTTCCCTTTTCCATCAGCCAACCATAGAAGTGAAACACTATTGAATGTAGTACACTCAGATTTATGTGGGCCGATGGAGACCAAGTCGCTTGGTCAGTCAAAATACTTTCTACTATTCATAGATGATGCCAGCAGAATGACCTTTGTCTACTTCTTGAAGGAAAAGAACCAGGTATTCCAGCACTTCAGAGAATTTCGAAGTATAGTTGAAAATCAAACAGGAAACAAGATAAAGATATTGAGAACCGACAATGGAGGGGAGTATTGTTCACGAGAGATGGAGAGCTTCATGAAGCAAGCTGGTATCATCCATCAGAAGACCAATCCACACACTCCTGAGCAGAATAGTCTCTCAGAGCGTTTCAACAGAACTATAGTTGAAAGGACTAGATGTTTACTGTTTGAAGCAGATCTTGACAAACGTTTTTGGGCTGAAGCAGTACACACTGCAGTATATTTAAAGAATAGAACGCCAGCTGCCAGTTTAGACATGATGACACCATTCGAAAGGTGGACAGGTAAGAAACCAGACCTGAGCCATGTCAGAATATTCGGCAGTAAGGTAATGATGCATATTCCCAAAATACAAAGACAAAAATGGGATAAAAAGGCTGACAAATTGATTCTAGTTGGGTATCCAGAAGACATAAAAGGATACAGATTATACAACCCAAAAACAAGAAAAATTACTACGAGCAGAGATGTCATCATTATGGAAAAACAAGACGCAGACACAGCTCAGGTGGTAGTAAATGAAAAATCAGAGAAAGCAGAAAACTCAGAAGGGGAAGATAGTTCATCAGAGAAAACAGTTGTTGATACTGAAGATCAAACCTATGTCTGTGACTCATTAAGCAGCCTAGATGATTCATATCAATCTGTGTCCGAAACAGAAAATGAATCTATCATACAGGAAGAAGTTCCTGTGGAGGCGGGTAGTAAGCGTCAAAGGAAACCTGTTGAAAGGTATGGCGTAACCAACCTATGTGTTTTAGATGAGATGGAATCTGGTGGAGGTGAACTCAGCTACGAAGCAGCAATGAATGGACCTGAGAAAGAGCAATGGAGACAGGCGATGATGGATGAACTGAAAGCTTTTGATGAAAACCAGGCATGGGAATTCGTAGACAGGACAGAAGCTGATAGGATAGTGCAATGCAAGTGGGTATTTAAAAAAAAGTTTGAAAGTGATAATAAAGTGCGGTATAGGGCAAGACTGGTTGCAAAAGGGTATACTCAAAAATATGGACAGGACTACACTGAAACATATTCACCAGTGCTACGATACTCAACTTTAAGACTTTTATTTGCTTTGAGTGTAAAACTTAATTTCCAAATTACCCATTTAGATGTGACCACTGCATTCCTAAATGGACATCTAAATGAAAATGTATATATGCAAGTACCACCGAACATAGACTGTCAAAATAATCATGTACTCAAATTGAATCGTGCCATCTATGGTTTGAAACAATCAGCTAGAGCTTGGAATATAAGAGTGAATGATTGTTTATTGGAAGCCAACTTTGTTAAGTCAAAATTAGAACCATGCCTATTTGTAAAAAAATGCAATAAGGAGCAGATTCTTATAGCAATTTTTGTAGATGATTTTTTCATTTTTTCAAACAGTAATAAAATGTTAAATGAGCTTAAAATATTATTGATGTCAAAATTTAAAATAAAGGATTTGGGACAAATAAAGCAATGTTTAGGCATGAGAGTAAAAATTTATGAGAATGGCAGTATTTCCTTAGATCAAGAGAACTATGTAGAGCAAATTTTAAGTAAGTTTAATATGACAAATTGTAATGTAGTTGATACACCAATTGAAAGAAATTTAAAATTAGAGAAAAGTACAGATGTTTGTAGATCATACCCATATCAACAATTGATAGGAAGCTTGATGTATTTAAGTGTTTTAACTCGCCCAGATATTTCCTATAGTGTAAGTTATTTGAGCCAGTTCAACAATTGTTATTCATTAACTCATTGGAAGCATGCAAAAAGAATTCTAAGATATTTATGTAAAACAAAATCTTATGGGCTAATGTTTACTAAAGATGACTGCAATTTAGAAGTTTTTGTTGATGCAGACTGGGCTTCAAATACGTTAGACCGGAGATCATACACAGGTTATTATTTTAAATTGTCAGGAACAGTAATATCATACGAATGTAAGAAGCAGCCTACTGTTGCATTGTCAAGCACAGAGGCTGAATATATGGCAATAGCGGAGGCTTGTAAGGAGGCTATTTATTTAAAAAACTTATCATCTGAAATTGTTGAATTTAGTAATTCTGTAGTAATTTTATACAATGATAACCAAGGTGCTCAGAGGTTGACAGAAAACCCTATATATCATAAAAGAACTAAGCATATTGATGTGCGTCACCATTTTGTTAGAGAAACGGTCGCTAACAATATTGTAAAGATGGTTCATCTGCCAACATCTGAAATGCCTGCAGATCTACTAACTAAAGGGTTGTGTAGTGAAAGGCATAACTATTTTGTAAAGAAGCTGGGTATTCAAGATATTGTTTGATAGTGTAATGCAGTTTAGATACTAATGTCAAAATTATTTTTAATATGTGGAGGTGTTAGAAATAATATCAAAAATAGTAAATGAATAGACATTAGAATACTACTAGCGCCATCTGTCCCAGTCCTTGGTTATGTTAAGATTTGAGTCCACACATGCCTAATATCTGTATGAATAGAATAATAAAGATAGTCTATGAACAGCCATTACGTGTGTTTGAATAATTGCTATTTGAATTCTTTATGCGGTTTTGTACGAAGTGAAAATCTATTTATTCGCGGGAAATTACTGTAGCTAATAAGGTAGTAATGAGTAAATTTATATACCATACGGTAATACTCGTAATTTACTACTTTTTAAAAGTTTTTATTGTTTTAGAAGTTTGACATCTTATATTATATATATTACAGATTAGGTAGTTTTTGTTTATGGAAAGAGTTTTTATTTTTCTAAGCTTTTGACGGTAAGCTAAGTACGATATGCAACAAGCAATCACCCGATTGCTTGTGGCATTTAAGGCTGAGCGCCTCCGAAGAAATTCTTCGGACGGGAGTCTGGTGGCCTGAAAATTCTGACACTTTGCATAGTGGTTAGACATTTCACGCATGGGTATGCGTAACATTGACAACTGAGCTAATTAGCACTCTCAAATCTGTTGCAAAGAAACTAACCGTGTGTGTGACAGCTGTCCCAGAGAGCATGTCCCGTTCTAGGTTAAGGCTGTTAACCATTCCACGACTACATCACCTCCTATATATCAGTGGAGATTGTGGTCAAACTCTAGCCATAGGCAATAAAATTAACTATCTATCAAAATTATATATTTATATACATTATGTAGCCAGGCGGATATTCACAAAATGCATTACCACCATGCACAAATTCTGTAATATACATATGTGGGGAAAAAAAGTAAATGACTTTGGCCTAGACTTAATAATTATATTGTACCCGTTACGAAGTGGAAAATACTTCATGGCGTAAATGACATACCGGTACATTTCTTAAATGTTTAAAATGTCAGGTATAAAATAACATCACGCAAAATTAAATAACAGTCATAATATTTCCACTACCACGGCTTTTTTAAAAGTTTAAAGTCGACGTAGCCGCGGGCGTTAATACGCGCTCTTAACCACCCCTTACATGAATAATTAGGTGTTCCCGGGATTTACCCTTATCTGTAAAACACGCGTTTAAATTTGCGAAGTCATTCTTTCCTCTTTATTGAGGATAATACGTCTCAGATGGGATTCTGATTAATGCTTTTAACTCAAGCAACTTTGTCAAAGATACCGGAGAAAAATAAAGGGACGTGACTTGACTAATTCGTGTTTTACGAAGATTTTACTGCGGGAATTACAAGAGTAATGGTACTTTACATAAAATCTTTTTTCACTGGATCAGATTTCAGACTTCTTTCTGAAGACGACAAAATATTTGATTCTTCTTTTGAACGAACAAATGTCAGCAGAATGCGTTTGACGCAACATCATCATTAGGTTTTTATCACTATTTTTGTAATTTTGAAAAACATGAATATTAATAGTTATTTTCTTCTTTTGCTGTATTTTGGTAAGATTTGATTTTGTTTCATTGGGGATTTCGTATTCGATGATAAGTGGCCAATAATGTTAATTACTTTTCAGGATTACCTTATTGTCGGAAAGCATATGCTGGAAATGATCATATTGTCAAGAGAGGCATGTATCCATATATGGTAAGTTTTACCTATATTTATTATATATTACCTAGTGACTTGTTGTTTTAGGGGATAGTTACTTATATACTTACTGTTCAAATCCTCTAAGCACCTAGTTAACAGAAATTTTATAATTATAGTGATAATACGCAGAGCTAAAAATCACGGACATCAAGCTATTTCAAAACTTATTATAGATATTCGATAAGCAGTGGAAGTACCTACTATAAAACCTGTTTACACTGATGAGATGAAGTTTATAACCTAAAAATATATTTAATTATATGTTTCTATTCTAGTATGCAGTAAATATGTATTGTCCGAATTTACAGAATAGAGCTGACATATTAATATACTACAATTTTAGATAACCAAAACTAATAAAAGGTTAATTCTTGTATTTTATGAAGTAATGTGTGCACTGTAGGTGTTTAGGTATTACCTTCATCTTTACCTTACCTTTCACTGATTTATTGGTCAGGTGACCTTAACCGTTGCTTTGTTATCTTATAGTCTGAGTTCAATTGCCGCGTCCGACAGTAATTGATGGATTTTTTGACGAATGGATTTTAACTGTAGATGACTATAAACTCGCTCCTCATTGTATGTTTCAAAACGTATCAGGCTAAACATGGGTAAAAGGACACCTCCGACAACCCCTTCACTATTATTTTGTGACCATAATAACACGTTAAAATTTTGTACCACACTTTCATTAGAAAATTTTTGAATCTTTTAGCATTAATTGATTAATTCATCCATGAAGATTCTGTACTGCGTCACTTGATACCTTTGTTTTAGAAAGCAGGTAGCCAAAAAGGTAAGCGCAAGCGGCTAAACTAAACGTTCAACTTAATATGAACGTACAATGTTAGAACTTAAGTAAACATGTCATCTAACATCCATTCAACTCTTACCATTACAAAATTATAATAACAAGAACAACATTTTCCAGGCCTTCATATATTACTCTGACCCTTCGGTGAAAGACTCCACTGGGCAGCGTTTCATTCGGTCAGCTGTGTTGATCCGACCTGACTGGCTGGTCACCACTGCTCTGGGGCCAAGTGTCAGTGACTCTGACAATGGGTTCCCGACGAAGACTCTACTGGCGAGAGCGGGTGCCATAGCAGTCGACTCCAAGTTTACCCTCAACGAGGATGAAGATGAACAGGAACGTGAGGTCAGTTTAAGCTTTATGATTTATATACGCTAGAAAAAGTGACAGTTTGGATAATTTATTGCTTCAGTTTACTCTTATCTTATTATCCAGACTTTTTCAATAGGGTTATTTTTAGTCTTAAGGTTTTATTTATTTATTGCTTATAGGCAACACCTTGACCACTGTCTCACCTGATCCTGATGGTAAGTGATGATGTGGTCGAAGATGTTGTTCAGGCGAACTTAGAATTACTGGCTTACAAGGACAGCTGCCGGAACACACCGTTAAGTTCTTAGAGACAGATTTTCTACGTGAGTGTGGTAGCTAGCCAGGCAGGCATTCGTAGTAAGTATGTACTACCACCCTGCTGTTACGACTGCCATTGCCAGACAACAACCGAGGCCAATGGCTTAACGTGCACTCCGAATCACGGACGCGCTCAGTAGTAATGTCACTAGCAGTCACCCATCCAAGTCACGAACGTGGCGAAGGTTGCTTAACTTAGCTGATCGGTTAAAACGGCTAAACAAAGAGCGAACTTCGAGTTGTGTGTTCCAGCATATGTTCATAATGATGAGTTACCCTTCTTGAATCAAAACACTATTGTATTTATTTAGATCGTCCAAATAGTTCGGCCATACAACCATAGTGCGACGCAATGGTGGACTACAGACATCAGCCTGATGAAGACTTTGCTTCCTTTCAACATGACTTCAGCAGTTGCAGTCAAGGCCCTCAATGTGAAACCAGACACTGATGGAAAAACTTGCAGTATCCTAGTTTATACGGTAAGAACTATTCACTTATAAACACTTTTTGCTTCGCCAAACTATTTTTGAAATATATTGACCGAAAATACTATTTTTGTTCATTACAATAATCTTATAAATATGAAAGTATGTGTATGAAAGGTTGCTACTAACACACCCCACGTGGTGTCCTTGACAATAGATGGCAATTAGTGGAATTGTCTTTATTACAATTCCTTAGCACATCCATCTCCTGACCGAGGCGGACGTTGCTTAACTTTGCTGATCGTTTCAGAATGGCTAAGCAAACGCTTCGCTACGAGCGCTACAAATAACTCTGCGACAGACGTAAAAAGTAAGGCGTATCTATCATGAGATTATCATTAATCCGTAATCAATTTACTGTCTAAATACAAAGTAATAAATGCCAAATAACATTTGGGAGTAGGGTCATATACGGACAATAAATCAATTTACAAAGTACGGATTGAAATTCTGATCTGAGTGTTTCGTGGTAAGAAACTATGCGATCCGTCAAACGTAACTTCGTTTTTGGGAGTAGACCTCCAGCTGCTATTACAAACATAGCTAATATTAAAAACAAAATATTAGTTACAAACATAAAATGCCACGGTAACAAAATATTATAACAAAAAAATTTTTAGAATACAAAATTTTATGGCCAAGGCGGGAATCGAACCCGCGTCCTTCGATATCGCGTCGGATGCCTAATACCATCTCAGCCACTTGGGACTTGGCATTTCTGCCGAAGTTTTGTGATCCACTTACTGTATGGTTGCTGCATACAAACGAATACTTAGTGGCTCCTTCCTTTCTTGTTTCATTTTTTTTATACCTGATAAGTTATCCTTTCAACACTATCTCACCTGATGGTAAGTGATGATGTGGTCCAAGAAGTTGTTCAGCCTAACCTAGAATTACTGGCTCTCAAGGATTGCTGCTGGAACACACCATTAGGTGCTTGGCGACAGATTTTCTACTCAAGGGTGGTAGCTAGCAAGGCGGTCATTCGCAAAATGCCCTACCACCTCGCTATAACGACTGGCATCCTAAGACAACAACCAGGACTGACGGCTTAAAGTGCCCTCCGAAGCACGGAAGCGCTCAGTAGTAATGTCACTAGCAGTCACCCATCCAACTCATGAGAGTTGGATGGGTGACTGCTAGTGACCGCGGCGGACGTTGCTTAACTTCGCTGAACGCTTAAGAACAGCTAAGCAGATTTCGCTACAAGCTCTTCGAAAGTTACAAGTTAAAACAGTTTTAATGATCATAATTTTTTTATGTACAGAAATATAGCAACACAACTGAGGACAAGAACCTCATTGTGTTGTTCGTGGAACTGCTACCACAGTCCATCGACAACTGCGGCAGCCACTTTGCGGCCAACACTATGACATGTGCATCGGACAGCGATGAAAACAAAAATGCTGTGTATGATCCTGACTTCTGCCATGTGAGTATTTTACATCTGAGCGTCGTCCTCGGACTGTATTTATATCATCTTTATCTTAGTTGCCGCGCTTAACATACCTTATTTAATTTTGGGGCATTTTGTATTAACGTCTTGACTCCCATGGAGTATTTTTGCATCTTCTTGTACAGTTGAGCAGGTGGTTCGCTTTTGGTATTTGGTATAACTGCTCTAGTTTCGTTTAGTTTGGTCACGATAGTAATGATAGAAAGCTTAAAATGATTGTAGTTGTGATTTTTGATGTGTGTATTTTTCCGTAGATGTACATAGCAACTCATCTAAGGGCTTGTTCTTTCGCATACATCTACGGTACTAAGGACAATATATTACCCAATTTTGTACAAATAATAATTAAGTTAGTAATTTTCTGTTCATATAACATAGCATTGCAAAACGGTGAAGGTACTTCCTACGTAGTTTCGCTAGGTTATTTTTATTTTTTTCCAGAAATAACATATGAAAATTATATTGCTTATGAAAAAAACAAATTCTTGATGATGATGCTGCAGTAGTTGTCGTACTTCCGTGCCTCAGACAAAATAAGAAAACTATCTTCTACCTGAGTCATACGCATATCCATTAGCCTAGAGTAATTGAAGCGTTAGGTTGTAGTATGATACACAGTATAAAATCCACCGACCCCGTTAATTAAAAAAACTGCCACAATCGCAACGATCTTTGATAATCCTATGAAATTGATTTCTCAAAAACTAGCATAATATATGTATATATATATACCCAGCTACGCAAGATCCAATAACCCGTTGTATTTAATCTGGTGGCTCGCAAAACATATTTATTTAATTTTACTTTACAGGGCAACAGAGGTGGTCCACTCATATGTGGAAACGAAGTGATTGGTCTACAAACATACATTGACAACGACTGCAAACAACCCCACTTGTACCAGCTCCTACACGCTTGGGACAACTTCATAACCTGCGGTATTGAAGACAAATGCCATGAAGAACAATGCGGCAGCATTTGTGACGTCACTTACAAAGATCCACCAACAACTGAAACAAAAGTAGCAGGAAGAAAACATATGACAATACTCCACACCATTAAACCAACTGATCCTATAGAAAATTACATAATAACATCCACAGAAATTGTAACCACAACTACAATCTTAGATAAAATTACTGAAACAACAACGGAAGAAATTGAAGTGACTACACTTCCAAACATATTTACAGTCACTATGACTACACAAGATGAATTGCTCACACCAGAAACAACTTTAATAACGACTGAAAGTACCCTTTTAACTGTATCTATTGAAACAGATTCAACAGAAACTACACAAACAGAAACTGAAAATATTATTTTTAAAGCAAATACCAATCCTCCTACGGAAAAAGAGACAGAGTTAACATGGCTAGACGAGCCAAAGATAAAAACTTGGCCAAAAGTAAAGCCAGGGCAAGAAAAAGCATTAGAAAGTGAGTTAGAAGAGCCTGAAAGAAATACGAGTGTTGAGGCTCACCAGCAAGCCAGTGCTGAGCCAAAAAAAAACAGTGCTTCGTATAGACACATGAGCGTTTTGCATACTGTAATTATTGGTTCTGTAGTCCTGGTATGTTTGTGACTTGAATAATTGTTATTTGTTTCAAGATTATTAAATGTTTATTTTTTTCTAATTGTTGTAATTATTGGAGGCTACGCTATAGAATAATTGTGTAAATTGCATAAGTTTGATATATTAATGCTCATGAGATAAATTATTTATTTCCAAATCATACCATATCGTCAAATAAATCGACCAGCGTGGTGTCATCACGGAAAAAAGTCAGACTAATGTGTCAACTGCAAGTCCAGCATACAAAACTAATGAAAGTCAGCATGATTCAACCCATGGATTCAACTGAAAGAAATTTTGACATTTTAGTTGATTACGATAACCACCAATCAATCAATATCGTGTTCCACTATCAATACCTATATGTACCAATATCAATTGGTTATCAAATAAAAAAAATTGAAAGTATAATGGCTTTCAATATAATTTTTATTTAGTTATTATCAAAATGTTGGCTGAAGTCTTCCTTTTAAATGATTTTACCATATTTTGGCTACTGTTGACCTAAACATTACCTTCAAATAGATCTTAATGTGACAACCATCAAAGTGACGAACAGTGAAGATGCTGTCGTATTTTTAGAGCCTGATTCAGAATGTTCGAGTAAGTTCCGGTTATACTACCCAGAACATATTTAATAAATAAAACAGTATCTTTTGCGTTTCAGTCATCGATTTAGCCTACCCATTGGTTAAAACTTGAAACGCGCTGCATGTTAACTTTAATTTTTATGATTCAGTTATTATGATTGAGACATGACCACCATTTTTATCTATCCACTTTAGCTACTCCTTGTAACAAGAGTTCAGACTCCATACATTTTGTAACTTTTGAGCTCACAGTAATACGTCGGCAAACGTATGACGAGACGATTTTTTGTCTTAGTTACAACATTTTTTTCAAAACGATCTTTGTTTTGCTTACTCTAATTCAAAAGTTGCAACTTTAGTATTGGTTCATTACATACAATATTTTTCGACGCGCAGGTAGTCGAAGACAATTTAATGTACCTATATGTATATAACTACAGACTTCATGTGGAACGGACTTTATGTTGATTACGTGGGCCAATAGCAACGCAGTAAAATTTTCGGTACTCCTTTGATAAAAAAACAGACTATAGAAATAGGTCTTAGGTGTGACAGTTGTCGAATAGATCCACATTTTTTTGTGTCTTCTTATAATAAAGTTAATCTTCTTCTTATAAAAGTCTGGAAAAAAACTGTTCAAAGTTACTCAACCTGACTGAATGAAAACCCACAATTTAGTTAGTGTTAATTTTGATCCTCTTTCCAAATTTGTTTTTCCGAAACAGTTTCCGGCGTTTCACCGTACTTCTGTGTGTTAATGTCATTCAATGATAATTTGCTAAATATTGGCAACTGAACAATCATTTTAACACGTTAAATGCTGATGGAAATATCATGAAAATTTTGTACGTCGAGATAATATCTTACTCGGACCGAGGTACTTAGTCACACGAATGTTAGTCACATGAACCGTTTAGGCTTGACGGATTTGGATGAAATTTCGTATGTATTATATATATTATGATATATATTGTTATATATTATACTTTAGATCATGGAATACATAATGATACTTTCGCCAACATTACCATCAAAATGGTGGAGCGCAGCTTTTGAAAATTTCTGCAATATATCCTTACGCGTGGTGTTGGAAAATAATCTTCATCAAAATTATTCATAGAATTATTTTTAACCACATTAGAATTACTTTTAATATACAAAAGTACAAATGTGAATGTGAGTGTGTTTCTTTCTTTATATCGTGTTCATGGCTTAACTGATGGAAATACCGTCAGCAAATTTATTTTTAATAGCAGAAGTGGGCCTTCTTAAGTGTGTTACGTTTCTGACCGTTACTAGCTTTACAGGTTCAAAATCGTCTAACCTAAAAAAAAGCAGAATCGCCACATATCAGCAGGTCCATGGTTCGTATCCCGCCGCGGGCTTGAGCTTCACCGCATGGTGGAAGGGCATTTTGCGAATGCCCGCCTGGCCAGCGACCACCCTCAAGGTGAAAATCTGTTGTCAAGTACCTTATAGTGTTCCGGCAGCTGCCCATGAGAGCCAGTAATTCTAGGTTAAGCCTGTTAACACCTTCCATCACTTACTATCAGGCGAGATTGTGCTCAAAGGCTTAATTGTCAACAATAAAAAAATCAAGGATGGGAATCGAACCCGTGTCTCCCAGCTATACGCATCTACGACCGAGCACCCATACCGACTATTGGGTGTCGTCTAACCGAAAAAAGTGCTTTTCAACCACTTATCTTTCATAATGGTGTCGCTACCCTGCCAAATCCCGAATTTGATCTAATTTTCCCGAAGTTCTACAGGGCGACCCATCAAGTACTTGCTCATTCCGTCTCAACGCATAGTGTCAAATACGTTTATGGTCTAAAACGCGTGTTGTCCAAACTTCGCATTTTGTCCAATTAGCAAATTGTCCAATAAGCAGTTTGTCCAATAAGTTGATTGTCCAATAGGCAGTTTGTCCAATAAGAAGATTGTCCAATACGCTTTATGTCCATTACGATTTATGTCCAATACATGTTACGTTTATAAATAATGCCTGGTAATTAAACCTTACTATTATAATACTACGTCATTTATCTAAAACTGTTCACAAATGCGTTAAAGGACTTTTTTAAACTTTTGGACTGGAAAGAATTCGGTATCAACATCTATGGCGAATACATCACTCACCTTCGTTTCGCCGATGACATGTCATAAGCCGACACACATGAAAAATTCGTGGTTTAATTTTTTTTTTTAATGTATTTTCATATTATGTACACGGTTATACAATCAAATGTAAATGTTATTCTATCTTTATCATAAACTGGTTTTTCTTTCGCTTTTGATCTGTTATTCTTGTAGATTAATTTAGTCCCGATAGTTCCTTATTCTTCATACTTCTCCAACTCATCAAGCTCAGATTCTTAGAGTTCCCTAACAGTAGACTGAGAATTAGTTATAAAAAATGCGACGGAGCGATGCGGTGCGGCAAAGTTTGCCGAATAAGTAGGACCAAGTAAGGTAGCAGCTTAACGCCTCGGCTGTCTAATAGCATTAACAAGTTTCCAGACCGTATTGAACGAATATTTGTACGTATAGTTAAATTGCTACCCTTACTTTTAAACTGCTTATAAAGTTTTACTCCATAGAAATATATTTTTGGTAAAAACTGTAATCAACATGTCTTTGTAACATCAATTGAATACGAAACAGCAGCAGAATGGAAGGACACTCGTCATAAACGTACACGTTGACACATATATATATAGTCATCGTCCTGCGTAACACTTATAGACTACGCTCGTCACCCTAAGCTATTGACACCCTAAGATTGCCCTTAATTAACAATAGTAAAAATGTCATTTATTTCAGATCATTCGAATCCATTAATTAATTATTGGAGTCATTGCTACATTATAAATTGTGGTATAAAAATAATTAAACACAAAACACACGACATTTCAAAATTAGACTCATGGAAAAATATATTGTTACATCATGTTATATTGTATTAATAACCCCTCATTTTCCGTAGTGTTTGCAAGCAGTATGCTGACACTGCACTTTTACACACCAAGATGACCTTTTCCTATTGAATAATCAAATAATAATATTTTTTTATCAACAACCTAATACCACCGTTGATTAAAAGCATCCCCTATTAGGGGCTATTTCCATAATCCTCATGCTTGGCAGGCATCTTGGAAATCGCAGTATAAGATGGTAATTGTTGATGGTTGGTGAAAAGGTGCTGCTTTACCTTTTTTATGCTTTACGTTGCCTTTTAGGACCAAAGAATAATCTTTGGTCCTTTCTTCTATAAAGAAGTATCCAGCTTACAACTCACACAGAAGGGCATGGTAGGAATTCAAACTCAACGCCCCTTGGGGATTCTTTTAATAATATTTTTTGTATGGGAACAGACAGAAATAAGCTTATATGTAATTTTTTTTAATTTATATCTAATTAGACCTTTCTGTTGATGGCTCGTATAGAAGCTAAGTTACATCTTATTACAATGCTTAATGTATTCCTGATATATAATTTTATATTTACAAATATATTTTAAGAATTTGTTAAAGTGATCTTCAATCACTATGGTGTATATTTCAATATGCCACTACCGACCCAAAGCACTGTCACAACCACCCCTGAGACGTGGTCGGTATTGAAGTTTTTTTTTTCTTATTTGCTCCTATGAGTATAACGATTAGGGTAAAACTTTAATATGTTCTACATAGAATGTTCAGTTTATACGTAGAATGTTTAGTTTATACATAGAATGTTCAGTTTACAGTAAAAACAAAAGTCAAATTGAGAACCTCCGCCTTATTTGAAGTCAGTTAAAAATAGCTTCCTTCCATGCAGTAGTATGCTAACTGACATACTAAAGAAAAATATGCATCAAATGAAACTATTCATTGTTGTATAGGTAGATTAGGGCCTACCCCCTAGATAGGAGGGTATTTGAAGATTCAAATGTGGAACAAATGCATAACGTAAGAACTAAATAAATTCTACCTCCTTGAAGTCAAGTTTGTATTCACATATGAATTCGATAGTTTTCCCAAAGTTTTATAAATCAAGCAGAAGATAACAAACCAAAACCTATTTAATAAAGATCATTGCTTAAAGTAAATTTAACAAGATTCAACGCCTTCAAAACAAATTACAGTAGGCTTGTAGACTTGAAAGTTAAGTGTACTTAACCGCGACTTGTGAAAATGCAAATAGGGCCCCTTGGGTTTCAGGAGTTAGCAAGTCTGCCACCCGATATGCTAATGATCCTGTACAATTGTAAATTAGTAATAGATAATGTTAACAGACACCTAGTTATACTATAAGTTAAACTTTAGATAAGTAAAAAAGTATTAGTGTTAATAAAAATGTGAGAAACACAGATGCTACAAAGTAAAGTATTCAAAAATTCTAAATCTGTATGTATGGATTGAGCCTTTCATATTTAAATACATGAAAACATAAAAGTGATTACATTAAGGCCCTGTTTCAGAATGTTCGAGTAAGTTCCGGTTTTACTACCCAGGACATATTTAATAAATAAAACACTATCTTCGTTTCACGGTCATCGATTTAGCCTATCCATCGGTTAAAGCTTGAAACGCGCTGCATGTTAACTGTCATTTTTATCATTCAGTTATTTTATGTGTTGCATAGCAACTCGAAACTTTACTAGGACATTCTGAAACGGGCCCTAAGTGATGACCTATGCTACTAAAACAAAATCTCTAACTGTTGTTCAGGTAAGCTCTCATCTGACGATTATGATGAATACGAAGTTAAAATAGCATAAATATTAGCATACTATACTAGATAGATAAACTGAACCAATCTTGCAGCAATATATTCCAATGTTTTAAATTTAGAGAAGTACAAAACAGTCAGACTGACATAGTAGTTTCTATACGTAGATCGATAGAACCTAGCGGGACTATTTCCACATCTAAGCTATTTTTAACGATAAAGGCATTCGATTTAAAATTGAATAGAATTCTAACTTCGGAAGTGCATTGAATCGAAATGTATCTTAATACGACTAGATGTGTTTAAATTCCGAAAGGGGTGCGCATCGGAAAACTGTTATGCATATTTTAAAGTTAAATTTACTTACGAACCCGCGAAAGCGAATGAAGACTTCGAGAATATCTCTTCGCTAACTTTAAAATGTTTTATGATTTTCAACGGACGTGATAACGTAAATTTGAGAATAAGCCAGTCTAGTGGACTGAATGTTAAGCGTGCTCTGTTGTATAAAATAAGCGAAGAAAGGAAATTAGTTAAACTTGTGCAATTGATAATATTTATGTATCGTTTATGCGTGGGTATAGGTATACGTATTATTACGTATTTTATACTTATGCTCTGGGCTTCGACTACTCATCTGTGCGGTATAGGTTGTTTTTGAAGTTGTATATCTAACATTGTTTTTAGACTCGAAGAAATCACTGTATTGTGGCATATGGAAAATTTATTTACTTACGCTTACCCACCCGCGGGAAGCAGATGGGTTATGTCGGGCTTCATTGACCATCTTAAAGATAGTGTCTTCAAAGCGTTTTCCGTATTTGAGCCATATTTTTAATACCAAAGGTTGAAGCTTGGCGAGATATTGCATATGTGTCCTTGACCCTAATGTCATAGAACGAATAATAATACTACTTCCAAGCTTCTGATTTGCCACTTTTTCGTTAATTTAAATACTTAAGTATTTTGAAAAATACTCGAAGGTGAGCCTCTCATGTCTTCTGATGCACCACTCTTCGAGTACGGACTGGTTCGCTTAGGGTATTCAAATTCAAATTCAAATTCAAAATCATTTATTCAATTTAGGCGTCTACGACGCTCTTATGAAGGTCAATTACAAATTTTAATATTGAAATATTCTACATTGTACTGCCACGTTCAGGAATAAAACAATATAGAGCCACTGCGAGAAGAACGGGCAAGAAACTCGGGGCCATTCTTTTAAACGTCTTTTTACAATGTGTTATAAACAATATAATACAATTATTACAATAGTTGTTAAAATTACGTAGGAGTATAGAGTATTCAAAAAGTTCCCCTCTGTGTGGGATTGGAGAACTCACTTTTAGCTTAATAGCTTACATGCTGCTTCGGCCAGCAGAATCATCTGTATTTTTTATTATTATTAATGTTCTTACACTACAATCATAGTATGAAAAAAAAAACAATTCCAATATGGGTGCACCCATATTGGATTTGTTTTTTTTTGCGTTTGTTACATCTTTTACGTCAACAAACTTAACAGTACCTGAGGTGCCTGCCAAGTTTATATCAAAACCCACGTAGAGAAGACCTTATATATTTAATATTGGGCTTTCCAGTTTGGATCAGAGTAATGGTATAATATTTTTAATTTTTGGAGCACAACGTTTTTCTGTCCCGGGTGGGAATCGAACCTGCGTCCTCTGATTTCGCGTCCGATTTCGGAGCGTCGGATGCCTTTTTTAATTTAATGGTATTAAGTTTTTCTTTCATTTAAATAAAATTTTGTATCCAAATTTTAATCATCGTCTTAACGCTCAAACTTTCATTGTTACATAATTTTATAAATGAGTTAACAAACAAAAGGAATTAATTCAACGATCTCATAAAAAGAAATAAGCAGTTCATAAAACTTTTAATAATTAAAACTGGAATAAAAATAGGAGCATCGTGGGCATTGTGAACCAGCGTAATGAGATCTGTCCTTTGGCGTGTGTTGTGAAAAGGAAGGGAATGTTTTATGAAGAAAAAAAACGGAGGGATCTTTATTGGCTGGTCGATGCGAAGGACTTTCCTGGATAAATCCCTAGCCGGAGGGTAGAAGAACTGCCAACTGTCGTTAACTCATTCTGACCGGCATTAACGAGTGTAAACAGGGGATAGCTCGTTAACATAATGGCGTGTCAATTTATCGTGATAAAGTTGCAAATACTTTTTTTGTTTACCTTATGCACGTATCACAGTAAAAATGTTGATATTCATATAATTTGCTAATTATTAACTGCGACTGCTATAATATTACCTTTCCTTCGTATGAAAATGTTCAAACGGTAGCCACATAGCTACTAGAAAGATCAGTGGGTTAAGTTGAGAAAAAAACTCTACCCAAAAGTTATTTTCTTTACTGCATACATAAGTATTAAATCTGTCGCCAAGCTCCTAACGTGTGTTCCGGCAGCTAAAAGAATTACAGGCACATGAAACTTAACAACTGCATGTCTCAAGGTCGCACTGCAATTCATCACTTGTGATGAAATGCATATGTTATAAGCAAAGGTTAGTCCGCTTACCATCAGGTGCGCCTCGTGATTGTTTCGTCACAATCCCATATGAATAATTAAAATCAATATTTACAAGAATATGTACATATTCGAAAGAACTTTTACTTTAACTATGTAAAAAGAGACGTCAATCATTCAAAGAATATCATTCTAATCAGTTATCAGGTCCCATAAATATTTCAAACATAGGCCGATGTCTATTCATATCATAGTGATGTTCTAAGACAAATCCTCGCGTTTTGCTACAATAATGCTTATATTTCTATAAATATCTTTTGGGATATACTATGAGGAAGCGACCGGTGGCGCTTTGATGTTAGTTGTTTCTCCTACCCATGACAAATGACATTTAAGTATAGACTGACCGATCAGAAAACATGATACAACACACTTACCACCAGATATATAAAATCATGCCTGTTATGATTATGTCGGAGTTTCTATAAGTGTAGAGCTTTTCTATAACGGGATAGGTAGATTTACTACTTTTGAAACAGTCTTACAATTCCGTAATACCATTAAACACAGAGTTGGATCAGATAACGTTCAACAGCGAACTAACTGAAACTAACAAGTTAATAAATCTTCTACAAGTCACCGTTATCTAACCCTGTGCTACTGTTTTATTTTTAAATTTGTTTCATGTGCTAAGCCACTACGAAGTAAATTCACAGGTTTATTAATTGTAATACAAATTTTTAAGCAAATATTAAATTTAACAGCAATATTCAGAACTTAGTGATATTAAAAATTAAAGTTGTTCTTGCGGTAATAAAAATGAACGTGTTAGAATGTCCACATCGTCCAAACTGCCAAGTCAACACATACAATGAGGTATTTTATTTAAAGACCGTGGTTATACAACAGAAAATAAACCCGTGGGTTATTGGGCTAGAGCAAGTGTTCAGCAGTGGGCAATTCGGCTGATAAAGTACAGTACATTATATTACAGAAAATAGACGAACACTGAAGTTTGTCGTACCATAACCCACATCAACAGATGGCAATAGGCTCACCCCCGATGGCAATAGGCTCACCCCCGCTAACGTAAGACCTAAAAACTTCTGATGAAACGTGAGTGTTAGACATGCCTGCAAATAATAAAGACAAATGCTTTCGTTATAAAATTTAGTTCCAAGCAGACAAATTCTGGTGGCGGTGGCAATTTCCCAATAAATTATTACATGACTTAATTGCTACGAAAGTTTTTTTGTGTAGTCTTAAAAAATCCACAAAATTATATACCATAACATGATAAGTTAGAAGATTGCATGAAATTGAAATTTTATTCCTTTTATTGTTTTTTTTTAAGTCTTATTTCATTAATTTTTTGCATGCAGATTGGCACTTCATAATCGAGACAATAGTCCCTCCTAGTCTTCTTTTCCTAATTGTGTCGATAAAATATAAAACCAATAAAATTGCTGAAACATTAAAATATGTATCTATATTAATCATTAATTTTAAAAGTACAAAAATAAATCAAATGACACACAAAACGAAACCGTTGAAAGAATAACAGGCGGAGTGATCATATCCGTTTTCACAGTCGTCTGTAGGCAATTTTCAATCTCTTTTCCTATTTGTGACAGTAATAAAGCGGCCGGGAGTGGCAACAATCAATTTTGTATTTCAATTTATTCCCAACCATCCTAGTTCGTGCGGTGATAAGAAAAAGAAAAACGCGCTCATTGAAAACGGAAATTATTGCAAGAAGCCATCAGTGGTGTGCGGAGGTTTCCTGAGACCCTGTATTTTGATTTCGGAGATTGTTTACGTATATGTACGGATTGCTTTGGCTAAGGGTAACAGGTTGCAGACAATTTATTTTATGTTACAAAACCAAATGACAAGCATTTAATTTATAGGAATTAAATTAATAGCTAACTTTAATTTATTTTTACGCATATACACCAATTTCCCTTTTTTTTTTGTTTGGTACTTCATGTGAAATCTCAGTAACTTTAAAATGTATGTCAGTGGATTTAACAACTGATTAAAGTAACTAAAACCTACTTACTGGTGAAAATATTTCTGTATTTTCCTTAAATATTGTACCAAATTTATATAGGTACTTCGTAGTAAGAGCCGCAAAGTTACAATACATGTTCAGGAAACTTCAACTTTAAAACTAAAAAATTTCAACATTATTATGAGCATAAACTTATTTAAAAAATACAGTAACAAATTATTTATAAATATTAAAGCTCTGAAAATAGTTTCATAATAACTTGGAGGATAATAGCAGAATGTATACTTTGTTAACGTTGATTGCTGCTACAGACAACTTTATGAATTGGAACAAAACATTTTCAAGCTAGTAAGTAAAGAAATTAAACTCAAAATCAAATCTCTCTCTTTCCAGCCAGTCCTCTCTAGCCCTGGGTCTGTTTTTATTTTTTCCGTTCGTTTCACATGTTTGATTTGTGGGCCGTCGCTAGCCGGTGCCATTTTTCACGCGCCTCATTGTGTAGTTCACGCTTCAGAGACCAAAATTTCCATAGTAACTAATACTTAATCTGTTCCAGTACAGTATCCACGAAATATGATAAGAAGAAATGTAAGGGCGTATATTTTATTTTTAAATACTAAACTCAACGAAACATACAGAATCTTTTTAATATCATAATGAGATAGTATGGATACCTATGATACAATCTCTATTTTATTTAAATGTCACGTTAGATATTCGCAGCATCGATTTTTGTTTCCTAGATTTAGGTGATAATTTAAAAAGTTAAATTATACTCAACATGTTTACCTTTTTTCTCTAAAAGGTCATAAAACTTGTAGTTTTGATGTTAATGACTTAACCTTAAGATCTTATCTAGTCAAAATAAAGCCAGAAACCCAATTGGTGAAACTTTTCCCAATAGACTTTTGGGACCATTACAGGGACATCAGAATTGTCTTAAATATTCCCGCATAGGTATATTTTGATGCTAGCTTAGTTATTATACTTAGACCATAAGGACTTCTTCACAATGGAACTGAAATGGTGGTGGGAATTCATAGAAAAGAGATCTATGGATAAATAAAAATCTAACTTTGTTCGGCATTCAATTTCGATTAAGCATATATATATTTATATTGTGTGTTATTAATATTATTTCAATTTTAAAAATATTGATGCAAATTTTCGTTTTTATTGGCTAACTGAAGTGCCAGTTTGCTTAGCCTTAAGTAAAAAAATCTATCGCCAAGCACCCAGCTGTGTGTTACGTTATGATTGTGATGGAATGCACGAAGCCCACCTGATTTAAAGCGGACTAACCTCTTTAGGAGTTTGGCGACAGATTTTCTACTTGAGGGTGGTAGCTAGCCAGACGAGCATTCACAAAATGCCCTTCCACCATGCGGTGAGCACAAGCCGGCGGTGGGGATCAAACCATGGACCTGGGGCACAGCTGTCCATAGCTATTACCGGTCGGCAATGATTGCTTCTAGTTAACCTAGTTTACCATCTTGGTTGTCACTATCACCCTCGACCTAAAAAAATATTCCTCTAAAATTATCTGTTTCACAACGTACCTTTAGATTTTTGAAGCGCTCGTAGCGAAGTTTGCTTAGCCGTTCTGAACCGATCGGCAAAGTTAAGTAACGTCCGCCTCGGTCATGACTTGGATGGGTGAATGCTGGTGACATACTACTGAGCGCTTCCGTGCTTCGGAGGGCACGTTAAGCCGTCGGTCCCGGTTGTTGTCTTAGGATGGCAGTCGTTATAGCATGGTGGTAGGGTATTTTGCGAATGCCCGCCTGGCTAGCTACCACCCTCAAGTTGAAAATCTGCCGCCAAGCGCCTTACGGTGTGTTCCGGCAGCTGTCCTTGAGAGCCAGTTATTCTAGGTTAGCCTGAACAACATAATCGACCACATCATAACTTACCATCAGGTGAGATAGTGGTCAAAGGCTAACAGGCATAAAAAAAAATATATCAGATAACATATAAAAATACGCATCAAGATGAAAATTTGGCAAAAAGGTTATCCCTTGCCTTGTTCATGGTCATGGCTCTTCTACATCTTTATTTCTTTGTTCTGTGATAGCACCGAAGGTTTGTCATCCTACACCAGCGGCCTCTATTTACGAACGTCCGATTTGAATATGCGTTGTTTATGCGCCACGGTCGATTCGTTTCGGTTACTGTCCATTGCCAATTGTGTTCTGTTTAAGCTTTTTGCGGTGATCTATTGCGGTGAAACCTTTGTTGGACACTTTCCCTTCTGAGGGCTAGAGTTATCGCAATACGGCAATTGTATTATCGTCGACTTCCTCGTTCTACGTCGTCATCAGATGACGAAGACGTGGTGCGGGCGGAAATTTGGGTAATTTTAATATAGTTACTAATAAGTTTGTGAAAGATATAGCTTTTGAAATGAAGAAAATATTGAAGGAACAACTACAAACCTATTGAATCCTCTGTTGGTTTTTGGTTTAATAAAATATACGATCTTACTAAAACTGTAGAATCAGAATTCAGAATGAATTAATTATTAAAAGAACTGGAAAGAAGTGTCACAACCTGAAGAATGAGAATAATTTCTTCGGGCTTGAAATCAGGTCATATGGAGCAACAGCGACTTAAGAAAACCAAAAAAATAATAGATACGTAATTCCATATACCTATATATTTGAGTACAAAACCTCCATATAAGGTGATCGCACACAATTCACCTTATAGTGTGTATGAAAAAAAGATGGAAGAATGAAAGAAACATAGATTGGCAAGTGGATCGACGGCAATGTGAAAGACGTAAAGAATCAATGAAGTATTGCATCGATAACTATTTCTACCGCCCGAGCAGTCATGTTCGCATTACTGTGTTCCGGTTTGAACGGTTTGGGTGCCGGTGAAATTACAGGCACATGAGACTTAACAGCTACATAACTAACAGCTTTATATCTCAGGGTAATTAGGCGTAGTGTAGTTCCTCGCTTGTTATGAAATCCATTTGTTATAGAGGCAGAGTTACCGCTTAACACCAGCTGGGCTACGTGCATGTTCCATCACAAGGGCAATAAAAAAAGGATTAAGTAGTATCTGAGTTCAGGAATTCGACAGCTGATTGAATTTCGAATATAACAAGCTTGAAACTCACTGCACGGTGGTAGTGTGGTAGAGCATACTCGTCACTCGCCTTGTAGACTTCCTGGAGATATTATGCCAGTAAACATTTCACGTTGTCTTTTCTTATCATGACATCAGAAAGTCGAATATATGTAGATATGATTGTTTTGAAGTAATGTTAGAAAATGGTACTATTATGGTATTGTCGTGTGCTTGGTCATTTCATTCACAGATTATATAACCTACAACACTGAAATATGTTACCCAAAGACCTATACTTATAAAGGCAGGTATATTTTTTTCTATGACACTTAGATCTTTATGATAATCAGGCCAGAAAAAATATATTTCGTATCCCATCAAGTATAGGACCCATCGTTATAACTGGAACTCCAATAAAATCATTTTTTTCAATACCATTTTTTATAAATGACGTTTTGTTTTTGATACGAGTATATTGATAAAAACTAACACAAATCTTGTTTGAAAATTATTGCAACTGACAAACGTCTTATGGTTTAATATATATATACTTGTGTCAGTTTTTTTTGTGAGATTGTAGTATTGATCCTGACTCTGTGGATTACTTACAGCACGGAACCTTTCATTAAGAACGGCTTGACATGCTCTTGAGCACATTTTTTACTGAAATAAACTGGCTGGTTTAACTTAAGATTAAATACTTACCAGTTACGTAAAAATATCAGGTACATTGTGTATGTTTGCTGAAGCGAAATTAAAGATGGCATCGATAACAGTTCTATCAGGGAGCTCTGCGGCGACAATGAGGGCGCGCGCCGGGAAATTGGGGTGATTTTTCTCCTCTTTTCACGTCCGCTTTATTTGTAACGTCAGAAATTTAAAGAGTAAAGAACAGAATTATATCAATTATAAAGTGAGAAAAACGTAATAGCTTCTGCCCATGTCATTGCTTGCATAAAAAATCTTATGATAAATCTTTTGGAAAATCCTTTTTTAAAAAGGAAAATAGGTAATTATTGTGTCATCTAGAATTTTAACTTAATCCTGCATAAAAATATCTAATTAAGCTGCACTTACGTATTTTTAATTTGTGATTTCAGCTGAAGACCATTCATGTAATATATAACCAAATATATAAAATTTGGTTGGGTATCTATCACTGCTGTTTTAAATATACGAGTATGTAGTTGAAGTTGAAATACTAACTTCAGATCACCAACAGGCAGGAAGACCAAAACTCTAGACTTAATTTTATTTGCTATCGCTCCAATAATTTCAGGTAGACGCAGTACGGTGGCAAGTGACAATACTGTGGCCGACGACATTTTTATGTCCCTGATATGAACCTTTTGGTCTCCACTCTCAGTGAAAACACCTTTTCAAATTTCCGTTCACCTTTTCCACCGATTTAACGTTATTTTTCGTTCGTTAACATCTTTTATTGATATTTGATGGGAGGTCAAAGTTTTTGATTGATTTTGTATGATTACTGAAGATATTCAAAGTTTGCAGATGTATTTTTCAAATTATAGTTACTTTCAATTTAGTAAATGTTAAATTAATTTTACCGTCGTGCCCCGTAGGGTACCGGGTTAGAATTGCACCTCCCCATATTATCCCGTGGGTATCGTAAGAGGTGACTAGAGAAAAATACTGGAAGGTGGGCAGCAGTGCCTTATAAAGAACAGGCCAACTTACACTTCGATCCCCAAGACGCCTGCCGAGCGAGGGGATAATGGCAAATACCCCCTTAATAGGGGAGGCTGTGTTCAGCAGTGGACGATCTAGCTGTTACAGTAAGTAATCGTGTACCACAATGTAAATAGCTTATAATGTTTTAATTTGCGAGGTCTTATGTTGTAGTTTTCATGTCGACCGAATCTCTCTAACTGTAGTTACGAGTAAGGCAAATACAGTCTTTCCAACTCAAAATTATCGAAGGCACGTGCAAAAGTCATCAAACATCGTTAAATATGTCGAAGTTGCATCGATGCAACTTCGACATATTTAACGATGTTTTAATATAATTATAATGGAAAAATATGTTTAGACGTCGACGTCTAAACATATTTTTCCTGAAAGTTGTTAAAATGCCTATTTTTCTGCATTAGGTATGCAGTAATCGGACTCTATATATAGATAGAGGTACACATTTTTAGAAGTTTCAAGGGCACCTCTCAATATGGGTAAGTAGCATACTGCACGTTAGGTGGAAGAATCTGAAAATTATTTGTGGAATCATAATAAATTATTCTACTATTCGCGTCAATATATTTTTTGTGGCTTTGTGGATTTAAGATTAATCTACTTAGGAACTAAAAAAGAAACAAGTAAATTTGGAACAAGGCTTTAATGCGCTACATCTTTGGTCATATTTGGTTTTAGGAGAACCGATACATCATAATGAAATTATTTCCTATAGGTACAATTTTACTGCTATATAAGGGAATGTTTGGTTTATACATTATAGTTGCATTATGACATTCTTAGAAGCTATTGCACAAAATTTTATAGTTTATAAACATGAAAGTACCTAATTCACGAAAGACAAAAATATGAAACAGTCGTCAACCGTTTAAAATTTAATTATTTACACAATTGTTACTTCAATGTATATTATAAACATATTTTCACTAGACCTAAGATCATATATTTTACAGATAAAATTATGAAAACAATAAATATACTATTATGTCACAAAACACCGAAAGTACAGCATTATACGAGTATATATTGCAAAATTTAACAGAATCAGTTCAATGAAAGTGTTATACTGACGACTGGAAATGCATATCGGAATTTTTTAACTCGAATTAAGACTAAAAAATTAAAAATCAGTGCCGAAAAAACCACAGTAACTATACGCAGTTTCAGTTTTTTACAGACATAATTGTCTGTAAGGAGATAAAATTATTCCATATTTTCAAAGCTGCAAATATTGACTTCAATGGTTTCTTATCAATTGGGCCAAAATTTAATATAATGCAGCGAGTAAAACATTTCTAATATCAACTATATTGAACTACGCATTTACTTCGAGGATAATATCAACGTGTATTTTCACATTTATCTAATTTAAATTTACGGCTATAATGATTACATAGATACAATAGGTCTACTTACAGAAATAGCTATTTACATAAATAATACAAATATTTGAACAAGTCTTGAAAAACTTAACAGTAATATTTTATTATAAGTACAAAACGAAACAACAAAGAACGTAAGTTGAAGAAGATCAAAAAGAAATCGGCTAAGCCAATACTAAACTCCACAACGCATATTTTGATCGTTTGGAAGGTACTATTTATTCTGAAATTAACGCTTCTCGTACTAAGATACTATTTATTTACATTTAATTTAAAAATAATTGTAACTATAAATCATTTCTTATCCACCGCAATACTTCAGCAGTCTTATTTACCAGAAATATGAATATGCTAGCATTTATACCCCGGTCATACCAACATCAAATGATATACTACACCATCTTCTGACATGAAAAAGTCATAAGATCTTTTAATATTTCAGCTGTTATTACAAGGATCTAAAAGTCGATACAATTGAGATCCTAAATTAACTATAGAAACAAAATGTAATTAAAAATATTAATTTATCTACTACACTTCAGCAAATTGCCCATCTGAGATCAAATTCCGAGATTAACAATAAAAACATTTTCTTTGTACAATATCATTTTAACTTAATATCATACGATTACACTGACAAAAGAATTACGTCTAATATTTATTAAAAAGAGTTTTAACTAAGGTTTGGCATTCACTTTGTTAGTTTAGTACTTTTTCACTACACCGTCATTATCACTGAATTCATAGTAAATTTTAAGGACGATAGTTTTATATCGCATGAACGTGAGCTTTTCTCAGCCTTCAATCAATCGTTGGTAACCCGTATACTACGCGCGTTTAGTTTTGATACTTGGCGTACGGGTGGGCCGCGTCTCACGAGCGATAGTCTCAGCTAGACGCTGACAGGCCCAGGGGCTTGAGGTGAGGTGGAACAAACGGGGCTGGGGAAGAACCGGACATGTTGTTATTCAGGTCACCGGCGCGGCTCGAACCATTCATCAGACTATTCATCGCGTTGTTTGTCTGCTGAAAAAAAACAATATATCATCAAAAATAATTATATAAATAAAATTATTTAATTTGTTGCTCAAAATATCGAAATAATCAACATAAAAATGTTTTCATCGCTGCTTAACATATTGTTTTAATATTGCTAAAGCAAAACAAATTGCTAAAAAAAACAATAACTTCTTTTACTTAAAAGAAGATTTTACTTCAAGAAAGTAAGAAGTCTGATATTGTCGTCGTTAGTAGAATATTGGAAGGCAGGGTCTCTTTCCTACTGCGATGCCTGCAGGACGCCACCGGCTCGGCTTGTACGGCGCGCTGGTACTCTCATTTGCTGTCAGCTAGACGAAAATGCATGCGCCATCGCAGATGGTTGATGATTTTTGTGATGTCGATAATTTGTTTCATATGTGATTTGTTATAACGTGTACTTCAAACAAACTCAATGTTACCAATGATTGTAATTTGTAAACGTGTTAGGCTTTAGTTAAAATATTATTATTTTTACAGATTTTTAAGTGTTGTTTACATCTAAATCACTTTTAGTATTTATTACACATTCTAACATATGACATTACCATCATTTATACGTTGTTTATTATCTACATTATTTATGATTATACTTCCGAAAAGAAATCTAGCTAAAATTAAGTTAACTTTAGAAAAAATATCTTCCGTCCAAACACCTAGTTAAAGAAAATGCTTACCGGTGGCGGTGGAAGATGGGTTGTCTGCCTCTTCAGGTGAGCTAGTGGTGGTGGATTGTACGCCATGTTGGCGAACACCAGCCGCTCTTCGTAGTCATACTCGCACAGGATCTTGTTCTCACAAAGATAAAAGCGATCACCCACGCAGAATCTGTCAACAAATTATTTATTTTTTAAAATATTCTCTGAAACCTTTGTTAAAACTTGCCTTAATTATTCTAAAGACCGCAGTGCCGTTTAAGTTAATAGAAAAAGTATCAATAATGTATTGCGAAGTATCAATAATTAATTTGTTTTGAGGAAAAAAGTTAGTTTGTGCTTGCTGTTGCACTTGTCATAACTGTTTTTATTACGAGGATCTACCAAAAATACCTACGTGATATCACACGAAATACTTATTGTAGAGAAAATGTAGAATTATGAGCCAAGTACATCTATCACTGAGGTTTATAGCATAAAAATAAATAGATGCATAAATATATTTTTTCATTATTGATAGGCTAGACATGGACCACAATCTCGTTTGATTTTAAGTGCTGACTTGGTCAAACATGGTCAACAGAATGTGAACTGGCTCTCACAAACAGCTACCTGCATACATCATTAAGTGCTCAGCTACAGATTTTCTACTTAACGTGATAGCTAACCAGCCTAGCGTGCATGCTTATGCCTTGCCCGAATATGTTGTTTGAGCCTTAAAATTAGCACTATAACTAAACGACTTAGTGTCGACTTAGTGGCGGAAAAAAGGCGGAAAATTATATTGACTGTAGGTAGAACAACCTCATTAAGCAAAACGCCCACTATCCACTCCAATTAAATTTTGTGACAAATAGAATGTGACACCTCAGTAATTGGCACTTGTCTACAGTGAAGTTTTTAGATAAGATATAGATAATTTTGTACACTTAGTGCCGCGGTAAATATTCTAACGAATACCACATTCTCATACAAGTGGTATTTCTTTACCCACGTAACACTTGTTTTATTTTTGTTTGCACAGAAATAAAACAAGTGTTACGTGGACATTGAATACTATTATCAAATTACAAAAAAAATGGCTAGTATTTCAAATCGAAAAAGAAAATGTTAAAGTGACAGATCTAGTTTTACACATTAATACGAGTATTAATGAACAAATATTATTGTTATTAATTTATGAATATTTTTTGTATAGATTGTATGGCTTTTTTTTACTGCCGAAATGGTTCTCACATTATGTAAGTAAGAAATAAGGTGGTGCAAATTGTTTCGGTCGGGTAGTGTTTCGATGCTTGGATTACGTTATGAGCCATTAAGTGCTTGGCGACAGATTTTGACTTGAAGTTATTGTCCTTCGTGTAAAATTTTTTTTTTTTTTTTCGACATATAAATTCAAAAATATTTAGTTATTATAATGATGCATCTAATTTAGTTATTCGGACGGGCCGGGCGATGATGACCAGGGTGGCGCTATTATAGTGCGCTGTTTTGTCGAAATTCCCAAATAACATTTCGTTTCAAAGACGAATATTAACATTTTACACTCAGATATTTTTGACCTCACCTACTCATGCTATATCTATGTGATTTTCTTAACTTTATAATCTTGAGAAATTAACCTTTTACAAACCTCCTACACTAGTGTTTCTTAAGCCGTCTGTTTTCCCAGCAATCATTATTTTGTTACGGATTTATGCTAATTAACTATTTAATCCCTTATCAAGGTGCTTTGGAGCGCTACTCAAATGCATTTATTCGTCGAGTGGGCAACGCGGGAAGATCCAATTAGCGATTCCACGGACGCGCAATGCCACCTACACGTATATTAAGGCTTCCCAGTATATCCAATTATATATTGCTATACTTTATTACGTATATATTGATGCTATCTGTAAAAAGAGCTAACATAAAACGTCTAAGGAACAAAATTTAGTATCAAAAGTGGAAAGGTCATCGCCAGCAAGGAAGCACGATAACGTCACGCAAGCGAGCATCCCTCAATGTGGAAAAACAAAAGGTATCGCCACAGATTACCCGGTATCGCCTTCGACTCGCCACTGGCCGCCCGGAACTCGCGGTGATAGCACCGACTTTATCTCCCCTTACCTTCCCCTCCACGTCTTTCATCCCCCCCGTCTCCCAACTCTTTTGTTTCACTTGTCACAAAAATTAAGCGCAATAGCTCCGCTACAAATGTCTCTTTTTTAAGGGGCCAATTTCCACCGCAACTCAGTCGATTTCGTCGCTCTTAATTAACTTTATTTCCTGTTCTCTTCGTCCCCGACTTTTGTTTTGGGCTTGTCGTTTTTTTATTTCGCTATTTTTTGTCTGTAGCTGCGTAATGGAAAAGATGGAAAACGAAATTTTAATGACTGGGTGCAAGTTAAGCTTTGTGCGAGGTGCCATTGTGTCGCGGTGTTGTTGCTAAGTTTGACGTTTTAGGAACGGACGTTCTATTGACTGTTCCCTCGACGAGACGGTAAGACAATAGACGCCGCACCTACTGTTCAGATTACGGAGTAAGTGGTGATGCGAGAAATTAACAATGACTTTGTAGATATGGCACTGACAGAAGTGTTTTATTTTCAACTGTTACTGCTTTGTTTACAATTTCATTTTCTTTTCTTTGATAGGGAACTGTTTATTACGTCGTATACTTATAAAATAGCTTGTCTAGATGGAATAGTACACAAGAGACGCCTAATTGAAGCTTTCTAGCACCATAGTCTTATTAACTTGGAACACATTCGAACAATTTTGTCGATGATCGTGATGTTAAGTACCAATGCATTTTCAATTTCAATAGTTTCTTTAATCATATTATATTCCTATGCAATTTTTATTGCTAACTTTAAATCCTTGCGTTCATAATTTATATATTCGCATAAGAAGACAAATAAAGAACATTAGGTAAAAGGGAAACTTGAATACCATCTGGAGATATTCTTTTCTATGCAGCTTAATGCTAAATACATTTTGCATGGTGGAAGGGCATTTTTGCGAATGCCCGCCTGGCTCGCGACCACCCTCAAGTGGAAAATCTGTCGCCAAGCACCTAACGGTGTGTTCCGGCAGCTGTCCTTGAGAGCCAGTAATTCTAGGTTAAGCCTGTTAACACCTTCGACCACATCGTCACTTACCATCAGGTGAGATTGTGTTCAAAGGCTAAACTTGTTCAAAAGCAATAAAAAAAAAAAAAAAAAAAAAAAAAAAAAAAAAACATTACAGCCTTCTCTGAGTTCTTATTTTTCCCCTTTCAAAATGTGAACTCAACAAAATTCGAGAGGCTTACTACGACGATGTGCAGACATACGCAGTGGAAACGTAGTGAATGCTCATAACGCCTAGAGATTAGACTATTGTTTGGAATTGACTATTGTGCATCTGTCCTAGCTAGGCAAAACATTATTTATATTTTGTCCGTAGGGTTATTATGTAATTTACCCAACATAACCTAGTCAGATAAATTACGAATTACTCCTTGTCAGCACTAAAGTAGATCAAATGTTGATTTGATACTCCTCCAACCGTATTTGTCGCGTTATCTTCTTCTACCTGGATCTAGGTGAGAAACAGATTTTAAAAAGGTTTTGTGATCATGAAAATTTCATGACTTTTATTATTTGGCATACAGAATGAAGTCAATACCCTGGCATATTACATTCCAGCAAGAGAACAACATGTGAAGCGTCGAGTATGCAAATTTTAATCAACTTCATATCGGGGTTGCACCGTGAAGATGTGACAGACGGACGGCAGCAAGCTGCAGGCCTGCGGCGGCCGCGCGACTTCCGCCGCGACCCTGTGCGTCGGCAACACGTCGCATCGTGGCATTAGGGCTGCCAATTACTCTTATAAATAAAACATTATTTTTTTTTTTTAATACCTGATAGATTTGCCTTTGACCACTATCTCACCTGATGGTAAGTGATGATGTGGTCGAGGATGTTGTTCAGACTAACCTAGAGTTACTGGCTCTCAAGGACAGCTGCCGGAACACACCGTTAGGTGCTTGGCGACAGATTTTCAACTTGAGGGTGGTAGCTAGCCAGGCGGGCATTTGCAAAGTGCCCTACCACCATGCTGTAACGACTGCTATCCTAAGACAACAACCGGGACCGACGGCTTAACGTGCCCTCCGAAGCACGGAAGCGCTCAGTAGTAATGTCACCAACGGTCACCCATCCAAGTCATGACCGCGGCGGACGTTGCTTAACTTTGCTGATCGATTCAGAATGGCTAAGCAAACAACGCTACGAGCGCTTCAAAATATTGTGCTTGATTAAGCATGTCTAGATACAAAATTCTCCGTTTATAAAGAAGATTAACACGTTAGCAAATTTGATTGCAAAAAGTGCAAAAGCTTAATGGAATAGTAAGCGCATTGAAGAACATGCGCTTTTTTTATTAAAGGTTTATTTTCACACTTACTATTTTTTTGCGTACAAAATGTTCAACTTCACTGGAAGGGAGTTGAACCTGCGTTTGCGGGTTTTATTTAAGCACTGGAAGGGCTTCCTGCTCTATAAGAGGTTAACAGCTTAGCATGCCATAGTGCTCAAAATTACATTTATATAAACCTTTTTTTGTGTCATTATGTTAGGTTATTTGGATGAAAATTCTGAATGGTAACAAGATTACAATCTGCTCTCGTAGCGTTACAACTGGACAAAAACGACAGTTAATAAAGATTTAAAATATTATTATAAAAATATTGTTATTTTTTCACAGAGTTGTAAACTGTAAGTTCTCATATTTTAGCAAATACGAGATGTTCATGCGTACAACCCTACGACCGCCACTAAATAATTTAGCCGTTTAGCGATATTCTCCCGTGATACCGGTCGTCCGGCGATCGGACAGCCCGCAAATTGGATTCAGATTTCTGCCGCTAGCCCGTCGAAATTGATTTGGACGTGATATTTAATAGTGGAGTACAGGATTGTTTGGTAACACGCTGGCACTTGAAATCTTTAATTGAACAGCCATTGTATTTTTGACACAATAATAAGTGCAGCCTAATTTTAATATATGGCCAATAAAGCTTATTAATTTATCTGTCAAAGTCAGGAAGACTTTAACATAAACGCTGGAGAGTGCATCCTAAACTTTAGAATAAACGTTCTATCATTCCTTTACTTATGTTACACACGCGTATCTACTTATAAAAAATTATATACTAACGTGCGTAGATACGAAAACCGTACTTACGCATGTATACAGGACATAGAATCTCCTAACAGGACATAGAATCTCCTAATAAAGAACCAAAAACCTGTGTTACGTCATTCACGGTCAAATTTCTAAAATTCAAGGCATTATTTGAATTTCAAACTCTACTTTAATCTTCAGGTACAGATTTACAATATTGAATAAAAATTTAAATCAAAAAAATAGTGCCGTAGCTTTAAAGTTAGGGCTTAGTGCCAATTTCAAACAACACACTTTGGTTAATACCCTATAGAATTATTTCTAAGATGATAACTTTAAAATCTATAAGCAACAAAATATCCTTTAAATTTTTGCCAAAAAACCAGTAACCACGCTGTTGTTGTAAAGCAATTACTATATAACCTTATCCCAAAGGATAAACTACCGGAAGGCTCATTTAGTGTCAAAGAAAATAGTCACAAAAAGCCCGAAAAAGTCAACACTGAACTTAATCGGACAATAAACATACAATATTCTTAGAATGACGATGCAGAAAGCTCATAGTTCCCAACTGTTGAGTCCAGGCACTTCAATGAATATATAATTCGCAGAGATTGTCGCCGAGACGTACTAACAGTGGAAAGGTCCACAAGTGACATATAAACCATTCAGGGCGGCTCCAATCTTCGCGAGCATTTTATTATTTAAGCGGACACAGACCTGAAAATTGCCGTTTTCACGCTTCTCCCCTACTACAGTACACATTCAACTACATCGCATTACTTTCAATTTCTTGATTAGTAATATATTTGTATTGTATGATAAATACCTATTGTATTACACGCATATATATACAAGCATATATTGCTTGGCTTATGAAATAATTACTACATTTTTGACTAGGCAAACTTTTGGATCTCTACGTGTAGCATTTTTTTCCACCCGATGGCCACTCACATTGTCAGATTTATTATTTACTAGGTTTCCGGGCGCGGCTCCGCCCACGCGTATGTCGGTTATCGCGCAAAAACATTAACCTCTTTTTGCACAGTTGGACAAAAACTATCCTATGTTTTTTCCCGGGTCTCAAACTATTTCCATACAAAATTTCATCCAAATCGGTCCAGTAGTTTTGGCGTGTAGCGTAACAGACAGACAGACAGAGTTACTTTCGCATTTATAATATTAGTACTGATTTAGATAGAAAATAGAAGATAGAAAACTCTTTATTCTTACACCACATATAAAATATTAAAGTTTACATCATAACATTTAATTAAATAATAATAACATAGTGTTACAATGGGCGGCCTTATCACTAAAAGTGATCTCTACCAGGCAACCTTAGGATGAAGTTGAATAAACAAAACAGTTGGGGCGGGTGTAGTCTAACAATTAACAATGAAAAAAGTACAAATTCATAAAAATATTTTAAAAATAAAACGAATTTTACTATAGTTTCTAAACAAATGTATAAAAATAGGATGTAAGTTTTTAAAATAAATAAATACATAATATATATACGCATAAATATATACACCTATCAACATACATAAATAGATAATGATATATATATATATATCATTATAAATAAATAAATTATATAAAGATACATACATATCATAATATTATCCCATACAAAGCCTAGACATTGACAAAAATGTAGTGCAAAATTAATTGGACAAATAAAACTTTTTAACTTGATCCTTGAACATTCTGAGAGTCGGTGCTTTTCTGATAGATAAAGGAAGAGAATTCCACAAGCGAGCAGCCTGAATGGTGAAAGATATCTTATTTACATTATTACAAGTTGCATGCATTATTACATGCATTACATTGATTTACTTATTTACAAGTTGCATGAACTTTACAAGAATGAATCGAGCCTATGAACATTGGAATATACTGTAGAGCTGCATTATTCACAACATAAGGATTGCGATTTTTTAACCAACGTTAGACGCCAAAAATCGCAGAACAGATTTAATGTTTTGGTCCTAGCACTCATTATTATTCATTCGCTTTCTCACATTTTTATCACCTCTTTCTATACTATGAGTTTATTAGCACTAGAAAGTACATGGTCATATTATAATGACATAGTTTTTAATTCGATGAGCGAATTGTTGTAAATTGTTCTTACTTGATAATTTCGTACCTACAGACCTACACATCATACCTACTTATATAATTATAGGTACCTATATATTGTGTATGACAAAGTGGTATTAAGGATATTAATAATTTAACACTTCATTATTACAATAACAAAGGAAATTGTGTAAATAAACAAATAAATAATATTGGACGTAAAATTGCATTTGTAATTATCAATGAGTGAATAATTGGCTTGATATGGATATTTCCTATACTTAATACCTACTATCAAAAACCCAGATGATAAATTGTAAACTTGTTTGTGTTACAGAGTCATCTAAGGGACATTCCCAATACGTGTATTATTAATTTCATCTGCCAAGTAGGTTTTTAAAAATAAGTGTCTAGTATTCTTCAAATTAATTTACTAAACAATAGATGTTTTTTGTCATATACTCGTAAATATCTGATACTTCAAAAAACTCTAAGGTTACGCATTAGAATCAGAGTTTTGGAAACAAGGTCGAACTACAATAAAATAAGAAACGTTATCGAAATTATCAAATTAAACATTATAGCTATTAGAGGTGGAGGCCAGATTCCCTAGAAACGAAACCATATAAAGTAGAGTAACGTAACATGAAATATATTAAGTTCTTCTATAATGTTGTTCGAAATTTAAATTAGGTGATATAAATATTGTCTAATAACTTTTTTGTATACCAACCTGTGATTACACTGTTGACAAGCAAAGCACTCCAGATGGTAGACGTTGCTGCGCGCGCGCATCACCATTTCAAACGCAGGTATCACCTTGTTGCATGCTGCACAGTATCCCGTGTTGCCGAATAACCTGATAAACGAAAAGAACATAAAAACAACTATAAGTAATCATAAAATAAGTAAAGTATTTTACAAACCATAACATACATTAAAAATAATGGATATGGAAAAATTGCTTCCTGATTCGTTACCAGTATTGAAACAAGATTTTATCTTCCAACTAGTTTACCAGTTACCAAAGTTGATATTCAATTGTTAATAAGAAGAAATAAGGGGCGATGCCCCGTCCACCCACTGGACTTTCCCACTGGTGGGTTGACGGGGAATTCAAGTTTCCCCGTCTACCCACTGCACTAGAGTTGGAACCAAATAAACTGCTTCATCGAAGTTATTTGTTTGATATAGTTGCTTATTTTTGAATTCTATATAAAAAATCAAAATAATTAGCAGGTATTTAAATTACACCAAAACGAGTGTATGGCTTTGATAGACATATACATATGGTATTCCATTTAGAGCAGCCTACTGCCCTTAACCAGAAAGTCTGTTGCCAAGCACATCTCGGTATGTTCTAGCAGCTGTAATTGTATGTTTAGCCTGTAAACATCTTCGACGACAATCATCACTTACCAATAAGAGAGAGTCAAAGGTAAGGCTAACTATGCATTTGACCACAACCTCATCTATTAGCTAGCTCTCTTAGCTATGAAAAAGTTCCCTACTGGACTCCCGTCGAAAATAAACTAGAAAATTTCTTAATATAAAAATAATCGTGGTTATTGTGATATATGTACCTCAAATAATCCCTTTTGCACAAGATTAGGTTGGCCCGCGTGTACAGCGTGTGACCAACTTCTCCAAGCCTGCAATCGCAGCAGCCGCATTTGAGACAATCTTCATGCCACAGCTGGTCCAAAGCCTTCAGCAGATACCGTTCTGTGATCACTTTACTGCAGCCCGCGCATATCTGAGACAATATAAAGGATACACGTATAATAAATAGTAAGTAAAAATTATGTTGAAATTAAATAAAAACTCAAGACGTTATGAATATACCGAGATCAGACTTTGATCAGACGGTCGTAAGTCTGGATGTTACCGTGGAATTAAGTTTCATAGAATAGTGGTAAAGTATTTTGCGACTACCTAGCTCGCTAGATACTATCTTGCAGTAAAAACCTGTCACCAAGTATCTAACCGTTTAGCAGTTTTCTTTGTAAGCAATTTTCGTTCATAGACCTGATCACCTAGCATCTTCGATCATTGCACTAAAATAGCATGTGAAATACTGAATAGCCAACCAGCAATAGAAACGCTCAAACACAAATCTCTACCCCACGGGTAAGCCTGTTACTTATGCCCATCTGTGTAAGCTCCAGAAGATGAATAAGATCTTGAATATTTTACTTTTCTATGTAAAACTAGTGATACCTACTTGCATACAACGGCAAGGTAGTCACCATATGTCACCACTACATGAAGGATTACAATTATCTCATTGTGGAACCGCCACTGCTTCCCTATTGTTTGAATAACTACACTAAAATAGCTGAGGTGATCCATGAAATAGTTTAATATAATAATAGAATAATGAATACTAATTCGCAGGTAGTTGCGCTCCCACTAGAAGCGGTGACGCACTCGCTTTCTTCGTCCCTTTAATACCTAGCAAAAGTGATTCCAGTATCAGATGCTTTTCGCTTGCATGCTGTGGCATTCGCAATTTTAATTTGGGACCGAGCGACTATAGCTCCCCCTTGGAGTGCCGGGTCAGAAAAGCACCTCCCCATATCTTCCTGTGGGTGTCGTAAGAGTAGGGGGATAATAGTGGAAGGTGGACAGGAGCGCCTTCTAAAGAACTGCCATCTTACACAGCGATCCCCAAGACGCCTGCCAAGCATGGTGATTATGGCAAATACGCTATAAAGGGAGACTGTATTCAGTAGTGGACGATCCGGCTGATACAGTATAGCTACACACCTGTGGCTGAGGTGGTTGCTGTGATTGTCCATTGGCAGTTTGCTGCGCTCCCGCCGGCAGCGGCGATGCACGCGCTTCCTTCGTCACTTCCATCCCCAGCAGGTGCGAGCCCAGTGTTGGACTGCCGCCGCTCGCCTGCTGCGGCGTTCGCCTCTCGCACTACGACAAAAGACACACTGTTATAAAGTTTTTAAATTACCTTTTTTATAATATACAGCCACCTTCCATAGCACTTCAATAACTGAATTTTTGGACCCACCTGAGCATTTTGTCAATATTTAAATACGTTGCTATTTTTTATGGTTCCATTATTTATTTATTTCAATTAGTTGCGACACTTACAGTTAGCACCAAAACAGGCCACAAGTTAATTGTATACCTCTTTATTATCTCATAACAACAAAAAGATTTATTGATTAATGAGAATTAAAAAGAACGTCAATAATGAATTCGTTATATTCAGCACCAATTTATTTTAATGATCTTTCATTCCATAAATATTCGAATAGTAAGCACAAAACAATCCATATCAATTTCCGCTCATTATTTAATCCATAAGTTACACCAATCAACTACGAACAGTGCAAACTCATGGAGACCATTTTATGTTACAGCATTAAATCCAAAACCATGAAATTTATCGCCGGTAATATTTCTTGAAAAAATTAGCACAACTACTCAAGCGATTAATGAGAACGTGAAACACGACTCGCAGTTTCTGAACTATAACAAATTATGGACCTTAAAATATCGAATAAGTAAATAAAAAAAGTATCTGTAATTGAGATCGTGTCGGCGAAAAAAGTAGCTGTGAGCAATAAAGTCAAGCACGGCGCGGCAGCGTCACGGTTAATTAATATTTTAAATACGTTTCAATTTGGCAAGAGCCTCGCACTATTTTGTGGCGGATCGAGCGACCTTTCGGCGTTTTTTTCTCGCGTACCATTTAGTTTTCTGGTACAACGGAACGGATTTAGGAGGCAACGTGCCTGAAACAATGCCCGGTATTGTGAGGCCGTGACGAATGACCGCAGCTCTTATTTTTGTGTTTTCGAGAATACGTCCGTTCGACTCCTATAAATAATGGCGTTGTTCGGATATCAGGCGGAAGCATGCACTCTGGACCGACAAAATTGTGGCAATGGCTGTTTGTTTAATCAACACAGGAAGCTTATCAACTCTGTGACTTAGATATCAGAATTGCGGTTAAACAGGCACAACTAACTGTGACGAACCGTTTAATTGCGCATATAATAGCAATACAATATTGCCTCGCTGCGGGGCTTTTAATGAAAATAAGGTATTAGCAACAGCGCTCGCGTTCCACTGCACCGCGTGCTTGTAACTACTAATTAGTGGTCATATCCCACATAATGAATGGCGATAAATCATTGCAATGCAACTCGTTCTACGAATATAAACAATGGGCAACGGAAAACATAAAATTGATACTCAAATTGCGCTGACCAGGAGGGTACGAGTATATGACCATTATCACTTTCCTTGTGTAGTTCAATTAAATTTCTAATTTGGATTTAGGCCACAAAATTATTTTGGGGTGGATAGTTCATCTGTCATTAAATAAGTGACATCTTTAATAAGTACGTTCTATGTTTAATTATATAATAGTATCCATCACCATAGTAATATTGATTCTACAAAAGTAATAATAAGCATATTTGCTTATTTACTGCATGGGAAAAGATACAATGAGAAGAATGCACGGTGACGTTTCGCTACGGTTACTGAGTTTACAACCAATTGAATTGTAGAGGCGGCAAAAGTTAGTTGTTTTTATGTTATCTATAGCTAATAAGCTAGCTCCGTGGGGTGCCGTGTTTGAATTGCACTTCTCCATATCATCCCGTGGGTGTTGTAAGAGGCGACTAAGGGAGAAATACTGGAAGGTGGAAGGAATTTAAAACAAAAACAAATATTTAAGAGTCATTCATAAACAAACTCTACCACACAATGAACCTTGGACATCCCTGGAATTGAATTGTTCGCCAACTCAATACGCCACTGAACGTTGCCGTTAGTATTCCGTTGACTTGTACATTTTTTCACACTTGCAACTAGCCGCCATTCGTGAATAATTAGCGACTGGTGACAGCAACACGCCGAGCCACTCTGCGACCATGTCGAATTCAACCAGAGATTAGACGCAGACGAAGCAAAAAAATGAGCTTCCATTAGCATGGCTTCCCAAAGTTCTATGTAGCATTCGTTGACAGCACAGAAGCTGTATACAAATATTTCAAACTGTCGTGTCCACTGCAAATATACGCGACTATTTCATTCTTTTTTGGAATCCTATATCTATAAAAAGGATGAAAGCTAAAGACTCGGCAAGATTATAAGCCAATATTTAAGGCGGGTATAAGAAATCACTTATAACAACTAATTAATTAGTAATCGTTTCCATTTTAGAGTAGAAATTAACAAGATGCAAATTATATGGTGTGTTTACTTGAAGTGGCAAATATATGAAAGTATCCTTTATGACACCATAAAGGATACTTTCGTGGTTTTCTTCTAGCCAAAAATAATCAATGTTTTTACATTACAATGTAATTTAGTAAAATTAGTACACTAAGATATTTTACGAAATCGTGAAAAAAATAATCTTCCCATTAATCGCGGAAATGATATTGAAATAAATTATATGTGTGAGAACAATCTTTTAGGGTAACGTGAAGTATGATAAATCCTATTAAGGTAAATAGATCTGTACCTAGATTAAGAAGTTTAACAGATTTCTAGATGTCCATAAACAAATAAACTAAGCAACTGTCCAATAAATATACCGTATCAACACGCACGGATTAGAATTTGTATCCAAAAAGCGGGTAGTGACCAAATGCGGCTCGCAAAAGTGCATTAACTTGTTTGGATGAAAAGCTGATGATATAAAAAGCGTTGAAACTGAAAACTCGCGATGGTCGTAAATTATTGATCATGATCATGAGTGACTGTGACACAAAGCGTCGCGTTCGAATCTCGAGTTAGGGTTGATTCCAGGATCAGACAAAGTTATTAATTTTCTAAGAACATTCGGTTGAAATATTTCTAGTTGACAATAGAAAGCTCGTCCTCTGCGTAGAGACGGGACCTTAAACATATTTAAAAATGGGACCACTACCTACCCTATATACCTATGCGGTATGCCTTTAACAACATACTACGAACCATAGACTTAGAATTTTTTCGCTACGCTCTAAGCCTATGCCACATATTATTATAATATGTTCTATGCCTATGCTACGAACTATATACAACACGACAGCTACTACAATAAAAGCATTTAGACATTCTACAAGTCATTGTAGACTGACAGTACAAATTCTTCAGCCTACTACCATTTTCCAGCGTGCCCAGCATGCTGGCAGCATTTCTCCATTGAATTGCAATGCTTATTCGTTCTACTAAATAGGTGCTAGCATTATATATCATATCTGCGCTATAATACAGATTTCACATTTAGAAAACTAACGATCTGCATTGAATAGGTAAATCTACCTTTTTTTTAAATTAAGTAGTATCAAATTGACTTTGCTCGTGAAAACAACAACGAGTAACAAGTGTACAAAAACTACAATCTCACGCCACGTTAGTGCTCAATTGGGCAGTTATTAATCGAAACAGAACAGTGGGATGTTGTCAAACTGGACGGTGGTTAAACTAAAATTGAAGGATGCTTGCAGGCCATCGGGGACCGCGCATCCGGCGCTCCAACGTTAATCATTAATGCAGACGTCCGAGCCCAATTATACGCCGCCACACACCAAATTAGAAACTATTTTCGCCCATTAGTGGCCAACTTCATAATCAATTACACGTTAAAATTTCACAGAGCTGTTTCGGGAGCTCTATGTTTGGATAATCGGAGTTTGTGGTCCCACGGCGAGCTATTACCAGCGCCGCACGCCTCATAAAGGTTTTTTGGCCGGTTTTAATGTAAATGCATTTTCTGTTGAGGTAAATGCATTAATGTTAATTACTCGTGTTGCGGCATATTTTTGTCAGACTTAAAATTCAAATGTTATACACCACAACTATTTGAAAACGAAAGCAGGTAAAAAAAACAATCATATCGTTCTGCACTTGACAGCTATAGCCAATATTATACAAAGAATGTACTGTTCGATAAAAACAATAACCTCTCCTCCAAACTAAAACTCCGGCGCGCAGCGTCTATTATGTTTCTTTCCAACTACGTTTTGCTTTCATACGCACTTATCTAATATTTTCAAAGTCAAACAACTGCAGAAACAAATCAAGTCTCCCAATCCAAAGCATAGAAAGCAGACAGCGTTAATTAGATTGAGTGCACTTCGCTAATCATAATTCATCAGCGAGATTAAAGAATAAGCGTCGCGTTGAGGGTGTAGTGGAAATGAGAACCAGGGGGTGTGAGAGAGAGACAATATGATTGCCACACCTGCGGAAACGCTAGCAAAGTAACGAGACGAGGCGCTAAATAATTCAACCAACTAACTTTGCTCTGGACGGTGCTCTACTTGATGGAGGGCCAAAACATCACTAGGTTATTATAATTTTATCTAACGAAGTATTAATGGTTGTTTTAAGATACTTACTATTGTAAGCATTATTGCCTATAGCAGAGATTGATTTTGATTTTTAAAGGTCTTTATTAATATATACATGTTGTGTACAACTCAGAGCTAGAAACTAAGTTACAACTATCATTACAATTATTTATTTTACAGGCTAGGACCGCCTCTTAAAACTTAATAAAACTAAATGTTAACATTTAGCTAGTTCTCATTGAATCTTGAGTTATAGAGGGTAGTTACAATAAAGTGACATGGATGATCTTACGTGCTATTGTATCTTTTCGTGCGTTTATATGATAGCAATATAAGTATTATTTTTTTCATATAATAATAAAGTTATTAGTTAAGTTGATCTTAAGTAATTCCTAGTAGAAACTGGTCGATGACCTAAAATAAGTACCTATAACCTACGGATATTTTAGCAGAGAGAGAAAACATATATGTTTTATTTAGAAATATCGATGTTTCAGTTTTACGCTTCATAGTATATTACACACATAACAATTGTTTCGGCACATAAATACATTCTAAACAATGTATCTTCAGTAAACGTAAACATAAAACAAGCTCCTAGAAGGCATAATATATAAAACACAAAACTTGATAAAATTGGTATAACTGAAACTAAAATCGCATGTTTTATTTTTTTTTTGTTGTTGTGTTATTGTGACGGAACAAGCTCGAGGCCCACCTGATGTTAAGCGGTATCCTCTGCCTATAACAGATGCATTTCGTAACAAGTCACGAATTGCACTGCGCCCGTCACCTTGAGACGTAGTTGTTAAGTCTCATGTACTTGTAATTTCACTGGCTCTCAAGGACTGCCGGAACACACCGTTAGGTGCTTGGCGACAGATTTTCTACTTGAGGGTGCTCGCTAGCCAGGCGGGCACTCGCAAAATGCCCTTCCACCATGCGGTGAAGCTCAAGCCCGCGGCGGGATTCGAACCATGGACCTGCTGCGCGGCAGTCTATAGCCAATGCCACTGAGCCATCACTGCTTCAGTATACTAAGACCTTTCGTCAAAAATTGACTGATAATGTGCGTTGTACCTTAAGAGCATACTAATGATTTCAGACTAAAGATCTCAGTCGTAAATGACCATCCGTCATGTTGAATTATTTTATTTACCGGACTTTTATCCAAATTCGTTCGATTTAAGACCCCTTTTATAGATATCGCTATCAAATACATACATTTTGTTTGTTTAACAGTAGATAATATTTTCTAAACGTTAATATTTGATACGACACTAATAAATGAAGTTGCCGAATCTTACAACAACGCTCTATATCTATAACCAAAAAGATTCTCATAATGCAAAGCTCTGTGTAAAATAATGTGAACCTCTTTACATTTTTATCTGCAACTCTACAGTTTAATCTTCGAAAATAACTTTATAGTAACTTAATGATTTAAAATAATCTACGCACTAACCCACACCTGGAAAGTGAAGTATTTAATTCTAATTAAACTTAATGGTTGTTAATTAAATGGCCTGCAATTGTGAGCAATTAACCGTAATTGTCTCAAATGACTAATGCTTAATTAACAGATGCGGCGTGGGGGGTCCAACTCATTATACATTATATTATATAACACTAATGTTATTCAAGATTAATTTAATATAAAAGAACATAAATGTAATCAGTCAGTGAGAAGTAATTTTTCAAATCGATTCAAAGCAAAGAATAAGATTTAATTTTTTTATGGGATTGTGGTGGAACTGGCACAATGCCTGATATTAAACGGTAACCCCTGCCTATACCAGATGCATTTCGTCCCACGATCATGTGACGAACTGCACTGTGCACATCTGCACCCTGAAACATACAGTTGGAGAGTCTCATATGCCTGTAATTCCATAACCTACTGGCTCTCAAGGACTGCTGTCGGAACAGTCTTAGATGCTTGGCGACAGATTTTCTACATGAGAGAGGTACCTAGCCAGACGAGCATTCGCAAAATGCCCTTCCACCATGGGGTGAAGCTCAAGCTGGTCGAACACGCTGAATAGAACCATGGAGCTGCAGCATGCCATTCCATAGTTATTATCGTTCTGCTATCACTGCTTCAATAATAATTTCCACATCTAGGTAAAGTATGACGAATTTATCGAGGTTCAAGGTCCAGCGCTATATAAAGTTAATTAATTATGAAAATAATATCAAAACTTTTTATTACACCTTCGTGATTCACGTGATTAACATTTCATTAACCAAAGTACCCACCAACAGCCTACTTAAAAGGTTTTCATGTAAATGTATTTAAGTACGCATACGTAAAATAATATTAAATGACAAAATAGCTATCTGGTGCCAATATTTTACACTATATTTTTCGTTAATTTTGTGCCCTATGACTGCACATATAATGTACATTAGATTCATAGATAGTTATAATAATGTCTAAATCCGTACCAAAGAAGAACATCTGTTTTTTATTTAATCTGATTGTGGCTGAACAAGCGCGATGCCCACCAGATGTTAAGCGGACTAATCTACCTCTAAGATAATACCTCTGATAAAAGATGAATTTTGTCATATGACGAATTGAATTGCAATCACTCTGAGACATACAGTTGTTAAGTCTCAAATGCCAGTAATTTTTCTGACTCTCAAAGACTGCTGCCGGAACATACTGTTAGGTGCTTGGTGACAGATTTTCTACTTGAGGATTGTAGCTAGGCGGGCATTCGCAAAATGCCCTTTCACCATGTGGTGAAGCTCAAGCCGGTGGTCGGGATCGAACCCAGCACCTGCGGCACGGCAGTCTATAGCTACTACCACTAATCATTACTTCAAAAAAATGTGTCTACTGAAGTATTAGGAGTAAAGAAGAAAGTATCGACATACAGCTGTACCAGCAGAGCAGTTAGACGGTTCTCTGACATTCAAGTGAAATATTTCTACCAGCAGAGCAGTTGACATTCAAGTGAAATACTTTACTGTCTCTCCTATACAACAAAATATTTTTTATTTATAGTAGAGCAACGTTCCGATGCAACTCACGACGTTATTTAGCAGATTGCTTTCCTTTAACTTGTTCTAACGGCGCCGCGCTTTTCTAAAGATCGGCGCATTCCCTGCACTTCCGGCGATGCTGATCTTCAGACGCGTTGTAAATTAACACGCACTTGCGTGAAATGACGCTTTATTTTTATGTCAGCTTAGTGAGATAGTGTTTCCAGGCTGAGAGGTTGATGGTAGTAAGAAAAACATCAATTTTTGGTCTAAACTATAACGGAGAGCCTATATAAAAAATGTTTAGGCTGTAAGCACAGATTTGTCTTACAGCCACATCCAATCTGTGGCTGTGAGACAAACTCACTTCGTTTTGGATAAAGAGTCGGTTAGGCTATAGTTTGGATTCTACTAGTACTTGCATGAGATTATATAAATTATATTATAATATTATATAAAAGCTATAAATATTTTACATTTTGTACAATATTAGATACTAGCTGCGCCCCGCGGTGTTAGGTACCCGCTGTTTTATATAAATGATATCCAAGTTCACTGGAATAGAACATGTCTGTTCGTGGGCATTTTTAAAACCACATACCAACCACCAACCACCAACCATAACAACTAACCAACCAACAACAACCATAACCTATTTTCTGTTTTTTTTTTTGTATACCATATTGTTGAAATTGTCTCCATCTTGAAAAGGTTAAATCGGCCTTCTGATTTTATCATTAAAGATGACTTGCTCTATACAGCCATATTTCGGACAAAATACTGCAGCTAAATCTAGGTAGTTTTTCACAGTTTTAATAACAAATGTGAATATTATACAAGAAAAAATAACTATTATGCCATTATGATACGAAGGAAAATGCAGTTTCACTACGTACTATTTTTATTTACAGCGCGGCGGTGTCCCTTTATTAGCAAAAAACTACGTACTATTTAAAACACTACAGCTAGAGCAACGAAATTCAAAATTCGTTATGATTATTATGCATGTTTTATACACATAAACCTTCCTCTTGAACCACTCTATCTATTAAAAAACTCGCATCAAAATCCGTTGCGTAGTTTTAAAAATCTAAACATACATAGGATCAGACAGCGGGAAGCGACTTTGTTTTAAACTATGTAGTGATATATAACATCTAATGGGAGGCAGTTGAAGGTAGGTAATTATTCGAACGACAGAAATGTCAGAAACATTATCAGGACGATGACGGTCACCACCGCAACCACCGCCATTCGCCTACCATGAAATCATGCAGGGCGCAGGATATTGCTTGTAATAATTCTAGAGATTGAAAACTATCCGGTTATATTTCCAATGATTTTACTTCCCGTTCAATACTTTACTTTATTTTATCAGACTACAAAATAAGGAGGAGGTTCTCAATTAGATTGCTTTTTTTTCTGTTACTTCGTAATTTTTTACAGGTGTACCGAATTTGATGTATTTTTATATTCGAAAGCTGATGCTAGTCATATTAAAATTTCTGTGAGATCTGACGAGTAGTACTTCAGTTATCCCTAATAATGCGTATTTAATTGACTTCACCTACATTGAAGACGTTTTCATTTTCACTTGTCGATGTAAAATAAACAAAAACAAACTGTATACGATGGTTTGGTTTATTAACTTTTTAGTGCATTTTTTATTTAGAATATTTTCAGTTTGAAGTCAGTTTTCTTTTTGGCGTATTTTTTTATATTTACTTTGGGTAAATTGTAGTACAGCTAGTTCTGAATTGTCCTTTTAATGGTAAAAGCTATAAAACCGTATACTGTCTTCTCCCGTTAGTACTAATAATGTAACATTTCTAACCAATAGAATGTGCTAACCATTGTTAATATCACTTTTTATACTACTGATGATAGATTGGCTAACCACTGACAACTAAAATATTTTGTGTTGGTAAATGATGATGTGGTCAAATATAATCTAAAATGTGAGCTGGCTGCTAATGATAGCTTCTGTAAGACACTATTAGGTGCATGGCGACAGATTTTCTACTTGAAGGTACTAGCTAGTCAAGAAAGTATTCACAACATACCCTTCTGCTAGGCAGTGAAGCTCAAGCCCAGGGGCCCAACTCCCTCCTCTTAAAAACTATTATGGAAAACAAAAGGTATAATTTCAAGCTTAAAATATTAATACTAATATCCTTAGCATGGCCGTTATATAACAATAATGTGCAATAGCGCTATCTCTATCGTACAAATGACTGATTCAATGCGTGCAGCCCGCTTTGATGTTGAAGTTCTAATGTAAGTTTAATATAATTATATTACGTGGATCGAAATAAAATTATAAATGAAACTGAATTAAAATAAGGCTGAATTAAAAGATGGTACTTGGCCCCTGAGACAGGATTCTGAAGAAAACAATACAAGAACGTAATTTAAGTGTACTATCTCACTACACAAAAGTAAACAACAAGATCATATTGTATAAAGATATGTAATATTACGTAGTTACCTCAACAAAAACTACATAATATAGATCATGATAAATTCCCATTTATGTAGATAGATATCTAATTCCTTACTATAAAAACATATTGAATAGGTTGTCTGAACATGGTTATAGACAGAAATTTAAAACTACGCAAGTAACGGTTCGAGGTAATCGTATCATAACTAGGACTGGCCACAATATCGACACTATTCAAATCTAATGTATGAGCCGGATAAACCCAACAGGTTCATCTCTAGTTAATGCCCTCCCATATTGGATTACCAACACCGCAATAATATAACGAAATTCAAACATTAATACGCTCAAACACAATCACGGATGGCCGCATAATCGAGTTAGCTGCTATTCGGTTAAGCCCCTATCACGTAATCTGGCCCATTGTCTGACAGTCGTTCCGCCGATCATGAGGGCCGATTATTGTGGCAATTTCATGCTTATTGTTTTCAGGTGTCTGCTGTCATCCTGGAACTCCTTCTAGTACAATACAACCTTATCTTGTGTATGTCTCGTAAAATGTTACCGACAATGTTTATTCGACATAAACACATTAATGTTTCAACTCTATACAAAATAATCCGAGAATATAAGATCCGGAGATGGATAAACAACATCCCGCAGTAGTCGAAGTAAGTACTACGGTGATACTCAGGTGGAATATACGTCGGGAAGTTAAAAGTTTCACTTCGGTTAGATGCAGCTAAAGGAACAAATAAGTAGACAGAAGCAGTGTCAAAACTGCCAAAAACAAAACTATAAAGTTTGCTTTATAACGGGTAGATATCGCTTTATCTATTTGAAACGTCGAACTCAATTTGGATCGAAGTTCTTTTACAACTTCCATTCGCAAGCGGACGATCTTCTCCTCGTAACATACCGTATCTTATAGCTTCACTTTCTAATCTGATGGCGTTTTAAAAACATCTAATTAAGGCAATGTGTTTTAATTAAAGCCGGCCACTTAATGGAATAGCAATTACTTAAACATTCATAGACGTATTCATTAAAAGCTGTCTCATAATAGCTTTGACCAAGTTACTATTTCAAATTAATGTTTAATTCTATTAGCGACAGTATACCGAAACAGTTGAGTGTATGTATCGACAACTAATAAAATCGAAAGCGTTTTATGATTAGTAAAACACGTAATGCGTAACGTGTCGCGTTACTTTAACGTTATGATCACGATGTAACGTTACCGATGGCTGATACTGCTGATGTTTTATTACAATATAAAAACAAACGTCTCGTATTAATTATGAGACGCGATGCAGTCACATTGCCATTGATCGTAAAGAATCTTTGATGGCTGTTGTAAAATGTTCCAAATCGTTGTCGTCATAATTTATGAACCATGTTTATGGATAAATTTATATCTGCCTGTATTAGGTTTACGATAACTAGAGTATTGACGCTTTAGTGACTGTTATGTAACGCTACACTAAATTAGGCATAACATGTTTAATTTTATTATATTCTTCTAATAAATCATTTTAGTACATGTAGTATGAAAACAAATGCAACTCTAGCGGCCCAAGTATGCCAATCTCGGCAGTGGTTACACGTTTGAGCCTCTTCTTCTGCATCTTATTTTCCAAAACTTATCAGAGCGTTTGGAGCGTAGCGACGCGTGATCAAAATGCTGGGACCTATTTGAATCAAAGAATAAGCATTGAAATCCAACGAGGCATGCTGGGCACGCTGCCAACTGGTAGTGGGCTGGAGCATTTGGACTGCCTGTGAGTCTGCAATAGCTTGTAGGTTATCTAAATGCTGTCATTGTAGTAGCTGTAGTGTTGTATATAGTTCATAATATTTTGTTAATAAATTGTTAATAAAAAAGGCATGCCGTCAGTAAAAAAATATATATGTTATTTTATTTTATTTATTGGCTATGAACATACTGTTAGTTTTTACACCTTATTAGTATTAAATATGTATAGAAACAATAAAACAAAGAGAATGATTATAGTAACTTTACAAGCAAAATGCAGCGAGAAAATGTAGCTTCTTATTAACAAGCAGCTGATGTTTTTACACGTTGTTAGAAAATTAGCAAACGAGTCGCGAAGGCGGATAAAGTGAATTAAAGCAACTTGGAGCCTATTACGTGAAGTGAGTTATAAAATAAAGCCGCGGCGAGCAACTTCATACATTACAAGCCGATAACCAGACGAGACTTCTGAGACAAACCAGTCCCTTTTAGTAAAATTGAAAACTTTTTCTGTTACTCATACCGCGGCCGTGACACCGCTCCTTTTAAATCAATTGCCTTTTATAATTAACTTACTCAGTTATTGAAGTGCACTCGCTCGTTGGTTCAATTAAAATTCAATCGAGATGTAAATCTATATAATTGAAGAACGAGTTTTTCTACCCGTAATACTCTATTGTCGATAAATGCAGGTTGCCCGCTCGTTTCACGGCAGATATCGACTATTCATGTATCTGATGCAAGACGATTGAGTTATCAACTAGTTTTCTTTACGACTTAATGTCACTTAAAGCTGTCATTATGAGTTCCCATTAGTGATAAAATTTATGATTATTTATGTATCGAGATTGGAAAAAGTATCAAGACTTCTTGATATTAGACTGTTTAAGTTAATAGTGAGTGAGAGTGTTAAGGCCTGGTCAAACAAATGTTTTTGTGTTGAACTTATTAGAATGATAAGTCGCCCATGCAACGTTAAGTGTCACAGCTGTCCATTACAGTTGCAGTGTTACAGTTGCAGTTTACTTTCTCGTTCTGCTTGACACTGCACTGCACTTGGCACTCCGAGACGTTAGTTCTTATGTCTCGTTTGCCCAAACACATAAGTGATTGGATTGCCTTGAGACAGAATATCTGAAACTGAGGTGGAACCTACCAAGACGGTTGCTTGGTAATTGCAACTGTTGCAGTTAAAGACGTTGTGATTAATGGCATAATATGGGAAATTCTTCGAGCCTGAGGAGAGCCCTTATGTTACTATCAAAAGTAAATATATGTTGACGATGACGCGTATAGATCCGCAACACTGCACAGTATAGTGCGGTTTGGCGTCACAGTTCTCAAAATATTCCCTCAGATAGCCCTCAGAGCGACTGTTGAGTAAAGTTAGAAGATATTTCAGTCTAAAAATGCTCGCCCCTCCAATTTTTTACCCTTACATGCAAAATAATGTATGGACGCAACAGCCTACACGCACCCTCGACAACACCATTGGTTTTTCAGTTATCGTGGTGTGTGTGCGGAATGCGCGGACGTATCCAAGTTCACAGTAAAATCACTGCACGCACACATACTTAAATAATCTGATTTAGTGGAGGATGCATTTTTAGACTGAAAGATCTGTACATATCTATGTTATTATAACAAACTGTATTAAAATTATGTAGTACTATTTTACCTATATTAAGTTAAAATTATGATTAATTTTAGAAATGGACAACAGGCACTATGTTCTTGTATTGTGCAATCCTCTAATGCAATGCGTGTCCCCCGCCTACAAGGCGTGCCACTTATCTAATTCTTATTAAACATTTATTAGATTAGACAAAAGCCATGGAGTGGTATCGGCCCCATGTTTTATTTATTACCTTTTATTGGATTGCTATTTTCTCCGCGTGATATTTTAAGCAATCTTCTGATAGCAAATGTCCGTGATATTATTAGAGATGAAATTGGCCGAGACACTTGGATATTTTGGAGTTTGTTCGTTTATATCTCTAAACAGTTTTATGTACTTAAAAGATTGACTGTGATTGGAGGCGAACATGAGATTAAGAGTAGTTATGTATATTTGAATAAATGAAGATTTTTAGTACGTTAATATAATCCAATATGGATATACGCGTATTTGTTAAATAAATGCTTTATTTATCTATCTATCTATTGAGGTACACTAAATCAATTGAGAAGTTCATATGCTTTACTTATTCCTTTATATCCGTATTATTACTCGTAATGATCTCAGATTCAATCGCATATATAAGTATCGCTGATGTGTCATGTGCTTCATGTGCTTGTTGGTATTAAAAATATATTCACACATTTACAGTCTACTCATATATTACGTAAGACTTAAAAAATTTATTCATGTTTTCCCTTGATACCTATTGCTATACCTGCTTTAATCATACCTACTACCGCAAATTACCTCTTAGCTAATCAACCCGGCTTCAAGATGCCATTCACCTAATTATATTCGGCATTGTTTAATCAGAGCTATGCGTCCATTAATTAAATTAAGTCCACCCCGAGCTTGCTAGAAGAAAATTGCTTTTATTTGTGGGAGGAGCAGTTCGTTGGCAATCGAATGTCCATTAATTTAATCATTTTAATACACATAACTGACAGTCTAGTAAATTTAAAGATAATCTATTTTATCTCGCTATAGAACTATGTATTGCATTAAACATAATACACAAGTAAATTGAAATAGAAAAGTCATTTTAAATATGTCTAGAACAAGATACAGTTGTGTCTACCCACAAAACACTTTATTCTCTATTCAACTGACTTCTTAATATGTGTAATTATAGTGGAAACTTACAACGGTAATGAAGTTGGCCTTCGTTTTGACATTCTTCTTAGAAAGCTATGCCTATTTTGAGGTGCAAATGTCAAAAATGAAGCCCATTTTGTTGTTCAAATGACAAAAAAATAATATTCAAAGCCAACCGCAAGTATTTATGTAACTACACAATCAATCACATTTAATATTTCATAACAAAATTATCAGTGTCAATGAACTAATTCTGTTGCACATTCAAAATCAAAAGTTAAACTTACCGGCAAATCTAGTTCCATAGTTATACAATTCTCCAAAAAACTTTTCATTTATACAAACACCGCACTTATCAGATAATAAAACAACATATAAAATGTCAATTATTAATTTAAGCCGTATAACAAATATATAACAATAAGTTGGAGGCGTGTTTACGTTTAGAGTTCCATTCAGTAACTGAAGCGAATGAATGAACCGTCTCTGCTCTAACGCGAGCTTCCGGCGCGCTACTGATAACGACGTCTAACGAGATCGTTGTTGAAGTTCCGCCCACTTTGGATTATTATTGTAGCCTTTTTATTGACTAGAAACAAGTGTTTTAGAATATATACCGAGTTAGAAAAGCGTGATTTAAATTTGATTGCGTATGAAGGTTTATAGATAACTGAATAGAGCACCTCACCGTTTGCAAGTACTTATGATTTCAATGATAACTGTTGTAAGGTTGAATTATAGTATGGAGTTGGTAGAATTATTTTTATATTATTATACTTCTATGCCCTGTTTCATTCGCGCAGAATATAAATATTCACGCTCTTTCGATTACTAATGGGTAAATTGAGCTGAATGGAATGTGTGTTTCCTGCTATTCCAGGAGCTGAAAACCAAATTCCTACCGAATGTTACTAAAATCCTTCCAGATATTACGAAATCAAGTGGTAAGTGTGTTAAACGACAATGTTCTACCCACTACTTATATTGTGTTCTATTCTACCCACGAGAACATAGGTAATAAAAATACACGCCCTTCTTAAAGAACCTCCAATTCATAGTAAATTAAAATATCAAATGTAGTTTTATTTGTTATCGATATCGGATATCCGTTCACTGCTCTCGAGTTAATTAACTACCTACCTGTTCAAAGCAAACCTTGCGCTCTAAAGTTTTAAACTACAAAACCTTATACACATTTCTATATAAAGAGGATAAAATAAATTATAAATTGAAGACAAAGAAATATATTTAATATATTTTTTAGCGGAATATTGGATTAGTTTGTAGTAATTTTAAGTTTTTATTTTAATTTTATTTTTTTAAGTTAAATATGTTAATTTTAGTCAGAAATATATGTTGTTACACTTTAATTATCTTTTACAAATAAATATAAGAAATATTAATTTCACATCTATATTATATATCAAAATTCTCCCCCAAAAAAGCAATATGTACGTGTTCCGAAATGAAATCGACAAAGAAGGCTAAACGATATTGTTCCTATAAGATTTATCGAATCAGAAATACAATCTATCCCCGCGCCAATCGAATGTTACGAACAGGTCATTTTACCAGTAGTTTCAAACTGTGTAGAAAATTTCAAAGTTAGATGGCATCTCAAATAAAAATTATATATTTTTTTATGTCATTATGACGGAACAAGTTCGAGGCCCACCTGATGTTAAGTGGCGTCTGTTATTGGCAGAGGGTTCTGCAAATAACAGACGCATTTCGTCACAAGTCACTAATTGTATTGCACCCGTCACCTTGAGACAGATATTAATTTCATGTGCCTGATGTAATTTCACTGGCTCTCTAGGACTGTTGCCAGAAAACACCGTTGGGTGCTTGGCGACAGATTTAATACTTGAGGGTGGTCGCTAGCCGGGTATTCATAAAATGCCCTTCCACCATGCGGTGAAGCTCAAGCCCACGGCGGGATTCGAACCATGGACCTGCTGCGCGGCAGTCCATAGCCAATGCCACTGAGCCATCACTGGTTCAAATTTATGAGCTCAATATATGTATTTTCATTTATAAACATTTTTTGGATGTTCTTATAATCTTAGTGTCATGTAATATAGTGTTTAAGAGGCTTTACCAAGGGTGGGTGTATGTATATAACAAAATCAAGTGCTTAAATGACACTGCGGTGGAACCCGTTAAGTCGTACTCGTGCTAAAAAGACCACCTTTAGCATCTTCGAACCACTACTTAGTAATTCGAAGAAACGTACACCGACAAAGGAAAAAGATTCTCTAGTGACAATCGCGACCTGGAACTCCTGGCAGACTCAGCAATGGTAGCCCCCTCGATTTGAACGTGAGTTTTGGAAGACTGATGAATGCAAACAAGAAATATTTGTTCGCTGGAGTTTTGTAAGGGGGAGGTTTTATATCATTAACAGAGGATGAACAGCCAAAGATGGGGATGATGATGTTGAATACGCAATTCGTAAAGTTCTCTTTTAGTATCGATAAATTTTAGCATACATATTTAATAATTTTATTGAAAGAAGGTATAAGAATTGAAGAACCGTGGTTTATTTTCGTAAAGTAACTCTGGTGTGATATATTACACGTGTGAAGTTACTCTAGTGTGATAGTGAAAAAGTGTAATATTATTTTTCAATTCTCGTACAAAGGTGGTCGGCGTGGTGCGGCTTCGGCAAATTGGTTGTATTGTCAATTTGGGCAGTGCGTGCCGGCGCAGATGAAATGTTTATTTTCAATTTCCGCCATTTTGCCGCCGCGTCCGCCGCAGGATTAGGATGCGAAGCGTTACCACTACCACGCTCTAGTTTTTTTTTATGTATGCATAGTGGTGATTTTCACTTGTTTTTACTTTCATTCCATATACGTTTACCTTTGGTTGTGAAAACTATTGTAATTTAAATTTTGTTTCAATAATAATAGTACGATTTATATTTTCTAAAATACCTGTTACTTCGTTTGTTTTGTTTAATATAATGATTGTATGGATTAAAGTTTTCATTAATATTATGATCGAACTTAAAATTTGTGTTGTTCTTAACAGCAACAGTTCGTCTTTACGGATTTTTGTACTTTGGCACCTTCAAACTCTAGTTACATTATTGCACTTATTATTTTTTTTATAATAAAATGGTAATAGGGGCCTCTCATCGTCTACCGGACACGGTGCAAGACTTGGACTACTACTGACTTTTTTAATGAAAGTCCCAATTACTGTCGGATACGCGGATCGAACCCCATACCTCGAGATTCCAAAGCGCCCCTCTCGACGATCGAAATAATTCTAATTTATTCTTCCTTGATTTAGGTTCCTAGGAAAAGTGTAGTTATTTAACTGATAGTCATACTTTAAAACGTTAAAGAGGTATCTTCATTAAATTTTCCCTTCAAAGAAGTTTCAAATCGTTTTAGATAATTTACTAACCATTCGAGTGTATCTGTGCGAATTATGTCAAAGATCAGCGAAGGTGTGTAATCGCAGGCTAACCGCTAAGTAGCGTGGCGCACGAATTCAATCCCTGGTAAAGCATTAGCGGCATTCAACTTTTCCATTTGATTTGATAGATCAGGTTCAACTATTTTCATTGTAATGGAACTGACATTCATCGCATTTATTCTTCAGCAATACCGATGGTAAATTCGTAAAGTCTAAGCGAAAATTATGCACCAAATACAATATGAATCGGGCTTCCCTAGTAAGCTAAAATACACTCAAGACATCTTGAGTGTACATTTTATTAGTAAATGAAAATACAAATATTATTTCGAAAATGTTTTCATACATTTGTTTCTTCATTTACTTATATGTCATTTTCATCATGTTCCTATTCTTATCCCAGAAGTGAGAGGCCTATAATAATAGATACAATAATAATGTAATAGCAGACAGGATTATGCAAGTACATAATTGTAAAAAGCTTTGGCTTTGGTTGATATTTTGCTACTCGCGGACCATGAGCGCGCCAATGAATATGTATCCACGGTCGATAAATCCTTTCTCTCTAGTACTGTCCCTATATAAAAATAATTTAAAATAGAATTAAATACTTATTATAAATTCTATATATAATGTCACTCTTTTAATTCTATTTGCGCTAGTCTTAATGCAAGAAAATTATGGTATGCAAATGTGGTCGAAACTATAACTGGTTATAACTGAAGTGGGTTGCCCCGATAATGTATTTACTAAAATGGATGCTTAAATTTTACAGAAGAAAAAAGGGTCATGCACGTCCAACAAAATAACGAAAAAAAAAACAATTGAGTATAGCTACTTTGATCTCATCTTCTCGAATATTTATGTCACCTGCTTCACTATAAACCTATTTAACAACAGTAGCTTTTACAGCCCTAATTGTGGGTTCAAAAGTATCCACGTTGGTGGCATGGAAGTTAAATGTTAGCACATTTTATTACCCGTGTTTGTTCTGTGCTTGCTTTGAACGGGAAAGTGCCGGCGGGAATAGATAAAGTCGGTAGGGAAAGGGTTAGTTCGTATAATGACTGTGTCTCTCTGATCTTTGCTGACATAGGACAATGCAGGGTGTGCTCACCTGTCTGCTTTTTAGTTATTTTGCCGTTTCAAAGATGTCTGTTTCATCTTTGACCGTTTTTGTAGTTAAACTAAGACTATTTTGGTATTAAATGTGGTTGCTTGCATTTTTACCTGAAACAATACAAAAATATATAATTAGTACATACATAAACACGTTAATTCGAGAGAGTATTAAATCTCTGTAATAATAGTTTTCTAATCATTTATCTATTTGGTATAATACACATTATTACAATATGATATCATAGCAGTATCTGTTGATTTATGATTTATATTATCAGTAATATTTTCCTAAGCCCAGTTTTTCAATCAGTTAGTATTCCTAAGAATAAATGTACTAAAATTAAAAGAACGCATGTAGATTCGTCAAAAATTCAAAAATAAAATGTAAAACTACTAATATGTATGTCTATTAAAACATTTGTTTTAAATGAGTAGTAGTACTAATACACATTTAAAACAAATGTTTTGAATGTGTGTTAGTAGTTTTTCACTTTATTTATCTGATATGTATTATCTGATGATTAGAAAGCTGGGCCTTGGTTAAATTATTTAAAACCTTACAAAATTATAAATTTACTAGAGGAAAACACGTGCGGGAAATTCTTCCTCTCGTAAATTTGTAATTTTGTAATATAATCCGCAGAGCATGCGTTATTGCAAACATAAAAATATTAAAATTATTTAAAACAGTTCTAAATAGCAGTTAGGTACGTCTATTTATATAATAACTAGCTTTCCGGGCGCGGCTCCGCCCGCGCGTATGTCGGTTATCGCGCGCAAAAACATTAACCTCTTTTTGCGCAGTTGGATAAAAACTATCCTATGTTTTTTCCCGGGTCTCAAACTATTTCCATACCAAATTTCATTCAAATCGGTCCAGTAGTTTTGGCGTGAAAGCGTAACAGACAGACAGACAGACAGATAACTCTGTCTTCCTTTCGCATTTATAATATTAGTACTGATGTCCTCAAAATAAACTAGCATAACTACATAATAGTTATTATAAGATGGATAACAGTAAATAAGTTATTATAAGATTGCAGTATAAAGCTTTTATTTGATATGATATTTCTCATATTAATTATAAGTAAAGCTCGTGAGGTTTACGTGCATGAAATACTAAATGTTGACAGGGCAATCGAACCGTTGGCAACTGTCGTGGCAACTCTAGCATTAAGTGGCATTCTCTATACAGTATTTACGAAGATTGCTCCGTAATTTGCCTGACATTTTGTCCACAAAAGACTTTGTCAATTGCCCTTAATTTCAAACAAAAGTGGAGTTCATTCCAGAGACGTATTTAGAGGTATAGTCTAGAGAACTCGACGCTAAAGTATACTTGTATGGATGAGAAGCTATCAATTAAACGTAAAGTTTTTTATACCACATAATTAATCACAAAATGCCCTACCACCACACTACAACTACTGCAATCCTAAGACAATAACCGGGACCGATCGCGACGGTTTAAACGTGCCGTTTGAAGTACGATAGCACTCAATAGTAATGTCACTAGCGGTCACCCATCCAACTCATGAATACTGCGGACGTTGCTTAACTTTACTGATCGGTTAAAAACGGCTAAGGAAACTACTACGAGCGCTTCAGATTGTAATTTCAATGTTCAAGTTTCACCAATATGTCCAATTCAAATTCAAATTCAAAATCATTTATTCAATTTAGGCGTCTACGACGCTCTTATGAAGGTCAATTACAAATTTTAATATTGAAATATACTACATTGTACTGCCACGTTCAGCAAAAAAAAATTATAGAGGCACAGCGAGAAGAACGGGCAAGAAACTCGGGGCCATTCTTTTAAACATCTTTTAACAATGTTTTATATACAATATAATACGATTATTACAATATTTGTTTATATTACGTAGGTGACAGGTGATAGCTTGGCAGAAGCGGAACTTTCCAAGCATCTTTGTCGTTTAAGTAATCACAAACTTTGTAGTATGATTTCGTAATCAAAATATTTTTCACATGCAACTTGAATTTTTCTTCTGTGAGCATTGATATATGTTCGGGAATTTTGTTATAAAACCGCACACAATTACCTGAAAAGGACCTTTTATTTGTCTTTGCTAGTATAAAACCTGGTACTGCTATTTTATATTTATTCCTAGTGTTGTAATCGTGGTTGTCACTATTTAATTTAAATTTACTCAATTTTTTCCGAACATACATAATATTTTCAAATATATACAGACTCGGTAAAGTTAATATATCAATTTCTTTAAAAATATCCCTTAGAGATTCCATAGGATCCATTTCATATATGGCTTCCAAATTCCTTGGTCAGTTTAATAAAAAGAAAGAAAATATATTTATTTGACACAAACAACTTGAATTATGTACAATATATGGAGTATATGGGTACGTTTAATGCAGTAAATAAGTTTAGAGATAGTAGGTATACCAACATATATATTATCTATATAGACTATATATTTATGCGTGTCAAATGGGCTCCATCTCAGCATAATGCCGAGTGCACTGAGCACGTGCCGCTGGTTTTCAGATGAACCCCCTCACGCGGTCGACGTTAAGAAGTCCTTACATATCGTTTTAAATATTTAATTACATATCAATAACTCGGATTCAGAAGAAACAGTATAAAAAAACTATAAATTACTGTCTATACAGTGTTGTGCTTTGTTCTTTTTCCATTTTGCATAATCTTTCTGAATCTGGTCAGCTTAGTTTAATCTACTTACGAGTATAAGAAGCCCCACGTACAACGTCCTATGTTATGCCAAATTCTGCCCTGCTTTAGTGTTTAAACTTTTGTACGATGACAAGTACCTAATGAGTAACGACTAATAAGGACAGATCGCTGTCTTTATCTACCACATACTGCCTAGTCTTTGTGTTCGTTCTGTTGAGGTACATAAATAGTTCCTTTAATAATTTACGGGATATACTTGTGGTTTGACTTCACTACATTTTGCTTTGTTCTAACCACAGTTATGTTATCATTCAACATTGATTCATTTACGTCAGTTTTTTTTCTTCTTTCTTCAACACAGATATTCAGTTAAAAGGTTTTAGTTTGTGGTCACATTGGTCATAATATATAGGTACTACGCGTACAGAATAATGCCGTCAACTAAGACGCTTGAAAAAGGTAGTTTTGATTCAACAACAGTAAATCAAAACTGCGACTTCATTAATGCGTTCTGCATCCTGCAGTCCGGTCAAATCGAACGGAGCCCGCACCCTGTGTGAATATCGTTTGTCGGTCATGGTAACCGATCAGCGACCCGAGCAATTTACATTTTTTTCTGTCTGTTCAGAAGGAATTTTAATGGAATTTAAATAAAGAACGTTTATTCTGGTGTGATATGAGAAATAAACTACACCCAAGATCAGATAACTATATATACGGCCTACGACGCCCTCTGCCCCACCAGCCGCTGCCCGTAGCCGTGCAACCCATCCACGTTCCTACTAGGTCAGTGCAGATTGTATTAACACAAAATATAGAAACCACAATTATGTTAGCACCCGGGCGCTCTCGATTTGACCGGACCGCAGGACGTAGAACGCATCCAGTGTGACAAGTTCTAAAGTTAACGGCTAAGAACCATCTCTCTCTTGAAAATGGGATAATGCTGCCAGCATGCTGGGCACGCTGCCAACTGGTAGGGGAGCATTCGGAGTGCCTGAGTCTGCAATGACTAGTAGGTTGTCTAAATGCTTTTATTGTAGTAGCTGTAGTGTTGTATATAGTTCGTAGTATTTTATATGATGTTATAAATAAATACTATGATGATTTTTAAATATGATAACAAGGACTATCGCGTGCTAAGCAAAAGCAGTACACTACAATATGGTCAGAGTATCTTAGTATTTACTGCTCTGTGTAACAAAATTGGAAATCATTTTAATATATAGAGAAAAATAACATAGATCCAAACGTAGGAAGTTATAGGAATTAGTAAAATATCACAATAATTGCTATTCTTATTTTGGATCTTATTCTTCTTGGAACCTCATTAATTCCTTCTTAATTGCTCTTATTATAATAAAGGTAGGTAGCATTGTGATAGAATAATTTATCCGGGTGGTTCTTAAAATAGTTACCTAACAAATATTAGTCGCTTATCGCTTCGAAGTTCACACAATGGCAACATTACCAAAACTACAAATACCTACGTAAATAGGTATAACATTAGCTATTGCAAGAGTTCTTTAAAACATACAATGAATGAGTGACTCCTATACACACTCGTATATGTTAAACACATTGTAACATGCAAGGGTTCCACGCATGAAATAAGAAACAGTTGAAATTCAATTACCAAATAGTATCATGTGAAAGTAAAATACCTATGTAAAATCAGCTCACATTTACGACATTCCCGTACACCTCATACCTGTACATGACCGAGTAACGTATCGCGTTTAGGCATTCCCGTAACAAATTAAATTGTCTCGAACAACGAGAACACGTGCAAACGTCGACGCGTTACAGGAATACCGACGGTGGGCTTATTAACAGCCAGTAATTAAATTATTAGAAATCTCGAGCCGGACTAATTAATGGGGAATTCCAACATTTCGGTCCACCTATCGGGCTTAATTAAAATTGACAAAGCTGTGGCGTACGAGCTCGCGCCAAATATCGCCTCTATTAATGGAATGATCACTCGAAACTAATTAAATTATGGAGGTAATGGTGCGTGCAAATGATACCTGGTACACTTCATATAGAGTACCTAACGCTTACCTACCACCGAGACTGGCGACTCCAGAACTTTTAGACAAGCAATATTTTATTCGTTGACTATATTCTATAAGTAAGCTCGTATCTTATGTATGCTACAATAGCGTAGCCAAGGTAGTGTAGTTCTATCAACTATACATAGTTTTTTTTTAATGTGGTTGTGACGGAACTTGTACTTGGCCCAAATGATACTAAGCGGTCTAACCGCTACCTGTAACAGATGCATTTCCGTCCGAACGAATTGTACTGCGCCCTTCATATTGAGACATCCAGCAATTAAGTCTCAAGTGCCAGTAATTTTTCTGGCTCAAGGACTGCTGCCGGACACACTGTTAGGTACTTCGAGACAGATTTTCTACTTGAGAGTGGTAGCTAGCCAGGCGAGCATTCGCAAAATGCCCTCCCACCATGCGGTGAAGCTCAGGCTGGCGCAGGGGATGAAAACATGGACATGCGGCACTAGTATACGCGTAGTAAACTAAATCATCTATAGTTCTTCAATACATTAGACAAAACTATGTTTTACAATGTTTCGTATAATTTTACAGCTAAAACTTGGGGTGAGCTGTACCATAAATATTTAACGCCTGTTTAGTACGAAAGGGAATGTTTTGGTGTTCAAAATCTCGTAGTAAAACCTGTTTTTACTGCGACGATAATGAATAGATTCAGGCGTTACTTTGCGGAAATCCATATTTATAACAATTATTTTAAAATTGTTACGTTTTACCTGCAGTTCTGCAACCACTTGCAAATTATAATTTTAATAAACTATTATATAATCAAAACCTATAATATAATTTCTCGCACTGGAAGAAGTAAGCATTTCTATGTTTCACACAAAGGCAATTTCGTTTACATCTCATCCCTCAAAATCCCATACTGAGTATAAAATAGTTGTATAAAATACATATATTAAATTGTAGACTTCTTCGCAGTTCTCACCAAAAGCACAAGTTTGCTTGCTAAACAAATATCTATCTTGACTATTACTTATAATAAGGAATAAGATTGACGTAGACTATATAATTGTTATAGGTAATAAATGTAATTATTGGTGACGAGTCTCACGAATCACGAAATAACAATGAATAACACCTAAGAAATCATTATCGCAAAACAACATTAAAAACAAAATTATAATAAAACATTCTTCGCACATGGTGTATGCAATTTTCATAACTTCCCTTTGACTCTCAAACTACCGGTTTGTTTGAATGCTACAATGTATCATGCAAGGGCGCAGCGAAATTAAAATGAGTAATTATAATAAAGCTGATATGTCCCATAATAATTAACTAAGCCTGATGAAGAGTGCTTTGACAAGTCGTGAAGCACGCAGCGCTTTTGCGCTTTTTGCAGATTATTTTATGAATCAATATTTTTTCTGTTGCACTCAGAAAGTACTTTAACATGTTCTTATTGTTTTTGTATGGTAATGAATTTGTATAAATCTCGTAGATTCTCTTGATTCTTAATATTATAGACCTTTTTTGGCACAAAGTGTGTTTTTCACTGTACTATTCACCTTACCTGTTCAATGGTAAAAAATAATTCATACTCGTACATCTATAACAATGGGGTATTATTAACAATGAAGTTTTGGTGAAAGTAAACAAGTTTGGGCAAATGGTTACAATATTAAGAAAATATACTTTTCGTGTTTTACTGAATATTCCTATTGAGTTCCAGTAATATATCCACTACTATACTTGGATTGGGCCGTGTCATCAAATTGAAAAATAATGAATACAGTTAAATCCGGAAGTTCCATCGAACATAATTATTCTTCCGTATATACATGAAATAAACAATAATATGTTTTTATACCACTTATTAAGGATCCATAAAACTTATAATAAGTGCTAATACTACAGTGATATTAAATAAATTGGGGTGATTGATGCTGTCTTCGAACAATGGTAGATTAATTGCTTACACCACCGGTACCCGAAAAAAGTGTTTGAAAAATGGACTATACCATTTGCTAAAAATTGTAGTTAGGATACAATTTGTGAGACTTTTCTTACTGTTTCATTTCTACAGCTGCAGCTTATTGCACCAATTGTTGTGATCAAATGTTTAAAGACTATAGAGCAAGCTACTATAGGTACCCAACGGAATAAACGAAACGTTAATATTACCGAGAATCGTTAAAATGTAACCAACTGCGTTGATCGCCAATTATGGCATCTTCTAATTTCCAATTATTGCCCTATTTGTTTATAATTCTGAGAACCTAGACATGCTACACTGTTCAACTGTTTGAAAAGCTTGTTAGTCATTCTTCTTTTGTGAACTAATTCATTAACAGTTTAAGCGATTTCTTTTATATCTAAATCCTTTAATTTTCAAGATATTGTTTAACTTCGAGTATTTACTTATCTCAATACTATCAATTTTAGTTGGGTTTGTTTACATTAAAGTCCATAGAAATAAGTATACAAACACATAACTGGATAAAATTTCCTCTGTGAAATATGCTAAGAATATAAATAATAAAGTAAAATTTTACCAAATAAATATAGACGCGTCAAAATTATACGATTAAATACATTATATATTATATAATCCATACAGATAGAATAGTTAAGAAAGATCTTATAGTAGAAAAAATAATTATGATATAAAGATGATATCCGTTATGGTACACGAGAAACTAACTTCGAAAACTTTGAAAAATATATACATCTGAAACCTAAAAAAAAGTGACAGAATTTCTTGACATGCTCACAAAAGTTTTTCAGCACTAGCTGACGTCATGCAGCGCTAATTATGCCTCGTAACTCCTGCCGTATCCTGATGTAGATTTTTGCTCACAAAGTAATTCGAATTCGTTAGAAACAAGATTATATTTAAAAATATTTCTTGTATAAAACGGCTCATGAAAACTCCGTTACGCGATAACATGCCACGTTTGAGCGCTGTCCCGCTGGCTGACGTCACACAGCGCTAATTAGCCTCTTGACAACCCACTCCTGCTATAATCGGAAGCAAATATAACAATATCTTCACAGATTACATAAATATGTTAAAAAATGGTGAACATAAAATATGCCCTAGTGAAAACTTCGGGGCAACTTTACGTGATTTGTCTCGGCGCTGTCCTAAAAGTCGATGTCACAGAGACCCAGTGGCTACAGTAGTCTTAGTTATCATCATCCAACATAATATAAATGGTAGAACCTTATGAAAACTCTCAGACATATTCACATGACACGTTTCAGCGCTGTCCCGCTAGCCGCCGTCACGAAGCACCACTAGCGCTAATTAGCCCTCATGACAACCCACTCCTGCCATAAAGTGGTGCAGATTTATCGCCACAGATTATTTATATTATGTTTATTAGGCGCCGCCCTCCGCGCCCACCCTGCTTTCCCGCTAATTGAATTGCCCGGATTTTTATACGTAATGTCACCTGAGCGGCATGTGAGCAAGTATAATCATGAAAAAAAAATACAGACGAATTGAGAACCTCCCTTTTTTGAAGTCGGTTAAAAATGAATGAATATTAGACGAATTACATAACCCATGGAAACTTTGGCATTAATATATTGAATAGCAATGGTTACTGATGTTGAATTAACCTTCTTAGAAGTAAATTTGTATATATTAAGTATATGAATTTAATTAATTGTATTTTTTTATAATAATATAAATCAATATATGATATAAATAAACTATGACATCATTAAACTAAATTTAGTTAGTAACGGAATCTATTGTTCATATATTATTTCTTGTTATTATTTTTTTTACCCTTGGTACAATTACGAGCATTATTGATATGTAAACATTTCCAAATGTTTAAATGAAGAGATTTTTTTATTTATTCTTATAATTCTAATCAAAATAATTGTGATACGGTTAAATGGTTCAATAATTTAAAATTGAACTTGCCAAATCGTGTACTTATAATTTAGGATTCTGTTATTATTAAATAACTACACGTATACTATAAATGCTAAAGTGTTTGTTTCCACTCACATCCGAAATAGCTAAAAAGTTTCGATGATACAAGGTAGGGTACATTATATTTCTGAGTACGTACTGAATAAGGTTAAGTTTTAACACCGATTGACACGACCGGCAGGAGCTAAAACATAGTTAAAATTGAATATGTAACATTTTAAATGTTTCTTTCGTGTATTAAAATAGAGAACAATAATGATTTGTTTGGAACTATTATTAAATATCTAACTTGTAAATTATCATCGACTTGGACACGACGTAACCACCGTATTAATTAACATGTGTCTTCATAAATCACAGTTACAAGGAATACAAGTTATTTTGGCAATCGTTCGCGTTATGATTAACAACGTCTCCACCCGTAACGTCTTATGATGAATCGACGGCGAAAATAACTGGTAATATATTTATAACGTTTATATAGCATATCACTAACCACTACTCGTTATGATAGAACTCTGTAATTACAATACTGTTATTAAGTTTCACCACAAAAATTGGAAATTTGACATCTTGATATTATTGCTCAAAACTTTGGGTTCAAGTGTTATTGTGCTATAATGGTATATTAATAACGACTAGGGGTTAAACCATACGGAATTGGCAGCGACTGTTTTACCGTCAAACCATTTACGACTTTGTCTCTATGACTACAATGAATAGTATCGCTTGAAAGATTTGCAGAAATCGAGCGGCTATCCTCATCAATTTTCATCCTATTCTAAACATATTAGTGATGGGGACAAAGTCGAAAATAGCTTGACAGTAAAACTGCCGGTTGCTGCCTCCAGGCGTTTTCCAGTTTATCATTTGCTTGCACTTGATGGTAAAGTGGAAGAGTAGATTTAACCACTAAAGCCTGTAGCAGCCACTAAAGTGTTCATGAACGTAGTCACATTTCTTCCTATTGTACCAGTGTACTCTCTCTAGTGTACTAATGGTACAATAACAATAGCAAGAAATATGACTTTTCGTATTCTCGCCTCAACTATAAAGTGTTAGTATCCACCAATATTAGAGTATATTCTGGGAAAATACTTTATACATACATACTTAATATTTACGTGTTGTACGAAAATACTATACACCATGGTGCTTATTTTTATTGCTATTTAATCATTAATGTGAAGTTATCATAGTAAAATATTTGTTAGTATTTTTAGCTACCAACATTGATATTTTATTGTCAGCACATATAACATATTGGGAATCCAATTTACCTAATGAATAGTTCACATTAAAAGTGACCAAAATCAGGGAATCACTCCCTTTTAATGAGCTTAGCACAACATTGTTTTAGATTAAATTAATATTAAACAAAAAAACGCATCTTCAAAATAATTTAATGTGTAAATTTAAAGAGGGACTATATAAAATAATGCTACGATATCTGAAGTTACATCCTTACGTATACTCATCTGCGTCTGAACTCCGAAGTATGTTTGTTGATTTGTTGCGCACTGTGTTCTGATGCTAATTAATTTTAATTGGCCGGGATGCAACGTCTATTATGTTCGAGGCTTTGGCCAATTCGCTTCAGAAACTAAGCTTCGCGCAATATTGTGAGCGTTTCAAATTTAGACAGCCTTAATTAGTGGTATCGTACGCTGTTTCCTATTTGTATCTGTAAGATGAGCTTAAGCTGCTATTTGTATAGCTTCTAATTCTAGTAATAGCAAGCTTGCATTATTTTCTTGTACAGCACAGTTTTGTTTACAGTCAATTTTAATCAGTTTCTAATGTTTATCTTTACTACAATTTGTTACATTGCCCAGTTAATGTCAAAACGCAGGTAGGCTCTCTATAACGTAGTCCCGTCATCGTCAAACAATTATTATTAATAACACAGTATTTATAAACATAAAAATATAAAATACACAACAATAGTTCTCGTTAAAAGATTATAGTAATACTAAGTTGCTACGAACTACACGACATTTTCTATCTCGCGCTGCCACATTATGGAACCAGCTGCCAGGTGAAGTATTTCCGAACAGTTACGACTTAGTAACCTTCAAGAAGAGATCATATTCCCTCCTTAAAGGCCAGCAACGCATCCTCGAGACCTCTGGTGTTGCGGATTTTTATGGGCGACGGTGATCACTTACCATCAGGTAAGCCACCGGCTCGTTTGCCCTCTTATCCCATAAAAAAATACAATCCTACAGCTACTACAATAAAAGTATATAGTACAACTGGGAGTGGGCTGGAGCATTTAGACTGCTATGACTTATAGGTTGTCCCCATATTGCTAGATGGGTTGGAAGCTATAGGTATCAGAGGGGTTGCTCACTCAATTTTTTGTAGCTATCTGACACAACGCTCGCAGTGTGTTAAAATTGACAAGTTTGTTAGTGCAGAGGAACCAATACACTTCGGTGTACCACAAGGTAGCGTTATCGGACCAACTCTCTTTCTTTTATACATTAATCAACTATGCTCACTCACTATTCCTAACACTAAAATAATTACGTATGCTGATGATACCGCTCTTCTGATCAAGGGTCGAAATTGGCAAGAGGTGTGTGAATTTTCTGAAAGTGCGTTATCAGTCGTTATGCAATGGTTAAACACCAATCTTCTGACGTTGAACATAGCCAAAACCAAATATATTACTTTCTCTGCTAAAATGTCCTCTCAGCCGCCCGATTCCTTTAAAATTCGTGCCCACACTTGCCAGCATATACATTCACAAGATTGCCAATGTATAAGTATAGACAGAGCTAATAATATAAAATATTTTGGTGTAATAATAGGTAGCACCATGACTTGGAAAGAGCATCTAGACGCAACTGTATCCCGTATCAGAAAGCTTGTGTATGTATTTAAGAATCTTAGGGATGTAACCGATTTGAAATGCCTCAAAATTGTTTACTTTGTATTAGCTCAATCAGTCCTAGCATATTGCATAACGTCTTGGGGTGGGGCTGTTAAAACACACATGCTGAACCTAGAAAGAGCTCAAAGATCAGTTCTCAAAGTGCTTTCAAAAAAACCTCGCAGATTTCCTACAACTGATCTATACTCGCTTTGTAAGGTCCTTACCGTCAGGCAGTTATTCATATTGAACACCGCACAGCGAAAGCATCGGGAACTGAATTATGATCCTCTACTAGTTCACTCTAAGCGTAGATCTGACAGGGTCTGTAAGGTTGAGTCACATCGCACTACATTAGCAGCCCGTCATTATTATTTTATAAGTAATTCCTTATACAATAGATTGAATCAAATTCTAAATATTTACCCACTCCCATTAAAGAAATCAAAAAATAAAGTTACAGAATGGCTACAATCTCTCACATACGACGAAACCGAGCAGATAGTGAATTTTAAAACTTAGGAGCTACTAGTATTTTTCATGTGACACAATATAAACCATAACTCGTAACTCTATTACACACTTACACACAAAAAACACACCCTCATACATACACACATACACCCTCTCACACACACACACACACACACATACACATAATGTTATTTATAAATATGCTTGCAATATGCTTAATTCTGTTGATTCTATGTATTCTGTGGAACTTATTGTACCCTAGTTGCTAAGGAGGAGGGCGTTGATATTCGCAACACAGTTTTTTTTTTTATCTAAAACTTTCGCGAGTGTCATCGTTTTTCATTTGTTTTTTGTTCATATGTTGAAGTTCCGAATAAAGATTATTATTATTATTATTATATTATTAAATGTAGACAACATATAAGTTATAGCAGTCTAAATGCTCCAGCCCACTCCCAGTTGTACTATATCACTGAATACCAAAAGGTATTTGAAAAATATATATTTTATATGAACAAGGAAAGTCGAAAGTAATTGTATATTTATTGTATATTTATAAATAAGATTAATAAAATCCGTTAGCTACATATAAGCTTATAAGTAGATAATGGTTTTTAAAACCAACATGTTATTTTTATAAAAGTAGTAAGTATTAGATTAAAAACAAATGAACCCAAAAAGTATACATCTAAAATCACTAAATTTAGAGCAATAATCGTCACAGTGACCAAATTAGATCCCATATCAATAAAGCTGATTGCACACTTGTCCCGGCACCGAGCCACGCGCAGGGTTGCCACTTCGAAATAAAACTCTCACTTGCAACAATCGTATTAACTTCACGCTCGTGCACCTCCGCTACTAATCGCCACTCCAAATTGAAACGTGAAGAAATCCCGTTCCAAGCTGTGTATCAATTATAGGCTTAGTAAGTTAATAAGTATATGCAATATTGAGTCAAAATAGATAGGATCATTAATTTTTTTTAAAATGTCTTAGGGAAGTTGCAAAAGTAGTTTATGATAAGCGATGGTACGGTCGAAGGTTAAGCAGGGTTAACCATCACATTAGTAGCTATTACTTGTTGCCTAGAGGAATCCCTATTCACACGACACGCCGAAGCTAGTAGTGTGTTGCTGCTCGTTGGGCATTCTTGTTGTCTTAATCTGCTCAAACCACATTCAGTTGATAGCAGTATTATTCTGAATCCGTACAGCACTATTTAACTACACGAAAGCGACAAAAATCCTGTAAGACCAACAGCTCAAACTTTGATATCTTTGCTCAAAATAACTCGATTATAATACGAGTAACAATCATATATAAAAGCATAGAGGATATTATCTTTGTTAGTCAATCTGAACATTCATATTCATTACAAAAACACGCGCGCGTTACTCATGTGAACACATTGTCTGTCTGTTACTCATGCTCGTCATCTATCGTGGCTATTCAAACATACTCCACGTTGTAGCTGTAGGGCTGCAACTGATGACATAAAAAATCTGGCAAACATGCTCTTGTTTAATCTCATGAGAAGGCTAATTGTCCGCCGCAGTGACGATGGTAGAGGGTGTAAGCGGGGGTGAGGGAGGGTAGAGACGCAGGACAGCACGTGACCTGTCACTCGCAGGGAAATTAAAACATTCCGCTGTTATTTTCATTTCGCGAATGCGGGTGCATAGGGCGTACAAATATTCATATAGCATTATGAATAGAGGAGACATGAGAATGATGAGAAATATTATTGAAACCAGCTGGGGGCTAAAAAGATTAAATTTTTACATGGGTCTCTTTTTATCTCTAGTTAGAAAAGTATGATGTTTATTATACAGTTATTGAAATATGTTAAAATAATTAATTGAAGAAATAAAAGGTAATTATTATTTAATAAACTAGTGCAGCATAAAAAGAAAATTGTTGAATATTGAAAATACTAAGTAATAGAGCAGTCATGTCATAATGTAAGATTAACAAAATGTTTGAGAAAAGAGATTACAAGACTGCTGAATGGACCGCAGGTAGAACACGACCACCTCGCGCCACTTGACAGCGTTTCTCTTATGTGAACGCCACTTCATTTGTTTAACAAGTTACACTATTTTAAATTCAAATATAGGTAGGTTTGTAATAGTCATATGTACACACTAGGAACTTAATATATTTTAGATGTGCTTCAGAATGAAGAACCATTTAAATTACCTAACTAAATATATAACCAAAAGCACACCAAAGAGACAAGCACGTTAGTTAAGCCTGAAGCCGAACTGGATAAGGGCCGGAATCAATGCCCCATCATTTGTTGCAAGCAGCCCATATACGTAAAAAAGCCATATCAAAGTCACATCGGCCGTTGCTGGCGGCGTAGGAAATTTAATAATTAAAAATCACCCCATGCAACAGATTACTTAACAGTCAATATGTAACCCTAGTGCAGGGGTCTACTGCACATTACGCGTTATCATTTTTAATTAAAATTTTCATGCCGCCACTAAGTGTAATGACGAAATGTTTGGCCGCCATTATCGGGTTCCGGATTTATTAACATTTTCATTAATTAAATTTAAGGTAAATAAATACGTTGTAATTATGTTGTACAAAACACACTGTTTCCTGGCACCGACTACAGAAAACATGTGATAGCTCCAATTAGCAGCAAAAAATTCCAGCTCTTCCAACAAGCTTTATACACCTAGTACCTAATTAGTAAATAGATTCCCATAGTTGACGTGATAAAAGGCAATTGTTTCTTGATGGATTGTTTATAATTGATTATATCATTTAATCACCATCAAACCAAATATTTGCTACGTAAAGTTGCATTAAAGCAATCTATGTAAGAAATTACGTAAAGTTTTGCTAATGTAATAGTTTGTTTTATGTATAAATCAAACGACAACTAACGATAAAGTCAAATATTATACATTCAATAATGTTGATAGGTATTAACTACACTCAGACTGAAACCCAATAATTTGCAACACGGAACAGCCTAACTCATCATCCCCAGGCAACAATTAAACTACACACTCGATCATCGACATGGCAGCTTTTGTATCACGATTTTCAAAGAACATTTAATTAAAATCTTCATACGCTTGATATAGAAAAAATAGCAAACATTCGGAGAGCTATTCCAATAGGCTAATCGTGAGTTATTAAACCTTCCAAGCAACCCACCTGATCGCCTCCCGGCTATAATAGAAATACCGGGGACTTATTATTAAAATTGCTGGTAAATTGTTCCCCTCGCCCCTCGGATTTCGTCGGTCGGAGTTAGGGATGTGCACTGAGTATTACAATATGAGTTACTCGCCTATCGAGTCCCAATAATACTTAGTACATAAAAATGTGAGAACTTAATGTCTATTCTTTTAAGGGCCTGTTTTCCGAATGTTCGAGTAAGTTCCGGTTATAATACCCAGAACATATTTATTACACAAAACACTATCTTTGAGATTCACAGTCATTGATTTACCCTATCCATCGGGTAAAGCATGAAACGCGCCGCATGTCAACTGTCATTTTTGTGATTCAGTTATTTAATGTGTTGGTTAGCAGCCTGAAACTTTATAAGGACATTCTGAAACGGGGCCTAAGACTAACTTACTCTAATAATTTATTTTATATAATCTCATCCGGTAATATTCTAATTATGAAATGAAATACAGACTTTTATTGGCATATTTTATGTACATACTTCTTTAAGAAAATTAAAAAGTTAAATTAAAGCATTGTTCTCCTAACAAAACAATGCTTTAAAACATTTTTTTTATTATTAAAGTGCAATGTGTCCCAACCAAGGAGGTTTCAATTCAATTTAAGTACACATTATCTATGGTGAGCGAGATGCGCGCGCAACGCGCTGCGCTGGTTCCGAGCCAATAGACCAATAACAGACTTTTTCCATTTTGGCGCTATTTCGTATATACGAATTTGAGTAATATTGTGTTGGATAATACTTTAGTAGCAAAAATGTCAAGCAACACCCACGATACTGATGATTTAACTCCACCTGACATTCTAGAAACAGCTACGAAACTGACGGATAGTCTTTAGCCACAGAGAGTTGAAATACAGGTAAAAAATAAATATAGCCTTATAAAAATAATTTAATATAGCCATGAGATTAAATAAAGTAGTGTATGCAACTGCATATAATTAGGTATTAAAACACTCGTGTAATCTTATTTTGAAACTCGCCTGCGGCTCGTTTCAAAAACCTACACTCATATTTTAATACCCTCTATTATATGACAGTTGCATAAACTACTATTCTGCATTAACGCCTGTCAAGTGAAGAAGCTTAATAAATTACAACGAAAGGAAATATTTTAAGCACGAGCGGTAATCGAATCTGCGACCATCCGTCCCTAGAGCCAGGATATACTCTGCCAATTAATCTATCGGTGTGAGTAAGTCATTGTTCAAAGTTATCCTTTCTATTGTTTAACCGTCTTAAGGGACTGAGCGACATCTGCAACCAAATTAAACTACAAAAAAGACAAATTTTACAAGTAGCTTCAAGCTTGTTTACGATGATGCAACCCGATAATTGTAACATTGTAATTTTGCATAACGCCTATAAAGCGAATAAGTTGATAAAGAAGAAAAGGAAAAAATTGAACCACGACCGGGATACGAACCCACGAACATCGAACACGAAAAATTATATGGACCGAAAAAAAATATTGACCGAAAATTACATTCGACTATATTATTCCATATCGATATTGTACTGTTGCGGTATCGAATCAAGCCTATGGCTAAAGTTAAAAGGACTAATACTACTTTAATTCTAGTCTTTCAATTTCAGTGCCAGTAATACCAGTATCGAGTGAAGACAACCCTAGTCGAAGGTGACTTATTGACGTTATGATATTACTCTCGTAATAATATTAATCCCCCATTGTAACGCGTTCCCAAAATGATTTCAATTGGTATTAATTAATTTGGATTTTAATAATGCATTGGTCCGTCGTTCCACATGCCGCTTTTATCGAAATATAACAAGTAAGTAATGCTATTGTAATATTATTATATCAATTTAAGCATATACTTATACGTTGAATTTAACGCTTTCATAGTTAATTTCCAGTACGAGTTTTATTATGAACAGCAAAGAATAAATGTAGGTATAACTTAAAATGATGGTATTTACTGGCAATAGTTACACTTTGACAGCTTTGGACATGGCGCTGACGAATAAATATGCAAAGAAGTGCAACTCTCAAACAGTTCCCGTTTTGATCGGATCATCAAGTTCACATTCATTAATAGAACACGTACAATATTCTAAATTCAATTGGATTAGTTAGTTGATTTGGCCCTTAGAAATGATCGCATTCGATCAAGGTACTGTAGTTGCAGCACGGTACACTTTTTAAACCACGCCCGCCGCCGTGGTAATTTTTTCGGTCTGCCGTTTTTGAGTTTAACTTACACTTCTATACAGATTTATTTGTAGCATGTCGTAGACCAACATTATTTACCTAGGAGTATTTGAACGTGAACTGAGACGTATTCCGACTAGTTTGAAACATCTGCAAGTTTACTACCTATGTACTTTTGATTGATTGTTATCACTTATCAAAAATGGTTTGTGTTCATTGTTCTCTATTATTAATCGTACGCTGGACTTGCGGATTACAAACTATTATTGTGCTTGTAAGCTTGCCTTAGGTAGTGTGAATTTTTATCGTTCTCTTTATGATGCTGAAGAGTTAAGCCATGATCCACGGCTAAACAGCAGTGTACGTATGTGTCCTGATGATGGTAATAAACGCAAGAGGTAACGTATTGTGTTAAAAGATTCCAAGATGTATTTTTCAAGTTATCTGTGCGTTTATCACGTAAGAGTATGTTTAGTTCTTTTTAATGTTATTGTGACGGAACAAGCTCGGAACAAGTCTCATGTGCCTGCAGTTTCACTGGCTCTCAAGGCCTGCTGCCGGAACACACCGTTAGGTGCTTGGCGACAGATTTTCTACTGTCGTTAGCCAAGCGGGCATTCGCAAAATGACCTTCCACCACGCGTCGAAGCTCAACCCCGCGTCGGGATTCGAACCATGGATCTGCTGCGCGGCAGTCCTTAGCCAATGCCTATGAGCCATCATTGCTTCGAAATTCGTTCGTAATTCGTTTGTCCTACGATTCAAGGGAATCAAGGCGCCCTGGACATAGATATCTTGTAGGTAAACCAATCATCGACAGGTATTGGTAATAATAACAATGTTATTGTTCAGTTCTGGGATATTAATTAGGTGAGTACGTACAACGTCTACCTGTTCACTAATTAATTGAGCGTATATTGGTGCAATGCTTAACCGATGTGGTTTGAACATTGAGTAGCTTGTTAGATTTCAGGATAGCTAAAACCGAACAAGGCTGCTCAAGCATAATTAAATGTTGCCATTTTAATGTTAATTGAATCTTAATATATATTATTGTTATTATTTCATATAAATGCTAGAACAAATAGTCAAAAACTACTATGTGCAAGATATCGCAGGTAACTTTTCTCCTTGATCTGTGGCGGTATAAGTCTATAAAATATTTGTTTCACACGAGGAAAAAACCCTGCGACCGGGTGATACACTCAACATTGCATTTCACTATGAAACAATAAATAAAAGACATGTCAATACTACAACTCATGAATATAATGAACAAAAATGGTACATATTATAAAATATGTATTATAATTCAGATTTAATATAAAAGTTAAGAAAGAAAAAAAACAATGATTAATTTTTTATAATTTGATCTAGGTACATCTAATTCGTGAACTTTAATTTCGATGGCTCCTATAAGATGGCTCAAACAGACCGCAATCGCGCATTCTTGACTTGTATATATATTACGCGCCACTTTTAGCCGGTCATTAAGGCCCTTGGGTACGTCAAATTCGTACTTTCTAAAGCGAACTCCTCCGTAACCGCTGAAGTTGAAGACTTGAAAAAAATATATTTTATAGATGAATTCAAGTACAACATTTGCAACATATGATTTTACGGTATTACTATTACTTTTGCCTTAAAAAAAATTCAAACTACATACTATTTCTTGACTTATATGGCGAACTCCTTCTAAACGGCTACGATTTTTGAAAAATAAATTGTACCATTAAATTTCTAGATTGTTATACTACAATTATAACATAGCATTTGTAAATCCATTGATATTTTCCTAAGAAAATGTCGAATTATTCAGATTCAGAACGCTTGCGGTTCCGAGGTGCTCTGCGCGGACACGGGCGGCAGTGTTGCGCAAGCGTTGGCACGGGGAGGCTGTGTCGCTCGTAGCTCCGCTCGCGCTTTCGACTGATAACGATCTTGTCTTTGTATTAGTGCATTGACACGCGAGATTCGTAGCTGTGTGCGTGCAATGATTCGCTCGCTGCAGAGGGCCAACTTGATTGCGACGTGAAGTATGCGCTGTGACGCTTTATTATTGGTATTTTGTAGACAAATTTTATTCGAATTGTCTCACATATGAAAAGAATCAAAACTTGAAATTGACAATGTTGTGGGTAAATTACAATGGGCGGCCTTATCAATAAGATCAATGAAAAGTTTTATAATATATGTACAAAATTAATTAGTAATGTCTATAACGCTCTCATGTTATAACTGGTTAACTAAAGATAATATATTTTTTATATTATGGTAAATAGTTTCCGGCTTTAGTAGTTTGTAGGGTACAAAATGGTTCTCTACTACATTTAGAGTTTGTATGGGGCTACATACATCTTTTGGAGTTCTAAGCTTTTCTTGATAATTGTATTAGGTGTTTTGATATAGGTTAATTAATACTACATAAAGATAACGTCTGCCAAGTGAAGATGGATAACGTATCTCGAAAATAGTGAGAGATAGGTAAGGGAGATTAGCACCGTGGGGTGCCGGGATAGAATTGCACCTCCCCATATAATCCCGTGGGTGTCGTAAGAGGCGATTAAGGGAAAACTACTGGAAGGTGGGCAGCCACGTGGGGTGCCGGGTTAGAATTGCACCTCCCCATATCATCCCGTGGGTGTCGTCAGAAGCGTCTAAGGGAAAACTAATTAAAGGGGGGCAGCAGCGCCTTCTAAAGAACTGCCAACTTACATTGCGATCCACAAGACGCCTGCCAAGTGTGGGGATTATGGCAAATACCCCCTTAAAAAGTGAGGCTGTGTTCAGCAGTGGACGAACTGACTGTTACAGTTACAGTACTGAAAATCGATATATAGGTTTTTCTGGACGTCCTTATTCCAAATTTGGAATTTATTTTTCGATGACGTCTGCCAAGTGAAAAAAGTTAGTCCGATATGGCTGAAAATCGATATCTAGGTTGTGCTGTGCGTCATTATTCCGAATTTGGAATGTATATTCCGATGACGTCTGCCAAGTGAAAAAAGTTACCTAGATTTGGCTGAAATTCAAAATCTAGGTAGTTCTAGACGTCTTTATTCCGAATTTGGAATTTATTTTTCTATGACATCTGCCAAGTGAAGAAAGTTACTCCGATTTGGCTGAAATTCAAAATCTAGGTAGTTCTAGACGTCTTTATTCCGAATTTGGAAAAAATTAAATCCAAATGTAGAATAATGACGCCCAGCACAACCTAGATATCGATTTTCAGCCAAATTGGAGTAGTTTTTCACTTGGTAGACGTCATCGGAAAGTAAATTCCAAATTTGGAATAAGGACGCCCCGAAAAACCTAGATATCGATTTTTAGCCAAATCTTAGTAACTTTTCTCACTAGGCAGACGTCATCGAAAAATAAATTCCAAATTTGGAATAAAAACGTCCAGAATAATAATAATAATAATATAAACAATAATATAAATCTTTATTTAAGCCAATAACACTTTTTCCAAATCTTGTATTGCAGGTGGTCTTCACACTTCGACGTTGAAGTTTGTATCGTTAAGACCTTAATTGATAGCTGTACAGTGCACAGTTGACTTCAGTACAATTTTTCACGCAAAATAGTTATAAACATAAATTTAACTTACAAATTATCCATAAAATAACATCTTGTTCAGTTTCATACATTTTTTTTTATAAATTATCCACACAGGTGGTATTTATATTTTAACTAAATTTGTGTTATTTACGTGTTTGTATGTATGATGCTATATGGTGATATATAAACTGAAAAATTCAGGACTTGATTATATAAATATGTTTTAATAAAAGGGCTGAATCTTCTTGCAAAACTTGTACGAATGACAGGTTATTTTAATCGGAAAACTCGTTTATGTAGCATATTACTAAAATTTGCAGATTTTTTAAAGAGTCTGTGTGCGAACTGAAAACAACCTAGATATCGATTTTCAGCCAAATCGAAGTACATTTTTCACTTGGCAGACGTCAACGTAAAACAAATTCTTAACATGGAATAATAACGTCTACAACAACCTAGATATCAATTTTCAGTCAAACCGTAGCATTTTTCTTCACTTGGCAGATGACATTGAAAAAATAATTCCGGAATAATGACTCTCAGCACAGCCTGAATATCGAGTATCAGACAAATCTGAGTAACTTTCTTCACTCGGCAGATGACACTGAAAAATAAAGAAAAGGAATAAAGACGTCCAGAACAACCTAGGTAGGTACACTATACATTTTCATTTGACGACTGATCTCAGTCGCAGTTGCAATTGCGGATACTCACTAGAATCGTACGGTAGGAATATAAAGTGCCATGTTACCGGAGCGCATCGCGCATCTGCATATTCTTTGACCGTTATATTTGTGCAGCGAGCGCGGAACGTATGCGGCGATGCGCGAGTAAAGTAAGCTCGATTAGGTCCAGATGCTCAAGGCCATTGGCGACTCTAATCGCCTTAACATATTTTTTCATAATAAATGATTTACCTCATAAGTTATGGGTCGGGACGAGATGCCCTGCATGGAACAATATTCATGTTCCTAATACAAACTCTTTTCCTCCCTCTATAAAACTCTCTAACGAACAAGACCTACTTTGCTCGCACTTATAGACGAACCAATTTTTTTTTTCGAATAGATGGGATGAGTAAAGATTTTAGTCACAGGGTTTCTGGAAAATAAATCTGAATGTACGTTAGTATTATATTTAGGACAAACTTATGATTCTATTTAGAAATAAAATTATTACAATAGTTTTATCATACTAAATTTTATACAGAAATATTTAAATATATCTGTTATTACTGACAAAAAATATTTTATGTTATTTGTAAATCAAAATACAAGTTTGTCCGTAACATGATACTAACTTTTTTTTATATAAACACTAAGTTGTAGTAACCAATAATGTTATAGTAACACCTACACTAATATTACTCCTGTGGGACAGGAAAAAATATCTGTACTGAAAGCAAAAAATATTTTAATAAAATGCATATTTAAAGTTTAGAGTCTCGCTTGGCCTGTTATTTCACTTACCAGGGCACTGTCCCTTGAAGCCTAAACACAGCAGTGATTGAAGGCAGAATATCTGCCGCTGCAGGCTCGAAGACGGTCGTACCCATCAAGACAGCCTCTTGCTTAAAAAACCTACCACCTAGTAAATCTAAAACTTAAGTTAACTTTGTCATGGTTGATAATAATAATAATAATAATAATAATAATAAAATTAACGTCCGAATTTAGTACCGACATCAGTATGACCTTTGGATTTGAAAAATGTAAAACTCTTCACTTGCATAAAGGTAAAGTCACAAATAGAAATAGCAACAATGAAACTGAACAAATCTGCTTTAAAGTAATGGAAGAAAAAGATACATACAAATATCTAGGTTTAAATCAAGGAAAATCAATAAATCATGCTGAAATCGAAAAAGCCCTAACCACTGAATACACAAATAGGTTAAATAAAATCTGCAAAAAATCTCTGTGTTCAAAGAATTTGTTTAAAGCCATCAATACATTTGCGATCCCAATTTTAACTTACTCATTTGGTATAATCAAATGGACTCAGACAGACATCAATAAATTAGAAACAAAAACTCGAACCACTTTAACTAAACATCATTACTTACATCCAAAATCTGCAATAGAGCGAATGACAATTCAAAGACAAAAGGGGGGCAGGGGTTTAATAGATTTTAAACTTCTATGGGAAGGACAAATTAAAAATTTAAGAAACTTCTTCTATGAAAAAGCAGCAACAAGCCAAATACACTCAGCAATAGTTGAATCAGATAATAATTTTACACCTCTAAATTTAGTTAATAGAAATAAAGAATTTACAAATACACAGCTTGCTGAACATACAAAAATGGCTAAATGGCGTGGTAAAGAGCTGCACGGCCGTCACATACATGACCTAGAACAGCCTCATATTGATCAGGTAGCTTCCAATAAATGGTTAAAATTGGGTATACTATTTCCAGAAACAGAAGGATTTACAATAGCAATCCAAGATCAAATTATCAACACAAAAAATTACAAGAAATTTATTTTAAAAGACCCTAATCTACTAAATGATAAATGTAGAAAATGCCAACGCTATTCAGAAACAATACAACATATAACCGGCGCCTGCCCTAGCTTAACGCAGTCAGATTACACACACCGACATAATCAAGTAGCCAATATAATTCATCAAAAACTAGCCATCAAACACAATTTGATCCCGAAAACAGTCACACCATTTTATCAATATTGTCCAAAACCTGTAATGGAAAATGCCAGTCACAAACTATACTTTGATAGAGCAATACTTACAGATAAGACCATCCACAATAACAGACCTGACCTAACTTTAATAGACAAGCTAAATAAAACAGTGTATATAATCGATATAGCAGTACCCAACACTCACAATCTTCAAAAGACAATTACAGAAAAAATAAATAAATATACTGAATTAAAAGAAGAAATACTAAGAATATGGAAAATGGACAAGGTATATATTGTGCCACTGGTATTATCTAGTACAGGAGTAATCCCAAAACACTTACTGCAATCACTCAAAGTAATAAACATCTCGGAAAACACTTATATGACCATGCAGAAGGCTGCAATTTTAAACACCTGTCGTATTGTAAGAAAGTTCTTACAAGACGACGTAACAAACCAACAATCGTAATAACATGGAGCCCACTTGGCTTAGGCCCGTGGTCCTCATATATACACCGAAATATCTTAAATATTTCGAGAAAATATAAATTTGTGAATAATAATAATAATTTTATTCAGAAATAGACGTGAGTATACTTTAGAAATAGGTTGAAGTTTTTTTTGTTAAATTAGTCACTTTAGCAACTATCGAGATTCGAAAAAGTATTGGTAATATTTGGTTTAAGGAAATTAGGCATACGTAGCATGTGCAATGCTCGTAGTTATAAAATATAAGCTCAATCCAATAGAGCTTTGTTTAGTTTATATATTGATGTTTGTTACATGTAACGTAAGCCATACATTAATTTACACACTACGCGGGTTGGATTGCCGATCAATAAACGTCAGTTTAGGCGTGTTGCACACGATTGCATTACTGGCTGATTAGCGGCACCGGTGGCCGCGTGTTATGCACTCAATTAATTAGGCGAATATCCGCTACTGAAGCCGACTGAGAGAGACTCGAGGGATACTCGCGAATGCCTGATGCGGGCTTTGATTATCTATCTATTTACTAGGATTACATTGACAGGGAAACTCTATATTGATAGGATAGCTCTGTGAGTAGTTGAAACGCCCCCAGCGTCGGACGATGGTACTAATCGGCATTATTTCTTTTGCTCTAGCTTTAATGCAATATCGAAGCCGTCGTTGGTAAGAAAATCTATAAGATTGAATAAAGAGAGCACAATTGTTTCGTCTTCAAAGCGCTTTCCATACAAACGCATTGCCTTCATATTTTAAATACCAGTTGGTATTAAAACTCGGAATATGTTTTTTGCATACCTACATGTCCTTTAGCTTAATTTATTATTTAATTTATCTCTTAACTAGCGACCCGCCCCGGCTTCGCACGGGTAATTACGACTATAAATTGAGGTGTAAGCTATCCTATCTTTCAATTTGGATCAAATTGCACACGGTGTGCAAATCAAATTGGTTCATTAGTTTAGGAGTCCATCGCGGACAAACAACGTGCCATGTAATTTTTATATATAAAGATGTAAAATGAAAACTCCCAGACAAAACGAGTTTTTCGAATACTTTTATAACAATTTAATTTTATGAAACACTGGCAAATTAGAAGCATAGATAGTGGGCTCAAAGAATGCATGCAAAATTTCTCTGAGTTTGAACACTTTTAAAATACTTTTTTTTTTTTTTTTTTTTTGCCTGATAGGTTAGCCTTTGACCACTATCTCACCTGATGGTAAGTGATGATGTGGTCGAAGATGTTGTACAGGCTAACCTAGAATTACTGGCTCTCAAGGACAGCTGCCGGAACACACCGTTAGGTGCTTGGCGACAGATTTTCAACTTGAGGGTGGTAGCTAGCCAGGCGGGCATTCGCAAAGTGCCCTACCACCATGCTGTAACGACTGCCATCCTAAGACAACAACCGGGACCGACGGCTTAACGTGCCCTCCGAAGCACGGAAGCGCTCAGTAGTAATGTCACCAGCGGTCACCCATCCAACTCCTGACCGCGGCGGACGTTGCTTAACTTTGCTGATCGATTCAGAATGGCCAAGCAAACTTCGCTACGAGCGCTTCACTTATAACGAAACTACGTTTCTATGAGAAAGTAGAGTAAAAGTATTAACAAGTGCCGAATTATATTTAACTGGTAGCAATGCAGTGCCCTGTGGTGCCGGGTTAGAATTGCACCTCCCCATATTATCGCATGAGTGTCGTAAGAGGCGACTAGGAGAAAATACTGGAAGGTGGGCAGCAGCGGCTTCTAAAAAACTGCCAACTTACGCTGCGATCCTCAAGACGCCTGCCTGTGGGGATTATGGCAAATACCCCCTTAATAGGAGAGGCTGTGTTCAGCAGTGGACGATCCGGCTGTTACAGTAATGCAGTGTTAATTATTTGTGGATGATGTCTTAAATCACGTTTTACAGAGAAGATATTTATCACTTCATATGACAACATATCTCGAAAATTATCTCATGGAAAATCGAATCTATCGAAAGTACTTTATCATGCATGTTGAACACTACTGCACTAATTTCAATCAATACTTAATCAATCGAATAGAATGCTATTTTTCAAAAGTTGCTGATCAATTCATCAGCAAACATTCATTTACACTCGATTCAACGTCAACTTGAATGAACACGATTAGTAAGTTCACGTGCTGAATACCAACTGATTGTGTTTCAATATAAACCAAATGCTCCCCAAAATCTTTACTGAAGAGCTATTTAAAAAGTGTGATCTTAATTATGCGTTTATTTTGTAAAGGAACGTTTACAATAGCTCATTGTGTGACGAATACTTTATTGACTGACTGTGAATGGAATCTGATCGTTCTACTGGGTAGTTCAATTTTGAATCTTAAGTCTTACAGCGGAAGGTTGAAATTATATTTGCGAGAAACCGAACCGTCATCGTGGAGTGATGTGTAAATAACCTAAGTGCATTCAGGTGAGACGCAATGTGGTTGTAACTCGATACCTTTATCGATGAGCTCAGCGAAATTAGATCACACGAGTTTTCAGTGTAACTAAACGAATTATTTTTTATTTGCGCATGAAAGTGGTTGCAAGGATTTGCGACCCAATTCACATTCACCGACAAAGTTTATTTTAAACAGTACTAACAACTGTAAATGAATTAAATCGCATTTAATTTATAATAAAACTATCTAATGTTGTTTATAAATATGTGTAGTAAAATAATCGAAAACCTATATCGATATAATGTTCAAAATTTTTCGTCTACTAACCTTAACATTTTTTATATATCAAAGATTTAAAAAAAATGGCCAAGCGCGAGTCGGACTCGCGAACGAATGGTTCCGTACCATTAGCTATACAACATTAGACTTCATATTTTAACCTTTCTGCACGTTAAAACAAAAGTTTTAACGTGCGCGAGTTCGAATCGCACTTGGCCAACTTTTTGTATTTGTAGTTATAGCGTCAATAGAAATACATCACCTGAGAAAATTTCAACTGTCTAGTTATCACCGTTCTTAAGATACAGCCTGGTGACAGACGGACGGACGGACGGACGGACAGCGAAATCTTAGTAATAGGGTCCCGTTTTTATCCTTTGGGTGCGGAACCCTAAAAAGTAACCCTCTTTTATCAATAATTGTTTCCTGTTAGTAAACAATAGCTTAAAGTTCTGTCTAAACCAAAACAATTAAATTTTATAAAATTCAAACGCCATCGTGGAACATAGATCCACGCCACATAGTGGATTAGTGGAGGACACAAGCAGACAAGGAATTTGTTTTTTTATTTAAATGATAATCATATATCGAATACAAAAGTGCGGCACGATATTGAGCTATATTTTCCACCCAATTTATAAAGTAAAATCTCAGGTGTTTATTTACATAATAATAATGCTATTTACATATCCAACTATTCTCGAAAAAAAGTTTTGTGCCTTAGAGATTAAAAATAGACAAAGTCATGGTGAAGGGCAAGTCACAACGTGATTTCTGACAAGAAGTCCTACCTCTTGATAAAATTTCAGGAGATATGGAAAAAATGCGAGACAACCAGAAGGCTATCATACTTATAAATTATGTAACATATCCAATGAATTTATAGAGCACCCAACATAAATAAGTGATTGAACAGCGGGAATAAATGCAGCTAATAAATATTTCAAACCCTCGGTGGCTGTTCATATTGGTTTTCATAAATATTACAAATTCATAATATATTTGATTAGCTTGCTTATTGGACCGGTTAATTATGTCCAATTAGAATAACGTTTCAACTGTGTTATTTGAAAGTTTATTTAAATTGTTAATGTTTTATTGAGTGTTTACCACGAAAGTGAATATGCTACGCTGTATACAAGTATCGACAGTGAGGCAGTCATGTCGATACATTATATTCATTTATCATTATTTATATTACAATACTGAATAATTATTATCACTTCAATTTTCCATGATGGAACAAGCACGAGGTCTACCTGGTATTAAGCAGTATCTTCTGCCAATAACAGATGCAGTTTATTATAAATGGCGAAATATTTGATTACATACTTGTTGACTAAATTGTTCGACTTCGATGTTTCGTTTTCAAATCTGCCAAGCTGTTGGTAAGAAAGCTGATTAGTTTAATTTCAACATTGTGGCTGGATAGTCTGATTTTACTTGATATACTACTCATTTTTTCCAAAAATACAACTGACCTGAGAAGTTGACCGAGAGTCGTCACGAACGAGGAAATTAATTGGCCTGTTTCACAACTACTTGTGAATTTTAGAAAATTATTTCTAGCGGATCCATGCTTAGATTACATTTATATATTTATTGAACAAAGCGAAATAGTCGCAACAAATAAATAAAGTTAAACCAGCCAAGTGCAAGTTGGATCCATACAACGAAGGTTCTGTAAGAACACAGAATGTACCAAGAAGTTTGTGTATTCTCGTTTTTAGGATAGCATAAAATAGCCTAGTATGGAACCCAAAAAAATATTCTAAAATACACCTAAAAGAAATTATAAGAACAACCAACACGCGTTCCTACACTTGGAATACAATTTGTTGATTGCAATTGCTAACATTATAAATAGCAGCTGATATCCTATAGAAGTAATATTATCTTCAGGTAATAAAGACGATTAAGTTTATCCCTCTACACAGGTTTATCCAAACACCAAGTGGTTAAATAGAAGAGGGCAACCGAGCTCGAGTTCCACCCAGGCATCGCGTTTCAAAGCTGCTTCCCTTACTAAGTGGATTAATTACGTAGATGATCTTCCACGTAAATTAGTCAGACATATTTTGTTACAGGCATTGTTGAGGTGCTTGCTTGATAGAGGGAGCCACTTTGGAACAGAGCTTGTATATATTTCAGGAATTTTCGTTCAATGTTTCGAAAAGTTAGGGGGCTTACAATGAGGTCCCAAGTTTTGGGGAGAAGATCTATTCAACCTGAAAGCGAAAATGTAAAAATATTTTATGAAAAAAAGTCAAAGAGTATAGCAGAAAATTATTTATGAAAAAATATACACCAATATATCTATTGACCATTTTGCCTTAATATATTGCTAATCCTCTCGTAGCGATAGCACGTTTTGTAGCCTTGCCGGAATAAATTTCGAAACGTTTCGGTTCTACATGAAGCATCTTCAAGAGACATTGATTCTTCGAGAACATTATCAAAACACTATAGATATATAAACTAATAACAAATACAGCCGCTTAATTGCCGGTCTAATCAGCATAATTGATTTGTTTACGTATTTACCAAAAAAACATGTAGTTATTTCGTAAAAAATCCTTAAAACTGTGCAGCGAATAATTTAAAGAAGATTATTTTATAAACGTACACATAACAGAACTTACATATACCGCTTTGGTCACTTTGAACTTTTTTAACTCCGTTCTAAAAGTCGTCACCTATATCTCTTCGTTAGATCTCTTGAATACACTTTATTTTAATTACTTGCCTTCCTATTACATTTAAGAAATGTAGATTAGGATCAGGCATTGGAAAGTTATCGTCAATCTCACATGCATACTAATATCCAAATATTCACGTCCTTGATTTACAAGTTGGTGTAGTCCTATTGCATTACACATAAATACAAATATCTAAATGTTCAATTCCCACAGCCTCAGTTAATTAATTCGTTCATTTATTATATTTAGGGCCTGTTTCAGAATGTCTTAATAAAGTTTTCGGTTGCTATGCAATGATAAAAATGACAGTTAACATGCAGCGTTTTTCTAGCGTTTACCGATGGATAAGTCAATCGATGACTGTGTAATGCAAAGATAATGTTATTTATTAAATATATTCTGGGTAGTAAAACCGGAACTTACTCGAACATTCTGAAACAGGCCCTTATTCACAAAAATCTTACAAGTAGGTAAATCTTCATAGCATGAGGAATCAAAGGGTTGAATGTATGTACTTACCAAAAACCTTTTAATTGTTTTCATAGTTCGAGATCCCTAGCGGCAGTCCATACATAAGATTGTAGAATCCCACCATGTTTGAAATTTTTATATGTATATGTTACTGATTCTAGTCACGATAGACAAAACACAAAGTTAACATAACACTTAAATTGTATGGAGACCCTCTTTTACTTTCCACTTTTTTGTTATTATTATTACTTGTAATGCAATCCACCATACCAACACATATTCAGCGAATTTCAACTTGCTACTTATTACACATAATAATTAAACAACTTTAAATGGTTTAAATCGCGTGTAAGTAATGAATTTATCATTATTTTTGTCCCGACGTTCAAACACCTTGCAGTGTTCGTGATCTCGGGGTGACTAATTGATTTTATATGTCACTTGAGTTATTCAGAAATTATTTTACACTACCGTCAGAAATTTTATTTTAATCATAACGTTCCCTATTCACGCAGTATTCGCTCACAGTGTCCAGTGGATACTTATTACGTTTACAAAGATACAGCCGGGCTAAAGGAACTGCAGAGAAGGCAGAATTTAGTACCAGGGACCCATAAAACAGAACCTGTTAAAGTTCCACTTTGCTCGCTTACACACTATAATCATGTTTTTGACTAGAATACAATCATTCAAATAAAAAAGACATAAGGCACACAAATTTTACTACAATGTAAAATAGCTAAAACATATAATGAGCCATTAAGTTTACATACACACAATTTGATCACACAGCTGGCCAAACAAATTCATTGGGCCGTATTTTTTTAATGTTCTAATCAAATATTGGGCCCGCGAACATATTTGTGCTCAATTGGTTGGAAGACCGGGGTCCTCACGTGAGAGCGTAGGGCTCTAACGCTGAAAAAAAGAACTAAAGCGAGTGATGAACTAGTCATGAAATGTTTTTAATTTTTATTCTATCGTAGCTTGCAGAAAATAATTCAGAAAATTTGTATCGAATAAAAACCAGAATAAAAAAAATATATTATGTGATTGTGACGGAACAAGCACGAGGCCCACCTGATGTTAAGCGGCAACCTCTATAACAGAGTTGTTGAGTCTCACGTGCCTGTAATTTTACTGGCTCTCAAGAACTGCTGCCGGAACACACTGTTAGGTGCTTGGCGACAGATTTTCTATTTAAGGGTAGTAGCTAGCCAGGCGGGCATTCGCAAAATGACCCTCCCACTATGCAATGAAGCTCAAGGCAGCGGTAGGGATCGAACCATGGACCTGAAAAGTAGTAGTTATAGGCAGAGGTTAGTCCGCTTAACATCAGGTAGGCCTCGAGCTTGTTTCATCACAATAACATTTAAAAAAAACTTTTGCAATTAGAACAAAAGGAAAAAGTTTAACCACGAGCGGAATCTGGTCTCAAGAACAGACGGCCGCGGGTTTGAATCTCGCACGTGGTTAAAATCTTTCGTTTTTACGTTGAAATTTTGTTAGCTTCTCCGCTTAACAGGCGTCAATGTAAATATTACATTTAAAAAATTAATGGTTTTCCATATTCGTATACAAATTTAAAGCTCATCGTAAAATTATTCTTGTTTGTATATGAGTATGTTTTACCTACAGATGTCGCTCCCACTCCTTTAAGACTGTTAAATAATGAACGAAAGGATGAAATCGACTATGACTGACTTCACACGGTAGCTCAAATTGGCAAAGCATATCCCAGCCCTAGGAACGAATAGTCGCAGTTTTAAATCCCGGTACTTTTATGGTAGATATTACAATGTAAGAATATTTATTGCTTATTACAAAATTAATTCCTATCACCAAATTCACAATATATTAATGAGACTTAACAGGGACCTAATTACACAAATTCAACCCTTATCGTGGAACCAGACCGACATGCAACACAACCTAAATTGATCACTAAATATGCATCAGCGACCATGCCGCAACAATGGGGCAGTGGACGACTGATTCAATTCCAATCATGCACAATATTCTATTAGTCATGACGGACAGGTGTAATCAATCTGCGAGCTTAGTGTGGCCCGCTGAAGCTGGGTTTGACGCAGCTGAGCGACCCGCTACAATAGTTGAGTACCAGTATAAAACACAATACACATATTTATATTTCTAAATATGATTACAAACACTGTTACAATAATTTTACAAATTATTGGAGCACAAAAAGTACCGTCTCCCCCGCGTCCTCCGATATCGCGTCGGATGCCTAAACCACCTCGGCCACCTGGACTCGGCAATTCTAGCCGAAATTATATTATTTAATTTTACTTACTATCAAAACTACTTTTTGGTGTTTTATAAATTGTGTACTACTTCGGGCTGGGCAAATTTCTCTCCTCAGATCAGAGAGTTGCTCACATCAAATAATTTCTCTGGTTTAAGTATCTCACTATCAACTAGCAACGGTGCTTGTTTATTTGTTTTGGTCCCATCTATATCGATAGGCGGTCAAATTGCCACTTCAAGGTGGTCTTATGTGTCACCTCATTAAAGTCGAGATATAATGTCTAGTTAGATATCTCATAAAACTGCAATAAAGAGTCCAATCACAGAAATAAATAAAAAACAGGTTAAACGAGTAATTACCAGACTATTATGAAAGCGAAGGTATAAGAAAGATTTTTTCTATAGGTAACATAAAATAGAAAAAAGCCATTTAATAAATTTATATTTACCATTTTAAGTTACGCCATCTTTAATTAGGTATGCTATCGGGTGAAATTGTAATTATATATAAGTTATCACTATGAGCAATGTAAGTGACATTGCTGATGATAACTTATGACCACGATTTCACTTACTTGTAAAATGTACTGTCTGATACTTACTTTTTTTTTTTTTTTTTTTATTGCTGATAGGTAAGCCTTTGACCACAATCTCACCTGGTGATAAGTGATGATGTGGTCGAAGGTGATAACAGGTTTAACCTAGAATTACTGGCTCTCAAGGACAGCTGCCGGAACACACCGTTAGGTGCTTGGCGACAGATTTTCTACTTGAGGGTGGTCGCTAGCCAGGCGGGCATTCGCAAAAATGCCCTTCCACCATGCAGTGAAGCTCAAGCCCGCGGCGATTCGAACCATGGACCTGCTGCGCGGCAGTCATTAGCCAATGCCACTGAGCCATCACTGCTTCAAACTACCTAGCATTTAACGAAAACGCTCTACAAGTCTATAACTGTATGAATCATGCATGCAATATATTATACCATCTGTAACCTCCGGCTCTCAGCCCATCCGTATTTCTACAAAAACATAACCCGACGTCTCCCATTACTGCAGCTGTCACAAACACCACTAATGAATAAATAAACCAAACAAACAGATAACAAGAGATGCCAATTAAACAATACACTAATTAATTCCAAACATTGGTGTAGTGGACTTAATTAGAGTAGGCAACATTATCACGGCCGCACACATGGACAGAGCTAAAACACAATGGGGAATTTAATATTTCATAACAATGATTCATGTCGATATATCCATATCAATTAGCAGAGACAAGTAACACGATACCAACAGTGTGTTTCTCATTACGTGTGTTTTTTAAACATTGGCACGTATGGATATAGTGTCTTACATAGTGGCACTGAATTCTTTGGATCTCTTTATTACCCGTGGCTCTACAAGTCAACTTAGTTTGATAATTCGTTTTACTACTGGTTCTATTCAGGCCGTCATTCATAAAAGCGATAATATCGAAGATGTTACATATATGTACATTCGGTAAAGTTTCAGTACCTACATCTCAGGTATATTTAATCAGGTACATAAGACTATAAAAACGGGAAGAGCGTCAATAAATTACCGTCCATACAAGCAGCAATCACTTTTGCATTGTGTAGAATAAGATGAGAATAAGGGATTATTTTCTATAATACTATTCTATTTATTAGATGTAACTATGTTTTTATTGAAAAAACAGGCACAGAATGCTGGCACATAACTGGTTACTGTATCAGGTGATCGTATGGTCAAAATGCAAGCCTTTTTTGTTAGTCTCCAGGTACACATCGCGCCCTCAGAAACATAAACTACTTTACGACAATCTCATAAAAGAAGCCGTACTAAGTCGACTGCGGCCTTTTTAATATCAGAGGCGAGAGCCGACCGCACTGTCCCACGAAACATTTTCCATTAATAAAACGCGAAAAAGGAATATTACATATGAAAAAGACATATATCCGTATCGCCGGACCCGCCGCTATCTCCTTGGAAGGTAATAACTTCTTTACAAGTCCAAAGTCCGAGGGATTGAAAAGCAATTTCAGCAGGACACCCCGCCCTCGTGCGGGGCCGGACTCGCCATATTTCTTTTTCGCCGCTACTGTAATTCGCCTTTGATTTAATCTCGAGAAACAAATCTTTGAATGTGAATGTTTAGTGATAGGCATCAGTGGAGCTAGTTTCGTTGATTGGATTTCAACCCCGGCGAGTGCCGCGCGCTCCCACCGTTCTGATGGTCACTGGCTCTGATACCGCGGCTATTTGTCTGATTCTACAACAAGATTGCATTTCTCATTTTCTGAACCCAATTTTTGTCTTACAGTGTTCTATTATTCGGGACCTAACTCGGATCTTGATCTGGAAATTTTGCATGCACATCTCTCGGCTTTTCCACGAATTAGAAAATGTTGCTACTTTTGGATGAGGTATTTGTATTAAAATTAGCGCTTGAGTTGGCACTGAGTAAACTGATATAGCATGTCCTCATATTAATTTGTAACGTATCAGTGGGTAAGCTAGAAACGGGAGCGGAGCCACAGATTACATAAGTGGAGCTAGCAAGTCGTGGGTGGCCACGCGTCTCGGTGCTATCGCCTTACTGTACACTGAGCAAACCGCAAAATATACGTTACACTGCTATATACATACTCCAATCTCAGTTTTAAGCCTACACTATGCAACTTATGATTATGCGTCCAGAATATATATATATCTTCAAGTACATCATCTACGGTTTAAACCTCGCACCACGTAGCATCTACTGTAAGAGGATTATATAGCGCGTACTTCTCCATACAAAAAGAAAAAGCTCTTTTCTACCTCTTAATATTGCCCAATTTTGGTGATTTTTGTGTTCATGTATTGAACATATCATAGACTAGGCTTGTACGTTTTAATTATTCCAGTTTTCTAAATAACTTTAAAGTTAGAAGAAACTTTAAAGTTTCAAAGAAAGCAGAATATGCCCTTAAGGTGTATCTTTATGAATAACTTATAACCCTGTTGGAGGATATCTTTACAATATTTTCTTTTTAGGTAGGTACTATGGAATGACCAATTTGTTTCTAAACACATTTACATTTTATCATCACATCCAACATTTCAAAACTCCACGTCCAATCTTGTTACCAAATATAAAACTGCGAGTGCTTTATTCTAGATCAGGAAGATTGTCCATATTGGACTCCTTTTTATATTTGCGTAATATAATGATGGCCCGTAAAAAAATCTGCGTAAAACCGAGTCAATTTGAGTTTTGCCTTTTCATCCAGCTACAAGCAACCACTTGCGGGGCTATTCTGTAAGGGAGTCGCAGTTTTGGTAGTTTTATAGATACGCGACAGTCATTAAAAATAATAGTTTTGTAGATAATGTGTACGTAGCGGTTTAAATATTAATTGATAATTCTTAAATTTCATAAATAATATAATATTTCTTTTTAAACAAGCGATTTGCCATAATATTTGTGAAACACTACAAGGTATTTACAATAACTATTGCAGAAACAAAACCAATTTAGATAACTAACGGCCGTTACAAGCCTATAAGCAAAGCTAATTTGAGTATGAATGTGGTTAGTTTTTCTTTTGTAATTCTATCGTTTTTAACATAAGAACTACACTTAGAGCAAGGGGTTTTTATGACTAGACTGTAAATAATTAAATTGTGTAAACTTTACATCATTTCGATTCAAAAAAAAATTAACAAAACTAGTCAGAGCTAGAGTTAGAGTAAATTATAATTATTGTTATCATCTAACTAGTTACAATACGCGACAAAGCAGGCGTGATCACGCTTTCTCAACAACTATTCAATGTATTGAGATAGATGTATTCTTTTCCCGAAGTAGAACCTAGTAATATATATGTAATAAGTTTAATTTTAGAGGGGGAATGATACTTATATTATAAATATGAAATTAGGTGTGTATTTGGTGTCACCTCTGAAGCGGCAAACGGATTTTGATTAATAGTTATGTTCAATTTGTACACGATCCGTTATTTTACTAGTCACTAGTCTCTTGTATGAATCGGTTCTGGAATAGCAGCGTTAGGCTTTCGGACCGGACCGGTGTCCCGGACCGGCAATACCCGGATTCCGGCCGCAGATCGCTATCGGACACTATTCCGACCGCCTTATTTATATAATCTAACTTGTGAGGGACAGACACCCTTTGCCGTGTTTCCTTTCGTTTTCCTTTTATATTGTTTAGAGGAAATATATATTTTGTATCAGAATGTCGACTGTAGCAAAGTCGTGGATATTGAAATGGAGTTGATGTTGATTTATTTTAACGATCACTTACTTTGATAATATGATTAAACTAATATATATAAATATCAGATGTCTCTTTAGCATAAGTTATTCTTGATGGGTACCACCTCAGATATTCTACTAAGAAACACTACTGTTTCTAGATGTGATGGCAATGTAACACATAATATTACTGGGCAAACGAGACATAAGAATAATATCTCAGAGTTAAGACCGCAGTGCAGTGTCAATCAGTGCGAGGTTGATGAGACAGCATCTATAATGGACAAGCTTGACCACTTGCCATCAGGTGGCTGTCTAATCAGTTATAATATTTTAGAAATAATTACTTAAATATGATGTTGATTATGATGTTGATAGCCTTTATGACTTTGTAACGATTCTATTAGTATATCGTCAAAGCAACGATAAGAGCCATTTATGAAGAAGAAGAAGAAGAAGAACGATTCTATTCAATGTCAGAAATTCTTAGACGTCATTTTATTAACCAAGTACAATAATGCAAGTGTACATCGTGATGAGACAGAGACAGATGACAGAGCATGAAAAGTGTTCGATAAAACGCACTTACACAGAAAATACACATGTATTTTCGATTTAGGTTTCAGTATATTATAAATCTTCATAAAATATGTATATTTATGAAATCAGCAATGACGTAGACTGAGATGAAAAACAAGTATTAACCACATTTCTTATCATTTAAGATGTACTCCAAAAATCTTCTTTACATTATTTTACTAAATAAAGAAAAATCACTTCACACCGACAATTCCTTGGCACTTGGCAGACAGACAAAACCAGAAAGAAATCTAGGACCTCATGACATAAAGAACACATTTACAAACAACTGGTCCAAAAAAAGAACACCTTATTATGGTTGTCATTTATGTCGGTTGAGTGAGACATTGAGCCCATGCGTCCAATTCTATTGCCTAAAAATAATTGAAAACCAAAAACTTTTTATTTAACTAGTATCAATATTCCAAAGAAATAACGTTTAATTCGAAAAGGAGCGAAACATTTGTGTGCAATTCCGAGGGTGAGTTAGGGCGCGCTCACGCGTCCCGCAAACCATTTTCTGCGCGAACGGAACTCTATATTGAAAACGATTGTAGCTGGGAACATTTTACGGATTCATTCTGCTATTTTGGTCATTTGTAAATATAATTTCATTTACTGTCAAAGTTTAAAAAACAAGTGAATAAATCGTATTTTCAAAAACTTATCATAGCGCTTGGTCGACGCAAAACAAATGCTAGCACTAATTTGTAAATAAACATTGCAATCTAAAGGGGCAATGCTGCCAGCATGCTGGGCACACTGCGATCTGGCAGTGGGCTGGAGCATTTGGGCTTCCTGTAGGCATTCAATGGCCTTTAGGTTGCCTAATTGCTTTCGTTGTGTATACTAATTACTATATTACTATTAACCTATATATAGCTGTAGTGATGTATATAGTTTGTAGTGTTTTGATAGTAAATAAATAAATATTTAAATGATCATTTAAGAAAATTTGCTAATGAAGTCTCAGTATAGAAAATTTGCTTCAGACTTCAAGAAAAAGACTCGATCTGACTGTATTTTTTGTGTGTATAACTAGTAAACTCATCATTCTCTACAGGGTGTACCGATTTTGGTGTTTTTTTTTTTTATATTCGAAAGCTGGTGCCTTTCATGTGGTCCCATTTAAATATATACTTATTAGCTTTAAAATTTTAATAATAAAAATAAATAATATGTACCCATATAAAGTCTAAAATAATCTCACAAAATAGTAACGTGAACTTACTTCTCTCTATAGATAAGATTTGCTATTATATTGTTATATTTTTGTACACATACATTATATGAACTGAACTATTATGATATTTGCGTTACAGGTGTAATTTAGAATAGAACTTTGAAATATTTTTCTATAGAGAAAATTTAAAAATAAACGTGTTTTGTGATACATTTATCCAAAAGAATATGATCAAGATTGACATATATTTTTATAACTGTTACAAACTAAACATATTCTGTTAACAACATTATAGAGTAAAGCTATTCAGCCCTTGCCAGGGCCTGAATTTTAAATAAATAAAATAGTTTATTCTATGCTATCAATGTATTGTAGATATGTGGTATGGTATAAATGGTTTTGATGATAACGAGCAATTTTCTTCTGCCTGTTCTTATCCAATGCTTAATGAGTCGACACAATATGTCTTAAGGTAATGAATAGATTCAGGCGTTACTTTGCGGAAATCCATATTTAATAATAACAAATACTTTTAAAAGTATCCTAAAAAACATTAAATAATATTTAAATAAAACACTTAAAAAAGCATAAAATTATATATCTAGTGACAATTCCGCCTAATTTTCCTGTTATCTACGTGACGTCATAAACATCACGCAGCCTAACCGGAAGAATACCCGACTAAAAAAACTTTTTTTAGTCTCAATCGTGCGCTCGGTAAGTCAAGACCTCCTGAAGATGCTTCGTTTAGAAGCGAAACTAGTCGGGTATTCTTCCGGTTAGGCTGCGTGATGTTTATGACGTCACGTAGATAACAGGAAAATTAGGCGGAATTGTCACTAGATATATAATTTTATGCTTTTTTAAGTGTTTTATTTAAATATTATTTAATGTTTTTTAGGATACTTTTAAAAGTATTTGTTATTATTACAATATGTCTTCTTCTTCCACTCTATTGCATCTCTACACCTTTCCTGGGGTATCAATGAATTATATAACACTTTTGTAAGCTATGTTTGGTGCAACATGGATATTTTTATTATATTTTTTATGACAGCTGAGCTAGCTTATGACCACTATCGCACCTGACGTAGTCGAAGATGTTGTTCAGGCTAACCTTGAATTACTGGCTGTCACGGGTGGAATAGGTAGGAAAAGGTACCGAAATACTAATATAAGTATTTCGGTACCTCTTCCTACCTCTTTGCAAATTAACCAGTGTTCTTTTTTATTCCTGCATCGCAACACTTCAGGACCTATTACTTCCTTATAGCTATAAAAAAGCCTGTACGTAATGGTCGTCAGAACGTAAATCCAGTATATTGTTAGTTACGTAGGGCATAAAGGATATTGTGAAAGCGGCCGCGATCGGGCCATTTGCTTTCTGCTTTCAATTTGTCGGCCTATGCCATTTGCAATCGTTAATCATCGTAGAATGTCCTTTGTAATATTTTTTTTAAACTGGCTGGAAGCAAATATCCGAACCAAGCTGGATGGCGACACTTAGGCACTACTAAGTGAAGTATACGTACATTGGCTTAAATAAATATATATAAGTATATAATACTTACAATTACGCAGCGATCAAATTTTTTCGTATGTGTATATATTATATGTTTTTTATTACCTGCAAAATAAACAACATTGTTAAGATAAGACCTTATATAAAATACAATATATAAATATTTTATTGCATCAATACATTTTTAAAACGTATTGTATGAAATACATATATACAACTATAATTTTATTTGTTTGATTCGATTCAGTAATAGGCACTGCCCACAATTCCCGTGGAATCCTATGATGACTACGGTACGTACGCTATATCCATTCAGTAGTGGAGAAATCTGCGGACTGGTAACAATGCTGACGATTCTCGCGGCATTTAAAACCATTTTGAAATAAAAATATTTATTTCTGGTATTACAATATTACTTGCAAGAAAAATGGCGTTTTAGATTTGAGAAACTTTATTTTCATGTACATATTTAACACAGGAAAAATCAAACATTTAGGCTACAAACAGCACGCTATCAAAAGACCCTTCTCTCCCCATCGTTTCCACGTCGCCATACATCAGCCGCGGCACGCAGCGTGTCCCCAACTTTAATACACTTACCGTTGACATTTTTCCAGCCATTATGCATTCTGCTAAACCAATACGTTCTGTAAATACATTCCGGGAACCACAAATGGTCTCAGCCAACCCTGTGATTCTAGGAACCTGAGTTTTTCCTTACTTATTCATATGTTAAACGTGAATAACCCGTTTGGTTGTCAAGATTCAATAGAGTTAGGTATAAGTACCTATATGTAAAATGTATCATACATTTTGACATTTTAGATGTATCATACAGTGGACATTATAGATGAATATAATTGCTGTAATGTCGTGTCGAAATGAGGTTACCGTATACTTTTCCCAAATATCCTTATTGCTAATAATTCTGACTACAATAATTTCCTTACTAACCTGTTCTGACAAAAAATTTACAGACCAACAGTCACACAAACATTCGTATTTACTATAATTATTCCAGGATCAGGATAAGTGAGTTTTTTGCCACGTGTTGTCTCTTCAGCAAGTTTAAGATCTTCTGCCTCGAAATAGCTGTGTGAAAACACTATACTGTCTTGAAACGAGAGGGGTAGTGTAGCAAGCAAGACTTAAAACCAACTGCTCAGATTAAGGCTAGAGTGTACGTAGCGCTCTCTTTACAAACGTGGTTTCGTAATATTTTAAATACAATGTTTCTTAACTTTTTTTTTCCTTAACTTCATGGAATTTTTCCTTCATATCCCTGAGAGTAATATCTATGTCTAATGCTAGCTAATTTTTCTCTTTATCATTTATTTTACCCCCAAATGAAAATACAAGAATTCCCATATAAAATGTTTTTTTCGAATATTTTTGAAAATTGTTAAATTTATGGAAAACTGGCAAACCGTAAGCGTAGATATTAGACTCAGGGGCATACATTTAAAATTTCACCGAGTTTAAACACTTGGTATTCAAAATATGGCGAAACTATGGTTATATGGTAACGCTGCAGCAGTATTCGTCTCCTCACTTCAACATAAAAAAGGCTAGTATTAATACGAATGAGCTTTTTCATAGTTCTTATAGATAACTTTGGGCAGTTCTAGCCACCATACATTACCATCTATGAAGTACGTCTCTATAATCAACTTTTAAATCGTCAAACTGAAAAGAACGAAAATAGGATTGACTTGAACGTTTTAGAATTGCGTTGATCACAGTAATAAAGTGAGGTCAGTTAAAGCGATGAATGACTGCGAACGGTCGTCAAACATCATAGAGCAATCCAATTAGAGAGCTAAGCTGAGCGTAGTTGGTAGTTAGCTCTACCAGCAATTTGTGCGATAGACCAAGACCTCTCAGTAAAGACATACAAACCAGTAAACTGGAGCTAATTATCAATATTTTTTGTCCAATCAAGCGTTTATATCAGGCACATTCATTTTGATTCGTATAGAATATATTAACTGTATTCTAGATCTTTTTTATTATTTTATTTAATATACCGTTCTTCACGCAGTTTTTCCATGCCTATACTCAGCGCTCTTTTCGTAATATATGCTGTTTATGGCCCTTGCTACTGACAAATATCATAAAACAATATAATGAATATATATATTGTATATAAATTAAACACAATTGAAGTGTAAATATATAGAAGTAATATATATTTATATCTTTTTAAAAGCTTGGAATATGTTCGTACAAATAGCTAGACAAAATGAATTTAAGATAAAAATTTGATATTATTAATCCAATATCTCATCAGAAATAAAATTTGATCATCTTAAACCTTCAAAAATTATTTTACTGAATCTGGGAGTTAAAAAACTTTTATAAAGTTATGTTACACTGCTCGTTCGGTTTATCTAAGACTTTGAGAAATTGCAATGTAACATAATTGATCAAGAATCTAAATACTAACTTAGTAATCTTTTATACATAGCAATACCTATATGTTACTAAGGCGATGATATTTCGCATATATATTTGTATATACATACACATATAAATACGGAATTTCATGCGAAAATTCTTCAACATTTCGTGCTCAAAGACCCTTCCAAACTTCCAAATGCATATTCATGCGCACTTTAGGAAACTATAATTAGTGAATTGAATGCTATTTTGAGCTTTTTGAACAGCGATTACATTATCGAACATTACATTATTTACTAACCTTACATCGTTTTACTAGAATGAACAATCACTTATAATTATAATCAATAAACCCGAACGAATGAACGGAACAAAGCATGATTAAAATGTTCATCTGATATCCGTTTCAACGCGGACTTGTTCCTGGAAATAATCACAACAGACAAATAATTACTCCCAGGTTTTATATTTTATTCCATGCTACCCTAGGTTCGAGTTTCACGGGAAAAAACTTAATTATACGGGCTAGTGAAACGCGTGTGGCATATTTATGCATAAGAGTCTTTTTTACCAAGTAAATTAGTATATTTTAATATTTCAGATTAACATAATTAAACAACAACAATAACACAAAAATAAATAAATTATTCAACTATGACCTAAAAATGTTACACATAAAAATTGTGAGCTCTGTTTTCTACCAAGAGGCAATCATAAGAGACTTTTTTAAAACCTTAAGAGCCTATTTTCCAAATAGTCTGTTATTTTTTTCAGAACGTCGGTAATACACAGCCAATGTGGAGTAATGAGACATATAAAATTGTGGACATAAATTAACAAAGAGGAATAGGATTGCATGGTTGTAGGGCATTTTACAAATGCCCATCTATATATGTGATTTTTGCATAGCCCGCGGTAATGCTTGTAATCATATTTAGAAATAAAATGATTTTATCTACATGATACTTTGAAGTTAGTTTTGAGTTTTATTAACCGACTTCAAAAGAGAAAGAAGCACTCAAGTCGACTATATTTTTTTTTTTGTATGTTTGTGATAGTGGTTAGATTGATATAGCTCTTTACATGGTGTACTTGACGATTTTTTTTACATTAAAGCAGAGCTTGGCGTTTGAACCCATTTAAATTAGAGTGATCCCTAATAATGAGGATTACTAGTTTGAGTCGGTTTTTTTTAAATTTTTGTATTATTTTATAGTTCAGTACATTTATATCCAGTTGAGAAATGAAGTCCAGCCTCAACATATGTAGTACACTACAAAGTACTAGAATTAACTCCTTATATTCATTTTTTCTACTCACAGGACAATACCTGTGTATGTACACGTATTTGTTTTACAGTGCTTACTAAGCAATCAGGCAGACCTGATGTAGTTTTTGTGCAGTTATTAAATTCAGGCAAATTGAAAGCCGATACGGTGCTGTCGCACCTGCCCTTGTGGTCAGGCCACTCTAAATTGCACCGTACGTACCTACCTACTTCTATTTATGTTGTCGTACTGTGAAATTTTTTCTTGCATACAAATGTACTCGTGTAAAAACAGACTATCATTGCGACTAAGATGTATGAAGTCATTTTGACTGAATATGTTTCCGTAAACGCCACAATAATATAATGTTAGATGCAAAAGTATGTGTTGCTTTGTTGCACACCTCAGAAACTGTTAAATCGATTTTGATTAAATTTGCTATAGTGCTGCATATACGATATACGAGTATAATCGTATATGCAGCACTATGTAATCGTATGCCACAGGTTCTGCATTAGGACATGGTATGCTCTTTATCTCGATTCTCAGAGAGAATAAGCCTGGCCAGCTACTATCATCAAGTAGAAAATATATCGCCAAGCACCTAAGGTGTGTTCCGAGTCCTGGAAAGCCAGTTCCTTTTTGAGCTGTCACCTGATATCAACTTCTACCACATTATTTCTTACAAATAGATAAGATAGTGGTCAAAGATGCAGACTGTAAGAAATCGATAAACGTAAACTACATTTCAGGTTCTCGAAGATTAATTGTGTAAGACGTATCAAACTCCCACTAATTATAGGTCAACTTCATTAGCTTACCACCCATTATGGTTCTAGTTGCCATCTGGATGTATCAACACGAACAGTCTCAAAGCGTTGAATCACCAGCCTACAAGACCTCTAACAATGTATCAGAGTTGTTACGCCTTAGGAGGTTTGATAGGAGGGTAGAATGTCGCAAAGGGTCAGCTGCGACTGGACGTTGTATAGTTATAGTGAGGACATAAGTGCCCAATTAGGCCGTTTTATTTGCTCGCCGAAAGCACAGGACAGCTAAGCTTTTGCAAATAAATCACCCACCCGTATCGTTATGTTTGGAGCAGAGTGGCCACACCATTGGCATGTCTATCCAAAGTATGCAGTTTTACAGTAACAGGGGTTTTTACGACGCAACGATAGATTTTACTGAATATGTTACTGGAAATGGACGCACGGTATTTAATTTTCATGCAGTTAATTGGTTTCGTTTTTCAGGTACAGCCTTTGTGTTGCGTAGATGGCTGTAGCATCATTTTGTGATTCGTGGAAGAGAACCAATATACTAGGTTTTCCAATGAACGAAAAAACATATATATCAACAACAACTTGGATATTTACACACCCTAACATTGTATGTGTACAATTGTATAAAAACCAAATAGTGCTGTTTACACCGTTTTTGGCACGTTTTTCATATCCTATACTCACTTATACATAGGTGCCACAACCTATGTAATTAAAACATATATTTAAAGCAACTGTTACATTTGTCTAATTGTTATTAGCATGTAATTTAATTAGTATGATATGGAATATTACGACTACTAGACTACTAAGTCCGCGACCTTATCCGAGGGTGAAATCGATTGCATCGCGCGTCCGTTGAAGCTATTAGGAAATCGAGTTAAAAATATCTTATGTTATCCAGTAAATCAAATGACATCAAAATCTGTAACCTCGTTTCAGAGTTATATGGAACAAACAAAGTGTCTGTGTACTTACAATTGCAATTGTAATATTAAATGTGATTTAAATCTTTATCTGTAGGTTTGATACCTATTACTGTAATATGGATTTGTGATATATGTTTCTCAACTTATAGTAGACACTTTTACTGCGTATCTTGGCGTGGTTAGATCTGTTTGATACATACACTCCTAATGGGTAGGAACCAAGGAGTAAGGTCTATTACTGTCTCGAACAGTGTACTCTGACACGGCAATCTGAGCGACCAGTGAGCGAATACTAACAATTCTGAAACGTTACTCAAATTCCTGAGCACAGGCTTGCAATTTCTTATTCGTACTCGGATTTTATTTGTGTAACGGACACGTCTTAAGTCTTTACAGACATTAATAAGTATTAATTTATAATCCATTGAAGCAGCTCTGGATTAAAACCGTCAATTTGGATTTTATTTACAGTATAAGTTTCATAAGGTATCATTTAACAGCTTTAGCATGTTTTAGGTCCCGTACAGAATATACCGTCCGATTTCACAGAATGTGTTAATACATATATCAGATTGCAAAAACGAATCGTAACGACAAAATGTTAAAAATTCAATGGTGATTGCAATACAAGAAACATGTTTTTTAACGTTATTTTTATTCTTCTCTATTGAAGTAACGTTACATATAGTTCGATAATAGTACTAAATTAAAAGTATAATAAAAAATTATAAAAATCGTACAAGTGCGAGTCTGGCGCGTGTGAGTCCGACTCCCAACGAAAATCAAATAGTGTTTTCACAAATATATTGTATACGAATCCCTAAGTTTTCAAATAGCACCTGGTTAATTGATTTTATAAAGAAGTAGAGCACTTACGAAATTTTAATAACTTAAACAAATTTAATACCAGCCCTCCAAACCAAAGTAATAAAAGTAGGACGCAGTTTGTGGCCCCACTAAATGTCATGACAGTATTTGCATAAAATCTGTTCAGGGCTCGCCGATACAAACTTTACTCACTTTGAAAGCAGTAAAAATCAAAATGAGCTATAAATGAACACCCCAATTCTTGGCTTGGACTTTTCAACGGCTCTATCAGAAAAAAGTTTATATTAAACTTTGTTTTAACGAGAATTGAAACTTAAGGTACCTACTTAACCTTCGCTAGTGAGCTAAGTTAGTTAATGTAATATGTGAACCTAATGTCAGATGTAAAATTAGTTTTAGTTGTCTTACGACTTGTGAGATAGACATATAGTGTAATATGAATAATCGTAAAAAAGGAACATTGAGAAGTAGGTGTTTTTTATGTTATTGTGTCAGAACAAGCTCGGGGCCCACCTGATGTAAAGTGGACTAACCTCTGCCTATAACAGATCCATTTTGTAACAAGTGACGAATTTCACTGCGCCCGTCACCTTGAGACATAGTTATTAAGTCTCATGTGCCTGTGATTTCACTGGCTTTTAAGGACTGCTGCCGGAATACACCGTTAAGTGCTTGGCGACAGATTTTCTACTTGAGAGTGGTCGCTAACCAGGCTGGCATTCGCAAAATGGCCTTCAACCATGCGGTGAAGCTGAAGCCGGCGGCGGTATTCGAACCATGGACCTACTGCGCGGCAGTCCATAGCCAATGCCACTGAGTCATCACTGCTTCACGGTGTAAAGATATATCTTTACATTTAACAATATGAATAAGCATATAAAACTTTAAGAAGTTATAAGAGATACGTATGGTATTATGTGGTTATTCTAATATTTTTTTATGATTATTAATATTATACTAAAGGTATCTCTCACAAGTCGTAAGACAACAAGATCTAAATTCGGATACTTCCCCAAAAATTTAAAGCTATTAATAAAATAAATATCAATATAACCAAGAAGAATATTATGAACAAAATTTCTCAAAACATTAACAAAAAATATTAAAACACCCATCTGTCTTTCATGAGACTTTAAAAAGGTCGAACTTTTTTCATATCGGTATCGAATGCTTAATATTAACAAAAAATTCGAGGGCGCAGTCGAAAGTACTTGAAACTTAATATTTTCGATAAGGGAAGATGTCAATGGGTACACATAAAGATATCTTAATGACAGATTTATGACTTTACTTCTGTAATGAGAAAATAGATAATGATAAAATGTTGTACTTTTTATTTCAAAGCACTCAATTTGAAGGTGTAGACCTACTTACGTAGTTCTCACATAATAATTTATGGAATGTACACCAAATTATAATGCAGTACCTACTTAGTCACTTAAAAGATTGAGTATTAATTACAATAAGACTTTAGTGTTGCATACTTGTGTAATAATAATAATTATTAATATTACCTTTTTATTGTGGCCCCTAGTATACATGAAACGGGAATTGTAATCAGGGAAAACAATATTTACAACGCAGACATAAAACATTGTATTGAATATTGACTCTTCGAAAAAAAACTGTCTTTGGTCCTGATTTTACATGATTTTTGACATCATTATAAAGCGTAGTTTAAAAAAATATATGATTATAGCCTATGCCCATACTAGATATAGTTTTTAAACACAATAGATATAGTTTTTAAAAAACAAATATTCATTTTACTTATTAAATATTCAAATTTCCACTTTTACTTCTCAAGATGTCTCCTAAACGCACATTTCTATCGATACTAAATACTAGCACATAAACTTATTTAAAATTATAATAATAACCACAGCATGGCCTTTTCATTAATATGTATGACAGACAATTTTATGTCGATATCATCCTGCGCGAGGTTAATTAACGTGAAGTAATTTAATTTACCTATTTTTTTCTTTAATTTTGTCGGAAATATTACATGTGCTTATAGTTACAACGTACACCAATTAACAATGGCGCGATACTTGCTCGATACAGTTACAACAAAAATAAGAGGTTAAAGTTTATCGAGGGCTAATTAAAAATTTTCTCGTAATTGCCGTAGTTGAATAACAAAACTTATTTATAACAGTGCCATGTTTATATAGAAAAATATAATATTTTTATTTATAAGCTTAAATTGGAAGTATTATTACTGTTTACTGATTAACTGACGAAAACAAAATTGTTTCATTCATAATTTGAGATACCTAGCTAGTGATATGTATTTGTAGATTCATTGATGTTATGAGCAAACTTTTTTCGTGGGCATATATTATATACTATCTATATATAATACATTTGAATGTGATGAATAATCGGTTGTGGGTACTCACCATCGACTCAGGTTTCGGGCATATATGGGCTATGTCCCCTGGTGACTTCACGCGTCTATAGGACCGTTTGCACGTTGATTAGCGTTTAATGCAGGTGTTTAGTGCTTAGTACTAAACACGTTTAGCAACTGATTAGCGTTTAGTATTCGTGTTTAGTGGTTGCGTTTAGAAAAGGCGTTTTTTTTGCGAGTAGCCACGTCCCGTGCTTAACTGCTTTACCCTCGACTCTCAGTGTGCTCAATGCCCGCCATATGGTCAGGCGTTTTCTTGCAGATATAATTTTGTAGCACCACTTGCAGTATGCAGTAAGTTACCTGTCGCGCTTTTGAATAATGGAAAATCATAGCGAAAATCTAGCTTATCAACATGTGCAAGAATATATGAAATAGAATACGGTCTTTAATTGTAAAGAAGTTAGTGTTTTACTATATTTCCTATTTTTGATACCTACCAATGCATTTTATATTCCTTTCAAAGTTGCGAACACGAAATTGCTTTTAATTATTAATATGTATATTCAATGCCGCAGGCGAGAACGATGCTGATCTACTAAACGCAACAGCTAAAGAGTAATCGACACTTGCAGTAAACAGGTTTACTAAACACATCCAGTATATAGAAATTACTAAACTGCTCTACTTAACACTAACCAAAGTGCAGACAGACCTTAAATCACGACAACAACCGCAACCACTACGGGCAATTGAAAAATGTTGCTAATAGCATGCGTAGGTAAATATATTATGCTACGTATAAGTTAATCATAATGATAATTATATTTAACTATGTACATAAATGAATATTATGGACATACTGTGATATTTTCAGTTCTTCCTGATGGAAAACAGAAGCTCGAAAATGGACATAAAAGCTATAAAAAATCTCTAACTCAGGTGTAATTCTTAAGAGAGTTAGATCTCAAGCATATTATTTTGCGGACAGAAATTCATGTCGATATACCATACGTGTTATTAATTACCAAAAATGTTATTAAGTAGACATCCTGCGCTCTTATGTGTTATACCAAGTTTCTGACGAGAATAAAACATAATTGAGTTAATGAGGGTATTTCTTAATTAGTAGTGTTCCGAACGAGCATATAGGCACACATACTGTACCAAGACGGTTAATTAAGCGATAACTCTTTAATTAACCTGCTTAATAACAGAGCATTTGCATTGAAGCCAATTAGGGAGTTGGCGGCGGGTCGATAGAAAATATTGTACCTATAGGTACATACTTCTATTTCGACGATTCCATGAATAACGCAGAATGATAACGAACTGCTTCTTTAATGAGTGCCTTATTCGTTTTAGAATCTTGTAGATTTTAAAATAAATATTAATATATTAATTATGACAATACTTTTTATAGAAATGCAGTTTGTATTGCATAATTGGATAATAAAATAACAAAAGTTCCGCCAAGCGAAATCAGCCATCTCCAACTCTCCAAACAAGCATGCAAAATATATAATGCTTCGATATATATGACGTATTTATAAATAAGACTTAAGGGCAGACAAGACAAGAGCCTAATTAGCAGCTAATTGCTGAACAAGTGCGTGAATAAAATGCTGTCGTAATAAAGATCATATAAGTGCACAGTGGATGATTCGTTACGATAATTGCATCGTCCGAAATGAACATAAATTAGAAAAAAAATATACTTATCGCATAACTTTACTGTGTGATTTAAAATTTAACGTAATACAACTTAAATTTGTTTTGTGTTTTATTAACAGCTGCAATTGGCATTGTTTTGAAGTTACTTTTCATTGCCTTGCTCCAGGTAATTGAAATATATATCTACCTACGGAACTTTACCTAACCCTACATTTGGATATAGTAACATTTTTTCCCATACAACTAGTGGTTGATTTACCAGCCAAGGTACTTATGGTTTTAATACCAGATTAACATGCTGATGGCAAACGGATGTTTTCCTTTTGGAGCACGTTTAAATGGTATAGGTACCATTTAAATAGCAACATTATGATGTAAAAAATCTTTTAATTAAATCTATAGACAGCTTAATGGACCGTGCAATTAGTAAGAATTATTTTTATTGAAAACATGGCTCAAAAAGAGTCCAACAATAAATAATTCTGAGCCTTATTATCTGTAAGATCCATTAGAATATTAGACTCCAGCTAAGACAGAAAAAATCTTAGAGCTAAGACATTTTTCTTTCTGAGGAATATTTTTATGTAACCTGTAATAAGTGAACTTATTGTGTAAATATTTTTATTACTCAGCTATAGATGTGTAGTGCATGTTGGTTAGAATGTCTTTAATAAAAACTATGTCAAATGTTGTATATATGTCCTTGAACGTAATTACGCTTCTGGTTTGCTTGATTTTCGTGTTGTTATTTGTTACTAAAAGTTAAAATATGAATTCCATACTCAATTACTTTTCTGAATAATATTGAAAATAAGTTCATAATTTTACGGAAAATTGGCTAACCAAAACAGCTGTTTCGGTATAACTATAACTATGCTAGCTAGCTAGCTAGCATAGTTATACGAGTATTATAACTGTAGGAGTATTATAAAGTATTATAATAATATAGGCTAAAGAAAATGAATGCGAAATTTTCACCGAGTTTGTAAAATAATTGGTTAGTGTTTAAAATATGACGAATCTACGTTGTATGCAAAGTGATACACAAACACTAACCATAACAATTCCACTTTTATGTAACAACCCAATTAATTAGTACCTACTGATTATCTCAAGCCTATTTTATTTAATGTGTGAACGCTAATTTATTCGAGTGAACCCTCAACAATCGCTATCAAATTTAAAGGACCGTGCATTAAGTACTGATCTCTGACCCTAATTCTGTTTTTGCATTTATACATCTATCACTGAATAGATAATACATATTCGACTAGAGATAACTATACCTCTATTAAGAAGTCACGTTCGAATTCAAGCGCGTATCATTTGTGTACAAACAGAGCGTACGTCGACAAACGTCACTGTCACGCCACTGAAGCTATCTCGGGTCGCGCAGGAAGTTCTAATGAGTGGAGGTTAACATTACTTTCTAATGAGAGGTTCACTATTTTGAGATATGGTTCGTCTCAATACTTCACTGTTCCTTAAACAATAAAGTAATGAGACGGGTAAGCTGTCAGACTGATACGAGTAAGTGCGCGTACGCAATAACTGCTGCAGTTTAATCAATAGGTTTCTAAAATTTAAATAAAACATAGTGAACACGAAAAGGCATCTAGTCTTAGACTCTGAGTGCTTTATTCATCTGCTCTTAGTGCTTTTGCCACGGATTACCTACAAAACTATTCAATTGCACTTCACTTAGTTCGGAAGAAAGACACGAGTTTACGATACGATAGATTTTTCCACGCTGCTCTTGAACTTTGTTTAGGGTGCCGTAGTACAAAATAATGGTTATTACTGTTATTAGCGTTCTTTTTGGCGTTCCTTGAGGGAGGCATTTATTCAACAGTGGAAGTCTTTTAACTGATGATGACTAAAAATCGGAACCCTATTACTAAGCCTCCGATGTCCGTACAATCGTCTTTGAAGCAGTTATAGAAGGTTTGCGTGATAAAGAAAATGAAAAAATAAAAACTTTTTGGGGTTTTAGAAATGCAGTAAAAATATTTTTCAGGGGGGTCCATTTACATGAGAAGGTATCTGAAAAATAAAACATTTTGCACCCTAGCATGTGAGGTATAAATAATAAACAAATAGATACCATCAAACTTGTATTTTTAGACTAGTTCAGTTACCGGGACTTTCTCAAAAATATCACTAGTAAGAAATTTTAAATTTCGGCTACTTATGTAGGGACAATATCCTCTAGTAAATACCAAAGTGGACGATATATTTTGCGCTTTTTGTCTTTCACGGGCTATTGCAATGAGGGACCTCAAAAAGCGAGGCCCGAATTGCACTTCACTAGTTAGGGATCCGTACCCAAAGGGTAAAAACAGGACCCTATTACTGAGACTTCGCTATCCGACCATCCGCCTGTCACCAGGCTGTATCTCAAGAAAGCTGATAGCTAGACAGTCGAAATTTTCATAGATACTGTATTTTTATTGCCACTATAACAACAAATACTAAAAATAATATAAAATAAATATTTAAGGGGGGCTCCCATACAACAAACTTGATTTGTTTACCGTTTCTTCCACGATTCTAATAATGGTGAGATGTAGACGCTTTAACTATTCACAGAATATTTAGTTTTATGTTCTCTTTAAATATAATTGATTAAAATAAAACAAAATAAATAATGAAGGGGCTCCCAAGAGGTTTTCGCCATTTATTTGCTAAAAAAAATAATAATGAAAACAGGTAGAAACTTATTATAAAAACTTACGCTCATATTTATATCTAATATATGAAAAACACGGGTGTTTGAGCGTGAACTTACTATGAGTCGATATCGCTATCGACAATGTTGAGTGTGAAGCGTGACGCGACCGCGGCGGACGTACCACACTCAAAATCCTGAGGAAGGCTTCCGGTAGAAGCCGAAACATTGTCGATAGCGATATCGACTCATAGTAAGTTCACGCTCAAACACCCGTGTTTTTCATATATTAGGTAGAAACTTGAAATATTGACCGAATATTTAGTTGTAAAGTGTCTGTAACTTGCAAGATTAGGTTACAGATAATGGTATGGAACCCTTCGTACGGGAGTCCCAATCGCACTTGGCTGTTTTTTTTTTGAAATATTGCCTATTAACACCTAGAAAGAAAGACTAAAAAAAATCTATAACCCTATTCTTAAGCCACGTAATAGTGATGTTATCTGTTAGCATAGATTTAGAATAACCAATCACTAGGCACTGTTTAGTACATAGTAATAACAATTAAGCATGACATTACGTTTACTTACGTACGTTGAGGTCACTTGACCATACGACAAGTTCAATTAATGGACTGCTGTATATGTAACTAGCTATTAAAATTCTGTAAATATCGTGTTTGTTAGCTATACCCATTGTGTTTATATACTACTTTGTAAACAAGTAATAAATTGTCAGTTTAATTAGGTAAAATGCGTCATAAAGTGCGTGGGTCTATCACGTTTTGTTGGGTTGAAAATAGACTAATTATCGATACAAATACAAAATCACGACGAAAGGAAATATATTAAGGAATTATAAAGTTAATTAAAAAATAATCTGGTTTTGAGGTCAAAGTACATGGACATCAAAAATATCGCTCTGTTTCTGATTAAATACTAAGGAAGAAAGGAACAATTGGAACTATGAGATAACATTACGGTAGCTCAGATTTTCAGAAGATATTCTGATTTCAGGGACAGATGATCCAGTGTTCGGATCCAAAATAGTATACTTACTCATTATTCAAAATAGTAATTTATGATACGAATGCGTAAAACGAATTATTCCAATCGAGACTACGATATTATAAGCACAAGCCAGAGGCGAGGGATTACAAAGCTTTTATGCTAGAGTCACAAGGAACATACGACTATTTTCAATAAACTATGAGTAAAATTTTCGATACTTCATCAACTATTTGTGTTATAATTGCGCAGTCAAAGTAACTTTTATGTAACGTGATTCTTCTATTTTGTCAGAGCCGAAAGTAAGAAACTTCTTGGTTACTTTTTTGCAAAATTAATAAAACACGCCAAATCTGCTGATGGTTTATTAAAACAAAACTGGAAATTAAGAAGAAATTGATTTCGATACAGACAGTCAAAAACATGCGAAAATAGGTACGTTTCGATTATACACACGTAATGGACTTTTACGAGCAAGTGTGATGAAATTGTTCATTGCAGTGTAATTTTCTTCGTTTGAAGAGTCGATTCACTGACTTTAAGATTCGATTCACTAATTTTAAGATGATCTGTTCTTCATACGATCATTATACCTAATTACTAGGTATAAAAAATTAAAAAGCAGCTATTTTAAAATTATGTTCCACAATCCCTCAACGATAACTGATTTTCAGAACTAACATTCGTATAATATCATCAAGTATTTTTTAATATGTATTTTTATTATTGCAATATCGTATGCTCCGCGAATTATATTACATAATTACAAGGAGAAAAAAAAACCAGTACATGACTATAACTTTACCTCTCGTTGTAATTTTTTAATGTGACCAATACTAAAACAAATCCGTGTTCAAAATTAAAAAATTGGGCATTAGTACCCATGTAAAAAGAATAATTTTCTATAATTGTCGAACATTTCAGACAAATAAACATTTGTAGCCGCCACATGCAGCGCGCGTTAAGAATAATCTTCACGTTTTCCGTTGCAAGCTCATAGTTGATTTGAATCGCCCCCTTAACAGGTGTAGTACCACTATAGATACATTATTTTATTAAAGAAGTTCATTCAAAATCGGTATCGCGTTGATTACATGCAGAAATCAACCCGATACCTCATCACAATACAATGGCTTTCAGAGGTAGTTTCCGCTACGCCGCGACTAAATGTTGGAACAATATACCACCGCCAATGAGGAACCTGCTGAGTTTAAATAGTTTTAGAGTTCAATTAAAAAATAAACTAAGTTTACATCAAAAAAATCAGGAAACATTAAAGCATGACACAAGTGCAATATAGATATGTTTATTAACTCGCCATTATTTTAAATAAATTTTTCCTTTCAAAAAATCTTTAAGTCATTTTTAAAAGTGAACACTAAAATAAAAAATATTATTTACAGAATTATATCATTATCATTATTGATTTTGCATGTATAAGTATCATCTTTTTGAGGTATGTCTTTTTTTTTTATTGTATTTTAAATTTGTTATTTATATTTTTAATATGTACTGAAATTTTGTAGCATTTTTGTCTTTATTTACTCTTTATTTTTTAACACTGTTGTAGACGTTATACTTCAGTGACGTCAACACTGGGTCCATCGGAAGACCAGCGCTGGTTTATAACTAGCATTTATGCTGAGATGGTTCCAATTTATGACGGGTAGCATTAAATTAATGTCCACCTAATGTTAACTGTTCAATACTTTTTTTTGTTTTATTTCTGATATGTGTGCTAATTTGATGTTACAAGATGTCGTAAATAAATATATTTCATTTCATTTCGATACCGGCCAATTTTCAATGCTACCTAGCAAAGCAGCAAAGGGTGCGCCCAACCCAACGCGTTCTGCTGTTTCCGCCAAGGCGATAAGTTCTTCTTTTTTGAGCGTATCTTACTGAATCATGGTCTTTTTATGAGCGTTTCATAAAGGTTACATTTATAGACGACAGCTAATAATGCTAAATAATCGTTTTTTGATAAGGTTCTTAATAAAGATTACTATAATCCTTCCATTTTTGATAAAACCTTTTTTTAGGATTTTTTGACGATCTGTCTTGTTGTGGCTGTTTATCATAAATTCAGCAGTTAGTTATATAGATAGACAACTCTTTTTATACTTAACACAAAAAAGTAAACATTATTATACAAATTATGTTAAATAATATATAGGTATTATGATAGTGATCTAGTGCACTTATCGTTAAATCAACTCTTTCAAACTGCCACACTGTTAGATTAGGTAATATTAAACGTATCACGTGCAATCAATATCTATAATAATTTAGTAATAAAATTAAATTGTTATCATTATCTATAATGTGCATGGATTAATATTCAGCGTAAGGAATACCGCTGGTTTTAGCTACTTAAGTTATACCCTCGGCTAATTCACATAGCAAGCAATGATCAGATTAAAGCCGAAACCACACCGCAAATTAATTAACCAATTTCCCATTTGTCTAAGTGGTGCTCATATTAACAAGCGTCAAAACACTGCATCAGTAGCGATATGAAAATGCAGGTACCGACCGGAGACCGTCTAATTGAATAAGCGCAAAGAGGAAGCTGCGTCTCTGAAAAACATAAGCCTCGGAAACAACCTAATTACTGGTGACCTTCGTAATAGGGTTGTCAATTTAGTTGCAAATTAATTTCGAAATATTTTAATTACCATAATTATACTGAAACGACAATATTTTTCCAGTATAGTTTATCAGTAGTCTAGAACTGTGTCAAAATGCGTGGCCGCTAGTTGACAATACGCTCACCCCCTATTGCGTGTGACAAAAATCCATGGCGAAAATTGGGTATTTGGATAAGATACCTTGCCTTTGAAAATTAGCAGGCAGGATGATATGTTAATAGAAAATTATGAGGTAATTTAAATTGACTAAAGCATATCTTTGGACAAGTTAAATATCTGAAGATGCTTATTGTAACACTAGTATAAGTATTTTAATTCTTAATGAGGCACGGTGCATGTATAAGCTATGAAATCACCCAATGATTAATTAGCTGAGCGAATTATTTACTGTTTATATAATTGAAGTAATTAATAAAGACGCTTGATATCGCTTAATTAGCAGACGATAAAGGTTTATGTTAATAAAGAACAAAATCATATTGCAATATCAGGGTCTCTACAATTTGGTTGTTACGAACAGCAGGCCATTGCTAAAATCCAATGCTGGCACTTTTTGAGTATTAAACATTTTAATAGAATATTATTAGAAATAAAACTTATCTGTACACAAATGTTTCGTTTTTTCAATTGGTGCTACATACAACTAGTGGGAAAAACTGGCAATGTGGCATGTTCTCTAGTCGGAGAAAAGTCGGCAAAAATGTCCGGCAATCAATAAGATTAGATTTTTCTATTTTAAATTTTGGTTGAGTGACTCTGTATCAAATCGGTCTGACATGGATTGATTTATGTTGCTCTTCACCATTTATAAATTGAAGATAAACAAGATTTATTGTAATAAAGCAAATAATACATACTCGGTTGCAATACAATAGAATGACTTTTTCTATCAATGAAAGTTTTCAAACGGCTAATCTTATCTACATACAATTTTGCGTCTTCGTGTATATGCTACATAATAGTTTCTAAATTGAAAGTTAAAAAGACGACATGTGAACAGAGTGTCTGTTGTATCTCGGCCCCAAATTAGTATTAATATACAGTGAGGTAATGTAGCCAACATTCTGGGCACTTTTCCTTCCACAAGAGACTTATAACATTTTTGTGGTCTTAAAAATTGTATATAGGAAATATATTTTTTTTAAGACTTTGTGTATTTTCAGTAAATAAAATCCGATAGCCTATAAGGGATAATTGAATAAGAGATGTCAAAATGTAATGAGTAGAGTTTCATACACATATATGAAAGTGCTCTATTAGTTCATTTCAATTTCAGAGCTTGTGAGCCGAGTGAACCAAAAGCTAAAATGCGCATTACACAAGTTAAGCCCCAGTTGAGGGCTAATAGCTACGTTACCTTGAAAATGACGAATGCTTACAACATTTTCTCTTTTATAAAATGTTCTTTGATAGCCATTACACAACAGGATAAAAAGTCGACGAATATATAAATGAACCACGCCATGACATTAATTCCCGACCACGACAATAATCCCGGCAAGCCGAAGATGCTCGGTATTGTCCTGAAATTGACCGGAAAAGATGATCTGAATGTTCGACTATGACCCATTTTCTAACTGTTTACATACGAGTAGCTTGTCGGCTAATCGGCAAAACGTTTAATTGGCACATCTCTATTTTTATAAATTATCGAATAAAACCAGTGTAAGTTTTCATCCCTATTTTTTTAAATTATCGAATAAAACCTGTGTAAGTTTTACACTTACGCGTGTGCACAATATCACCTTTCTCTGCCCTTCTGTTTTTTCACTCATATAATGGTTTAACTATATCTTCTGAATATCTTAAGACCACACAAAGTCGGCAGCATGCTGGGCACGCTGCCAACTGGTAGAGGGCTGGAGCATTTGGACTGCCTGTGAGTCTGCAATGTCTTGTAGTTTGTCTAAATGTTTTTATTGTAGTAGCCGTAGTGTTGTATATAGTTGGTAGTATTTTATTATTAAATTTATTTGACCAACTGTAAACTGTTTCTTTTAACAAACTAAAATAAGTGACTATCTAGCACTATTTTATTTTGAAGGTTTTCTATGTATAAGAGAGTTTTAGGATTTTGTTACCAAGTGAAAAATTGTGCGAATTGCAAAAACAACGCAGTTCGGGTATCGCTCACTTTTTTGCAGTTAAAAATAACATCATAAAAATTCAATAGATTTCACTGACATGTACGTTATTGGAAGCAAATTGGATTTGCAAATTAAGCCGTTTCGGTGAGTGATACACATTTTATTATTTTGGACCCATAAACAGGGTTCTGTTTATGACAGATTCAGGCGAACTATCGTTTGGATGAGTAGGCCGTTTGCCTTGTAGAAGAAACAAGTAGAAAACTACTCGTTTCTTCTATGGCTCCAAAACGAAACTGTCAAAAGTGCTGCTTATAAAGATAAACCAATCACATATATATATTATACTGTGAACGGAATTGTCGTTCTTTTTTAACAGACCTCAAAAAAAAGGGGAGGTTATCTGTTCAACTGTATATTTTTTTGTGTGTGTTAGTTTTACCTCATAACTCTGACAGGGTTTACCGATTTTGATGTTTTTCTTTTACATTAGAAAACTGTTGCTTGTCATATGATCCCATCTAAATTTGACTGAGAGCTGATGAGTTGTGTTTGAGTTATCCCTAATAACGCGTATTTTATAAGGTTTTTTTTGTTAAATTTGTAATTATTCACTTATATGCGTGTAGCAAGCCTGTCAGAATTTTCAGAAACACTAGGTAAACCACGTAACCCATGGTTCAGATACTTATGATTTAAAAGTACTTAATATAAATACTAAAAATTATGAACAAATTAGATATAAAATAAAATATGTGAAAGTATTAAACATATTCTTAACGAATATTTTTACATGGATATTTCGTTATAACCGTTAGATACGGAATCATGGACGCAAGAGAGTAATTCACTCATGGCTATTTTATATTCTACAATACTCGTAGAGGCATATTCGATTCTGGTTTTAATTGGATTAGTATCGGTACGGTTATCAATTAAAGAGTAATTTGGTGATCGATACCACTCAGATAGATGAATTTATATGCTATAGAAATTGGGTTTCGGATTATTTCATTAGATTTTTGGAGATTATATCGTAATGATGTTAGGTTGATGTGAAATATGGATGTCAACTTATACTTGCTAGGTATTAGTGTCATATCAGCACTTATCGGTAGTAATTATTTTACTGTGCCATAGCTGTACTTTATCATATTCAAATTCAAGTAATTTATTTAACAGAACACGATTAGTATACATTATACAATAGCATACTAGGTGGTAGAGTATCTGAAATTTAGTAGCTCGTATCATTGCCTCATGTGGCGTACAAATAAAAAAAAACAAAGACCATTAATATTTCAACCTATTGTTCATTACAAGTACGTTGAAATTATAGAAATCGATATATCAAAATACTAATATCAAAGCGTTGAAATTCAAAATTTACAATAGGCAATTTTATTTTTAGTTATTATTTATGGAAACTTAAACATTCTTGTCAATAAGAAATTCAATAATAATTTTCATTCGTAACATTTTGGGATAATGCTCTTTTAAGTTTTTGTTTAAACATTACAATATCAAGATCTCTTAGGAATTTTAGATTACAATAAGGGCTATAAAGAATTTACTTTAAATATTAGTTTCGTCTTAGCGTCACCTGGGCAAAATTTCATCTTGTCTCATAAAGGAATTAATCTATCTTAGGTAAGTTGAGTGTTTTTCATTCGTTTATGATACGACGCAACTACAGTAGATGCATAGTAAAGTTACGGAGTTATTGGGTTTAATTATACGTATGATTATTTTTAAAACAAGCAATAATAAAAAAGGCTAACAATTAGCTACACGTCTATTGTGTTGTTTTATATATTATCCGTCATATGTGTTACATTACTATGCATTATAAATATATATATATATATTTGATGTATTTATCATAGTTTTTGTACGTACTATAAGCTAACTAAATGAACAGTACTATTTAAAAACGATATAATTTTCGATTGCATGCGTTTTCATTTCCTTTTATACGTAGCTTATGTATGCATTGGATTAAGTAGTATTTAATTAAATCTATTAATGAACTTTCCTAATTGGACTTTGGTAATGCAAGCTAGTGCATAATTGCATTTAATTGCATCACTAATTCAAAGTTAAAACATAATTGCAACTCTGTTCTTTTTAATTACGACTTATACGATCTTCATAATGAAAATAACTATACATTCAACGATTGAGAAAAATCAATTTATAATTTTGATGAAAAAAAAGCTCTCAAAAGCATAATTTGCTTGGTTATGCATGAGGATATAACGTCTAGAACCATTGTTAACTCTTTATTAAGCTTTTTTAAACTTTTATCATCCAAAACCCCATAAAATATATAGGTATATGTTTATACAAATATATTTACATTCTTTATCTAAAGTAATTAATTATTAAAGCCAGTATTCAGCATTTAATATAGTTTTATTGCGTACCATGGTAAATAGTCTAATAACTAGTCATTTTCATTATGAATAATGTTATAAAATATTGCTTTGTTTTACTGAAATCCCTTGTTTTTTGAGCGACTCTACCGTCCTAATGTGATCATTGCCTGGAGTAAGAGTGGGAATGTGAGTACACTCACAGTTAAAGTTCATTTTCCTTGCCATATTTCAAAGTCTGTGTCTCCTATTACTGAAGTAGCATTGTGTAGAAAATTGTCCGGACAATCGAGTGTCAGTGTAAATATTATGAGCGTCACCACCGATACTGACATTTAAGTGTTCGTTTTGTCATTTATTATCGTCATTTTATTACGTTAATTTAAAAACATTCAATTCAAATATTTGTGTAAAAAGTCTAAGCGGTAGCCCTGACCAACGCAGCGCCGACATCCGTTTCTCCCACTAATTTGTTTGTAGTACGAAGCGCAGCGCGCAGAGAAGGCTACGGGCCAATTAGTGCGGTCCCGCGTCCCGCTACTCCCTAATGACGGCCCTGTACTCACATGTCACTTCATTACATTTTTTATCGAAATTTTCTTTTTCGGTTTTATATACGCTAGCTTTTTATTTAAATAGCGCTAATGATCTATAAGCATTTAACGTATTATTATTGTAAACAGCTTTGATTCACAATCATAGATATTATTATGATTGATTATTCACGTATCTATTCTAAGCCGGCTAAACATGTGTTTATTCTTAAGAAGAGGCTAATGATAATTTATTTTATCTTTAGCCGGCTAAAAAAAGTTTTGCCGTAAACCCTTGGATAAAATTGAAGTAGCAAATAAAAATGTAAGAAATAAAATACTAATTTCGTAGTGAAGTGTGTGTAAAAAATCTAAACACTAAATAAACTATTCGAGGTGGTCATTCACCCATATAGTCGTTTAGTTGACTAAAACTAGGTCTAGCGCATGGCTCCATTGGCGGAACGCTCGCTTTGCTCGCTCGGCTCGCGCTCTGGCCTCTGTTATATTTAACAGTAACCTAACGCTACTCCTTAATTTGCGCTAGACTAGTATTTTGCCGTAGATACGTCGCCTGAGACGAAACTCTTGTGGATATTTATTAAATTTAGTATATTTTCATTAAGTTAAAATAAAATTTGATCTTCGGTGAATGTAAAAGCGCCGTTTTGAAACCTCGAAATTCTGAGTTCGATTTTAGGTTGACAAATTATGGGTTTTCTGAAAAAGAAGTTTTTAATAGCAGTTTGGAGACTAGCACTATATCCGTTTCATGACAATATGCTCAACCTCTATTACATGGGACCTGAATATGTCTGGCGAAATATGGGCTTCACCTCTGTCTTCGCTTTTGTGTATTTGACTTGACGATATGTACTCATTTTTTATTTTAATGTTAGTGTTTTTGAGTGAGCTCCTGGCAGTAATCTCAGCCTATAACAGATGCATTTTGCCACAAGCGACGAAATGCACTGGGTTCATCACCTGACACATAAAGTTCTACGTATATAAAATAACAACACTTGAATCGTGACCTGTGTAGTTATTAACTAAAAGCTCTTAGCCTAATAATATTTCAGGTATGGACCTTTTGCGGCTCCGGCAGTCAACTGATTAATTAGTGTAACACCCTCACTAAAGCCTACCAATTAGTCAAACTTAATTAATGATAATGCACTATCCCATCGTGTTAAAATATAATTTCACTTTTGTCGCGTGAATATGATATCGACGCATTGTTGTTTGACTCAATTATTTTTCATTTTGTAATATTATTATTATTTCTGCACAGTACAGTCTAATTGTATAACGAAGTCACTAGACTCGTTGAGTGTCATGTTTCTTCGCCTAGTTATACTGCATCAGCCGGATTTTCCACTGCTGAACACAACATCCGCCACTAAGAGGAGCTTTGCCATAACCCCACGCTTGGCAGGCGTCTTCGGGATCGCAGTATAAGGTAACAGTTTCTCAGTAGGCGCTGCTATCCACCTTACAGTATTTTTCCTTTAGTCGCCCCTTACGACAGCTTGTAAAGAATGGAGGGTGACATTCTATCCCGGCACCCCACGGAGTCTAGTAATACAGGTATGAACAATGTCCGTAACTTCGAGTACATACTTACGGTTATTAACTATCTTACAATAGTCAACAAACAGTATTGGACCTAATACACTCCCTTGTGGAATACCTAGCGAAGTTTTTACTGATTACTGCTTGGTTTCAACAGTTTTGTATCTTAGTAAAAGTATGTAAGCATGTTAGTAGACTAAAACTTAAAGGGTGAGACCGCGAATGCTAGTGTCCTCTAGTTGCACTATAAGGATGTATTGATGGTGGTTCCTTAGCAGTCGAACGCCTTTGAAATGTAATAGACATTATTAATTAAATGTCAAGCTTTATTTACGGCTGGGAAGACAGCCATCGTTGTCGATTTGCTCTAGTGAAAACTAATCTGATTACAATCATATATGTTATGTCTACTTAAGAAGTTGTGAAACAAGTTCTAAAATTTTAGAAAACTTATTTGTCACAAGGCTATGAAGCATTAGTGATTGGATTGATTTAATTGCCTTTTTGTGAAAGGTATTAAGCAAATGTAAATATTTTCAGCAACTTCCTGTATCAATTTCTAAGTAACGATATAGTTAGCAAGGTAAATGTAAACAACAAATAAAAATACATACTATACCAGCTTTTTTCTCTCATATTTTTGATTCAATGTTCCGTCTAAATAACCGTAATTGACCCTTTTTTCTATTTTACTATCTTTACAAGCCCATATTCATCTCGTTATCATATATGCTCCTACCCTTGTCACTTTTGTATGCGGAGTTGGTAATATGTTTTCTCTCACAACAGAAAAGATAATAAGTTATTTATGTGTGGCAGTATGTCGGACGCCAAACCTCCTTGGGTTATGCAGCGGATGCTCTCGTTAGTAGTATAAGCACATGCTACCTTTCGGTTAGTAATCGGCGTTAATTTGTTAAATGACCTGAGTGATTTGCAACACCATCTTCCCTACGTCGATGACGTCGATTTTTCCCTTTGTCGGCTATTACGATATTCGACATTTTAGCCAGGACTTCAAAATGACTTTTCTTAGGTACTCTTGTTTTCGTGTAGATAGACCCTGTACCCGATAATGAGTCTATTCAGTATGATTGGTGACTTTAAACTTACATCTCTGTGCAAATAAGCTTGTCAATTTGTTACTACGTGAAGGAAAGACACCAGCAAAAGGACCAGGACTTTTGCACTTATTTCATACGTAGAGATTTGTAGGGACTATTATAGAACTATGCCCATTAACTTATAACAGCCAATTTGCTCTACCCTTCGTTAACATATTTCATAAATCGTCACAAATAGCGCAACTTACCGTCAAGAAGTCAGATGCCAATGAGCGAAGCGTTCTTTAATTGCACCTTAATTACAAAACAGAACAAGCAATGTTTATAATTAAAACGAATGAAGCATTGCCGTAGTAGTGATGTAGCTTTAATGAACCACTTGCTAATTAGTGAATAAACACGGCGGATACGGGATTCTAATTGGCTTTTGGGACAAGCCAAGCTTCTCGTGTTTTTTAGAAACAAAAATGTGAACTTAATTGGCTATGCTCATTATTAGAACACAAAAAATACTGTACTATCCTCGTCACTGCTATAATATTTTTTATGTTGAAGAGTGACGAAAGGAACGGCCCTGCGGCCTGGTTTCTAAATTTTAGGGTTCCCTACATCTGTAAAAAAACGGAACCCTTCAATAATCAGTCGCGTGTATGTATGCCCCTCTATTAGAGTAAAGCATAGGCTAATTTATTATCTACTGCTAGCATATAAGCTGACGACCCCCTGATGGTACGCAGGTACCATCGTCATTTATTAAAGTCTATATTTTCATTTTTTTTTTTTTATACTGTACTGGGTAGCACTTGACCACTATCTCACCTGATGTTAAGTGATGATGCGATCGATGATGGAGCGCGCTTACCCAGAAGGTATTTATTCACTCGCGTTTTGAATACCAGAACCATCATCGATGCGTGTCCGATCTCGTAAGAACAAATCTTTTTACACCATTTTAAGAGAATCCGTGTTGATACCGGAGAGCGGGAAATTCCGCTTTCAGAAGTTTCGGTAATCATTTGCATGTTATAATTAGACATACGAAAACTGGGAAACCTAATAAATTAATTATATAACAAAATATTTTTTATTAACAGAGCAGTATAGTGAGTAGAGTAGTAGTTAGTGAAATGCATAATAATTCTCGAATATAGCTACTTAAAATCATATTTAAATAACAATCTCTTTAGTGTTATGTAGGCAATAATACAATTCTATCATGAAAATTAAATGACATTATAATTAAACATTATAACGAAGCTTTCTGAGAAATGGTTAAACATAATGAGTACACTTGATTCTAATTGGCACAGCGCAATGGCTTTTTTATAAGAAGCCACATAGGTGAAGTCATTATTATAATTGCGTATGTCAAAATGACGAAGAAGAAAATGTAATAATGTTATAAAATTCCTGCTGCTAAATCGATGTTGTTGCGATACATTTATTTAATTGTAAAATAGGTGGATAGAACGGAGTGGAAGAAGAATATGTACAAATTTACCCAATTTAGCCCGAGACAATAAGACTCTTGCCCAAAAGGAAAACAATAAAAACTTCCTATTTTTTTTTACCGTATTCGATACACCTTGTCAAAACTAAACCAGTTCTCCGTCCTTATTTAGATCGTACAATTAGTACGGTATAATTTCACTAACGACGGCTGCCTGATGCACGATGCAGGGTTCCATTATATATCATGCCCCTCGGAAGCTGCCCAGTAAATCAAAAAAGTTCGTACGTTTTAATCCGGGACCAAAAAACAATTGTTTAAAATTTCATCATAATCAGCTCAACCGTATTTCTGGTGAGCGGTAACAAACTAACACACACATACACACGACTTTCGTATTTATATTATTAATAGGATTAGAGTAGACCGTAAAATAATTGTGGTTTCCAACGGTCCAATACTTACAGATATTCGTATATGAGATATACTAAATTTACATGGCATCTCGATTATCTCACACATTCCCACATAAGAGACAGACTATTTCACAAAATTAATATATAGGTACGTATTGTTGATGATGGTAACGCTACCGCGCCGCGGCGGTTTTGGCGTCGCCGCATACGCGTCTGACTAGGGTAGCGCTCAAACCTGCCCTACCGCACCGGTATTACAGAAAAACTAATAGTTATCCGGTATTTGGACAATTTCAAAGCTAAAGAGTCCTCATTTCCTTCCTGCCACTGATAACCCAAGGTTATCTGTTGCCCTGCTATCTTAATACAGACTCCGTTGTATATAACTTCAATCAAAGCTCGTAAGAAGAATTGCATTGATTATATGAACAATGCCAATAGTGTTGTCATCTGTGATACGTAGAAAATCAGTAAGAAGGTGAACCCAAGCCCAAAAGATGCCTTGACATCTGTTTTATAGGGAAAAATATTGTCGAAAAAAACAAATATATTTATAAGACAGTAATATTATAGGTTTTGATAGCAACAAATGTTGCTATGCGATACAGAGATCGCATAAATTACAAGGTATAAGTGCCCTACGGAAAGCCTCGTGTCTCAAAACAACCAAACAATTTATATTGTAAATATTAACTTATAAAATATTGGCAATCCTTTGCCAGCAACTCATCACAATCCAGATAAGGATCAGTGCGTATAATGCTCAAGACATCAATAACATTTCTTTTCTTTAAAAATATCGTCGGTATGTACCGGTTCGTTCGTACACACATGTAGTTTTAATGAACCTCATGTTAATTAGTGTACAAACATGACGGATCAGGATTCTAATTAGCGAACCTTGTTGCTGGTGTCTTTTTTAGATAGGTACAATGTTGGTTTCATGTATAATTGGCTAGAGACTTAATGGTACGTTTATTAAGAGAGCTGAAGAAATAATTGTCTAACCTTTAGACTCTTACAATGGCAAGCTCTGCAGCTTTTAAATTTTCATGCAGAGGTTTTCTGTGCCTTAATAGTAAATTTCTTGGCTGTTTGCGCTCTTTTAATGGTATTTTTTATACCTTTGTATTAATTTATACATATATAAAAGTATGTTTTTCTCATGTGTCTGTAGATATACCATTCAATTAGAACATATCTGATGTAATTTTTGTTCAATGAAGTTTTAGTATTTAAGGATGAAAATTGACTGTGTTTCTTGTTATATTCCTATAATAAAGTAAACAAATTTATTGTATTTACTCAAACTATATGTTTGAGTAGAGAAATAGCCTCTTGCTTATATTTATAGTGATAGGATACTGGTTGACAATTTTTTTTTTTTTTTTATGTATTCTAATAATTGCGTACAAGAATTTTGTTATAAAAAGTCCGCGGCCGCTTATGTGTACTTAAATATGTGTATATTTATGTAAAATGTCGAAAAGGAAACATATTGTTTGCTCCCATACGCTCATGTATGATAATTACTGTTTTGATTTAGATAATAACGATGACGTACGTCTGTCTTTTTTAATATGCAATAAACATTGTCAAGACTCATATATGTCGAGTACATAAAATATTCAGCTGATAGTTGGATAGTATTTCAATGGTTAAAATATATTTACCTTTTTGGAATCCATAATTCGACCTGGATTTTTGCGTGCAAAAAGTTTTCTCAAGCTTTCACCATATATTTGTCTAAGTACTTTATCTTATCAACCATACTGTAGCTAGTATTCATATGGAGTTTTTCTTGACAAATTACACGAAAACTATAATTTTAAATTCAACTTAAATTTAATAAATATAATGAAATGTGTTTTCGAATTTTCATTTCATTTTCTATAACATAATAGTAATATGTTATATTAAAGTATTCGAATAGATTTTAAAACTACAACATAATATAATAGTTTCAGTAAAAGGTAATCCTAACTTACGATGTAAGCATATAATTGAACGATGAAACAATAATTTTAATATTTATATTATATTAATTTTTATATTTTGTTTTGAATATTAAAATTATATTATTTCAAAATACATATATTCTGAGATATACCTAATCTATATAAATCATAGTAGATTACCTACAGATAAAAGTTTTAAAAAGTATTTTATTTTTACTAACGTTATGTATATTTTCTTTAAAGCATTTTGAGTTAATACTTTTTGTATACTATAACTATTTAAATTTTTATGTTAATTTTTATCACAATATATTTAAAATATAATATTATCTGGAATTCCAATTATTTTGCATTAATTTTACACAAAAACGAAATTGATAAAACAGCAACAAATCATGCTAATCGCATAAATGCAGTTTTGAAAGTCTGTCAAGCATTATTAAAGCCTCTTCGGAGCTGTCACCGCATTACGCTAATTGACGCAATTAGAGGGATTGTCGAACGGAAATAAAAGTAGACTCACCTTCATGAAACGCCGGCCCAGCCAATTAGCCTAGCAACTCGTAATTACCCTCTTGAAAACACTCTTAACGACGATAAGTCTTTTACACAGAAAAATATCACAACACTGTGAAAATGAAAAAAAAGAAAATTGAGTTCATTTCTCGCAAATAAAGTTTAACTAAAAGTATTTGAGTGAGCACTGAAAAGTTTTTCGCGATCGCGCGCGGAGCGTCAGATTCGAGACACGGAGAGACACGTGCGCTCGGTACGTGCGCCGGCGAGCGAATGAGCGGGAGGTTCGAGCTTAAGGGGAGGGAGATGCCCTTCCTTTTCCCGTACGAAAGCTTCACGTTTGCGTAGCTTTTCGCACAAATCCAACGTGCGGGGCGCTTATGACATTTCTATTCCAACCAACCCCTTAACTCTGTAAGTGGGCAGATTTTCTGCGGTGCTGCGTTTAGGCCTAAATTAAAATTATGATGATTGTGATTTGTGGGTGACTTTTGTTTTGTGATTACGCGTATAAGAATCCTTAAGAATGTGGTGATAACATGGTGAATTATACGATGCACTCTAATAATTATACCAGTAATAAACGTGGTAAATACTCGTATATATCATCATCATTAAATGCGGGTAAAAGGAATACAACTTCTATCATTTTATGTTTTTCTACATATAATATATGTATCAATCAACATATAGTATTGGTATAACGTGACCTAGGTTTATTTTAATGGAAAGAGGCCATTCTTTGCTAAGTGCATTAAGCAGACATTGTACAATTATAAATGCAAGGGTGGCTAGCTCGTTGCCACCCATTCATCATTGATAAAACTAGTTGGTGACACCTCATCCATTCCTTTCATTGTGTAACCCTCTGTCGGGCTGATTTCTGTCGCAAAAAACCATAAGACATCTCTGAGAATAAATTTAAATTAGAACAATTATAATGTATTTGAGAAATTATATTTTTACATTTGTATGAAGCAGAATTGCATTGAATTACTCGATTGCAGAAATGTTGGTCCGTGCCGCTTTGCCAAATGCCAATTCCATATGTTTTAACAATAACATATATTTTATTTTAATATGGATTTCCGCAAAGTAACGGCTGCGAATCTATTCACTATTATTTTGTTTTATAGGCGCTGCTTGTAGATTATTTTTTATTATGACTGTTTTTTTTATGCATGATAGTTTAGCCTTTGACCACTATCTCACCTGATGGTAAGTGATGATGTGATCGAAGGTGTTGTTCAGGCTAACCTAGAGAATTACTGTTTAGTTATTTTTGACCGCCAATCATCTCGCCTGTTTGTTAAAATAAGTGTTGATGTTATCGGAGTTATAAAGCAGGCTATGTCAATAATAGGTATCTAGCGCTAACTGACTCTTAAGTATTAATGCATGATCTATTCTTTGCATATTCAGCCATAGCTTCATTGGAAATCTTTGGTAAGGATCAGATTGTAAAACGTGCCTACCCACATACATATGCATACATACATATGCATAATTGTAAGATATACAATACACAGAAAGTATTTTGTATTTAAGTATTGTTAACAAATATTCTATTATAATATGCCAACATTGATTACAATTTTAAAAAAATACATTGTTAGTAACAATATCTATGTTCATTATGGTAACCTACCTTTTTACCTCTACTTCACCTGATGGTAAGTGATGATGTGCTCGAATATGTTATTCAGGTCAAGCCTAGATTTGGAAACCACTGTCAAAGACAGATGCCGGGACACATTTTTAAGTGCATGGCGACGAATTTTAGACTTTAGGTTGGTAGCAGGCATAAAATAGTCTTCCACCACGAAAATTACGTTGTAATATTATTCTATAATACCCCATCCAAGTCCATCCTCGACTCTTTTAACCGGTTTACTCGCATTGCACTTACAAAGTCATGTTCTTCAAGATGGGCTTGTTACAATTTTTACGATCGCATTCTATATTGAATCAATTGAGCAAAGTAAAAGGGTGCAATAAAAAATGATTTATGATGTTGGCTATAATACTTTTAATTATTTTTCAAGAGGGTATATGATAAATAGTATGGTTGTAGTATTTGTAATCCACAAGGATTCACTGGTTTGGATTAAATTTGTGAATAGAGTTCATTTACAATTTTGAGTAGATTATTTTTTTCTACTACATACGTGCATGCATGTTATGGACTGGTTTAGAGTTGAATTTAAAAAAATAAGCGGTGACTTGGCACTCCTGGCAAGGGCAGGTAAATGTTAAATATATAAATAATTAGGGCATATTTTTTCAGGATCACAGATATTATTTAAGGCTACTTTCCGCCAGCGGATTAACATAAAATTAATGCAGCCATTCGATTCCGAGGTGATTGCTAACAAAGACACCCACACATTATATTTTTTCATCTTATTAACTATTTAAACCATTATGACTCGAATTCATTTTAAGTAGCTGACTAGTGCTAATTAGCCTTACTAAAACAGAATACCAAAATATATTTCGTTTGTAGCAGTAATTAAATTACATGTTAATCTTGATCACATTAACTAAGGCCAAGAAAAGTTCGAAACAAGTTACTGACTATTTTCTCGATAGAATAAAATTTCAAAGTTCACTCTAAACTACTCTTGTAGCGTAAATATCTTAATTATTTACGTATGAAATAACTTTATCAAGAGGGACAAGAATAGTAACATTCTCGATTTACTTTTCTAGCTTTGTGTTTTTAAGCTTACTTTCGGATTTCACCTTAACTGATCAACCATCGCTGCCTATTTTACACGCAGTCCAATAGTGACAAAATTTTAGCATTGACAGCGTCTTAACAAACGTAATCGATTGTCGGTAATACGTTTGTTTATTTTGGCATAATATTCAGCCACGCGTATGTTCTAGCAATGGGAGCCTTTTCTAGGACTGTTGCTACCATGTTTTTCTACATAATCACAACAGGTGAGAAGTTGGTACAGCGTAGAAAATCATTTTCTTAAAAAGTGACCGTATAGTTTTACCCATAGATCCGGTTCTACATTACCCCAATTACCCGTAGACTTATGCCCGTAGAGGTCAAACTTGTCTGTCAGTGGCCCTGAATACTGTCAATTTGTGTAATAAACAAATCGGAACGAACGCCTCACGTTTTATTCCAATTTAGAAGCATTCAGAACGCACCCCGCAAAAATCAAAGCTGCCAACATTTATAAAATTATATCGATATTATTGCATACAAGATATTGTTGCAGAGAAATGGGTTGCAATGTTTTATATTTGAATCACGTCGCTGTTGATAATGTTAATATATGTTAAACATAAATAATAAGAAATACGAAACAAATTTTTTTTTAAATATTAAACAGTCACAAATATAAAAATACGGAACAATCTAAATTTTCATGTATAAAAATTACTTAATGTTGACTTACAATTTATTTTTTCCAATATATTTTTCCTGTTGACTTTTGAAAAGCGTGTTGTCTGCTTATGGTTAAGGAGTAAGGATACCTCTTGAGCGCTCAAAGACACTAATTATTTTAATCAAATTATGTATTTTCCCTATACATCAGAATCTCGAGAATTAAATAGAAATTTTTCACTTACAGTAAAATACTCAATAACAATAAATACATAAGGTATACATGTTCATTAAAATGACTTACAGAATAATATCCATGCCATGCTCATAAGATCATTAGAAGGACCAATAAAAGTAAACAACAACATAATTGGTTAACACTGACTTAAAACTATTTCACAATAACAAAACTAGTAACTTCTGTTATAACTGGACTGTGGAACAGAACGTCATACTTTGACAAGGTTCTTAAATAATAATTGTTCATTTAGTTATAGTTGAATCTACAGCTCATATGCTAACTAATTAGTAGGTATTTCCTTGGTACTGTTAATTATGTTGTACAAAGGCCGTGTAAGTTTTTGTGTTGATTGCGGCCCTTGTGATTACATTTCGAAATTATAATGTAACCAACGCTTTAGCTATTAATAATCATAATGAGGGAATAATTCCACGAAAACAAAACTATTAGGTACAATTAAGCATTTACTTGCTGGTGAAACGTATGAATCAATGATAATTGTATAATATTATCTTGCACTATATGTGATAAGTATAATACATTTTAATAATGCTCCTCATTTGAAATCAAAACTTATCAGTTATTTTTCAACTATGGTACATTGATTTATGTGTGTTGTGTATTTTACTCCTTTGCTGGAGTTTATACTAAGCTTGGCTAAGTTATTTTATAAAAGAATGAACTTAAGTTTTATTAAAAAAAAACAAGATTTTCATATTAAAATGCTGCTGAAATGGGAATGGAAATAAAATATATGTAATAAATAAATATAATATTATTATATAATTTTCGACTCACACAGTGTTCAACTTCACTACGCGTCGAGATAGGAACAAATCTATAGAAACACGAAGCATGTTATCATGCGTATAATTATGGAGAAGGAAAGATATCGGCTAATAGGTAATGAGGGTTTAATTCGCTGAATTATGAGTAGAATGAGGGTAGTAGAATGAATGAATATTCAATGATGGCCGAGTAGTAATAGCTATGGACTGCCGCGCCACATGTCTATGGTTCGATCCCCAACACGGGCTTGAGCTTCGCCGCAAGGTGGAAGGGCATTTTGCGAATGCTGGCCTGGCTAGCACTCTCATGTAGAATATCTGTCACCAAGCACTTACCAGTGTGTTCGGGCCAGTAAAATTACAAGCACATGAGACTGAACAACTATATATCTCAGGGTGATGAGCGCAGTGCAATTCATCACTTGTGACGAATGCATTTGTAGGCAGATGGACAGAGATGGCAGAGGTTAGTCCGTTTAACATCAGGAGGGCCTCGTGCTTGTTTCGTCACAATAAAATAAAAAAAACAACCAATTAATTATGAAATTATCGTAATTAATATAAACTATAGTCAGAAAAAATTACAATTACCTACATTAATTATCAGAAATATTCCCACTTATATACCTAATTAAATACAGATTCTGGTACCTAATTGGCATATTACTGTGCAGTCGCCAATGTTATAATTGAGTCAACAGTAAATATACCTATCCACACTCTAAAACTAAAGACATAAATCATTAAGATAAAATATGTTACATGTAAACATCAATTATATCTCATAGACGTCATTGTAACATGTAGTTCTACATGAAACTGTTATGTCGATAGTATTAATCGACTAGTCGATAAATCAACTGGTACATCACTAGTCGGCAGTGTTGCGATCCGTACGTATAAGGGCGGCTTATATTGACGCATTCATTTCTATACGCGTTTAATTTATTGCCGAGTAACTCGAGACTTCGCTCACAAATCAAAGCTTTTACCAATTTTGTAAGCGCTTTTTGTCGATCGCTCGTACGGAAACAAACTTTACAGTTTAAGAAGGGTTAAAAATACGAGTGTGACGAGACCTCTAAGTTTTGACGAACTAAACTTTTGCACGACAAAGACTTTATAAAATAGTGTAAGGTTATCTTATAATTTATAATATAGCTGTAAATTTAAAATATATGCTACCTACTTATCGATCTGGAAATTATGGTTCTTTAATTTCTTTTATTTAATATGGTCATCTTTTTTTCTTACTAGGTTGTGTCTTTATTAAAGATGGGCAATGTGAGTTACTTCTTCATACATCAATAATTAAGTATGTGATTTGATACCCTGTTCAGTAATGACATATAACTATATAATCCCTTAAGCTTCTTTACGAAAACTTTTAACTACAAATAGTTATAATATTATTTCCACAATAGTAAAGAAATTTTAATCGTCTTATTCATCGATTTAAATAAAAATAGGGAGATACGGTACATCATAATATCACGACCATAAGTATAATGTGGAGAAAATTTAACACAAGCATAATGCACACAGCTACACTTCTATTGTATATGATACATTTTAATGAATGACAAAGACAGAAAGTAATCATGTAGGTAGATGCACGTAGGCACACTACCATTAATGTTACCTATATTATCTCGCGTTTCGTCCGTTTCTATGAAGTTGAAATACTGTATAGATAAAATTACCGTTACACTACTGAGACTCTGCCGACTCTGAAGAATCAGGAGACGTCGCCTGATTTTACATGCATATGATCGGCGATGTACTTGCGCGGTTTCTCCCGTTTTTTATGAGTTTAATGATAACGAACTTACCTACTAGCTGACCCTACAAACGTTGTTTTGCTATATAGAGCAAACAAAAATAAAAAAAAAACCAGTTTATTATACCTATTTAAAAATAGTTTAAGCTGCTGCTTTCTTTGATCATAACGAACAGGAGGCCAACTCGGTGAGAGCCAACTTGATCTTACTGCTAAATTTTATACCTCCACATCAATTAATTAGGCTTACAAGCGGTAAAGGAATCGCTCGGCGCTTTGATGACGTCACAACAAAAAGTTCACTCTTTTCGCGAACTATGACTTGATATTGAATACGAAGTATTACTGTTCCAACGACAAATCCGTCATGTTTATCCATCTTAAAAGAGTTACTTTCTATATAGCAGCGGATTTAAACTTGATTTTGATTATCATACGATAAAAACGGGTTTTAATAATTTGTAAATCACATACAATGATTTTATTTCTATTATTCTCTGACCTACTGAAAACACTGTGGCACGAGAATGTTATATATTAGAGATAACATAATATATAAATATAATAAAAAAACCGCTTTGTTTCCATTTTTTTAACTTGTCTTCTTTTTTCAATATTTACACTCCCATATAAATATGAGCCACACTTTAGAACTAACTCTAAACTTACATAAAATTATATATCATAAAGGCTTTCATAATCAAAGTTATCTGCGTCTGGAGTATTTTTAGCTTTTGTTATTTTTATTTGTGTGTTCGATTCCAGTTATCAAAATTATGTTCTTACTGGATCATTCGTAAGATACAAATGAAACCAGTTTCTATTATACTCTGAATCTGTTATATCGGATTCATACAATCTGTCTGACCTATTTACATGGCTTTATAGAATACCCTCCGCAAGTTAAGATCGGGCACTTTAGTTTCTACTTACCTACATTACAGTATTACAATATACTGTATTATAGACCTGTGCATATCTTTAGTATTGCGAAATTTGTAGATGTATGTTTTTTTGCCACTTTGTATGTTAACAATGACGAAATAGAAATAAATAAATAGTGACCATGCATGCCTTATGTTGAGCATCATGCATGGTAATGACTGTGTAATTGCAATATAATATCACAAAAAAAATACGTTCACCGTCGAGTTTTTCAAATCTGATAGATTAGCTTTGTGTTATAGTAAGCAATGATTACCAACTTGCTTGCAATGTTGCTAAATCGACCACATAGTCTAAGATGTTATCCAGGTGGTGTATTGGGATAACTTATGGCCAATAATGGTAGAACACCGTTTTGTTGGGGTTCCGTACTAGAATGTAGGACCCTATTTCTAAGCTTCGGCTATCCGTCCGTCCGACCTTTAAAGTATCTTATCTTACCTCTCATCACCACACCTCACTTCGCTCCCCCTATACCACGGTAATGTTATCTATACAGTATTTCAACTTCATAGAAACGGAAACGCGAGTTATACCTACGCGCCTCGATCTCGGCCTGCGCTCGTACCGCAGACAGTCTCGAGTGTCGTGACTACGCCGCAGTGACGAGCGAATTGTTTTTTTGTTTTTTAACAATAACCGCGCGATTTTTTCACCAAAAATAAGTTCAAGTACATATTTACATATAAAATATGACGAGTAAGATATATTGTGCCGTTTTAAGTTACATGAATTTGTCAAAAACGCATCCAGAGATAACTTTTTTGATTACCTAGAAACTGAAAGGGTATAAAATAATTTTACTTAATACATTATAGTCTACATATAGTTGACGGTACATAATGTGTGTCTTTTTAATGGACAAGTATTTCCTTATGCCCCGCGAAAAAAAATGTCTCAATTAATTAAAACAAGTGAATAGAGTGAAGGAAAGTGATTGACACGAGTGAAATAGGTAGTAGTTATAAGCAAGTTATAATAATATTAAAGGAAGTTATTAGAATGTGGATTTTTAAAACCTTAAACATTTTATTTTTCGTACGTCTCACAAATATTTTTCGGTCGCCAATTTTTAAGAACTTTTTTATTCAAACATAAACATAGTTTTTTGTTTAAATCCTACCTACTGGTCAATAAAACAACACGCATTTTTAGTGAACACTTGCTGTTCAATTCACAGAGTATTTTATTTGATTATATAAAAAAAGTATATTTACAATCACAGAACTAAATAGAAACACAAAGTAGGCAAATGTAATTAAAATGCTGGAGGCGGGCAGCCCTATCGCATGTTTACGTACAGCGCGGCTGTAGGTACTTATTTCGAAGACCGAGCCGAGTTACACTACTGTATAGATAACATTACCGTGCCTATACATAGTAGATTTTTTTCACTGGGTGAGCATTGCTTCAAATATTATGTTTTAACCTCTGATAAACTAAGAGTTAATTGTTCTGAGGTTTTAACTTAAAATAATTTAACTTTTATTGATTACAATTTAATTATGACCTTTGAATTTATTATGTTTACGTCATGGTCACCCACAAATTTTAATTATGTTCCTTTAGTCGTAATCTCTATGACTTGGAAGCAAAAAATCTAACAAGTGGTAGTACCCACCAAGAGGAATCCTTCGTGAAAAGGTAACCGCATATAAATACCTTACATTCATTATCGGTAGATAATGCGATTGTGGAAAAAATACTACAACTTCTTACTTGTAAACATGACTCGAAGTAAAACCAGCCTTACACTTTATTACGAGTGCAGTGCAGTGGCAAACAGAGCAGGGTTGAAACAGAATGCTCTAGTTCATCGATGTTTTGAACTTCGCGTCCAAAAGAAACATATCCGCAAGACACGTTTTGGCTTACTTTTGCTTAACTTCGTTCGTAGCATAGACAAACAAGCATTTGCCCGTATATATTCTAAATAACATTTTATTTTTATCGGATTCGTATGGTTTGTACATATCCCATATATAAAATAATAATTTATTCAAGCTTTTAAGTGGTCTAAGTCGAGTTTTAAATGAAGAAATAAATACTAATTGCATTTAAACAACACAGTGTACGGATTGATATAAATAAAAATCAATATATGATGTTGTTGCCAGATACATTTACACTCTTCATGATTGATGAACGCCGACAATATCAAACAACAAACATCGTACCGCAAATTCAATTTTCGTTGTCTACAGTGTCGCGCGAAACACGAAAAACGGAACGGTGAATTGTAGAAGCGGCCCAGCAGTGCCGTTGCAGCTGTAATGGACAGGCGTTACGCTTACCGCATCAGACGGATGACTTGTCCGTCGTTTCACTTTACACATGGAAAAATACATTGACTTATCTGATGATATAACTTTATAATTAGAGAAAACTTAAAACGCTCGTATCAGAGCTTGCCTAGTTCTTCTTAACCTATCAACTAGCTTAAGCAACGTTTAGTGCGGTCATCACTTAGATGGGTGACCGCTACTGAACGCTTCTGTGTGCTTCGGATTTCTGACCTCCAAGGAATTGAATGGCGGAGAGCCTAATAGACTGAAGCAAAAGCCGTTTTGTCTTTCATTGTGGTGTTCAATGGGGGAGGCGTATTTTCAGGAGTTAACTTCTTCCGGCTTATGACGAAAAAAAGTTGAAAAGTAACGGTTCCTTTTTCAAATATAAGATAATTTATATATTATTTACTGTGACAAATGTACCTCGTAAAATACTATATAAATAGATTTATTTTCGATTACATCTTACCTAATCCTAAAACTGTTCCGTATCCTTTGCTCCCGTGGTTATTGCCCCTGATTTAAAACATACAATAATAGTTTTGTTTACAAAACCGCTTTATTAGCTTTGCTTTTGCCTGCAAAATACTATAAAAACCAAAAATAAACCTAAGTTAAAAGATTAAAGGCAAGCTTATCGAGTGTCGAGAAAAAATTGGTTCAGCGTTTCCGACAGGGCTTTCATTGAATTCGACTTAAATCAATTAATCACTCTTATCAGGTTGTTTCCTTTGAGTTTTTCACTAAGGGCTGACCATTTAAACCGTCAGGCGGAGTCAGTTAGGACCGCCAAAAATATATTGGCTTAAAAAAGCGGTATAAATTACCGGAGTTTCGTGTATTGTAAGTAAGCGCCTAATGTGGCCTCATGTATAAAGAATAGTAACTGTAGACAGAAAAACTTCTAAGCCTAAAAAAATAGGACAAATCCTAAAAGCAGTGAGCAGCGTTGTTCTCAATGAAAATAATATACTTTTTACATTCTTATATGGTATAATAAAGAGCAAGACTATTCGAAACAGCATTTTTAGGTGCCAATTTTATTGCCACCTTTTTGTATAGATTGTGGTAGCCATAACCAGCAAAAAATTTCGCACTGGTAGAAGTGAACAGTTGTGTGTTTCACATGAACGCCAATTTTATGGGTCTCATGCCTCTAAACCCCTTATTGTTCTCAGTAATACATATATTCGCATCACTAAGCTCGTAATTCAATTTAGACTACTTCTCTAGCTCGAGATTTAAAGTCGACACTTGTTGATAAATAACTTTGCTCACTAGTTGAATAAATAATATTTTGTGACTGTTTTGAATCTAGTTAATGAATTCGATGTACTTCGAAAAAATATTTTGCACCAAGTTCACTCTACTTTTCATCTCCCTCTGTGAAAAAGACTAGGACGTAGTAATTTTATATTGAAAACGCTTAAACCGGTATATGGTGCTGGTACATTTTAATGTAACCGCTTTTTATAAGTTTGTTAGTCCTTGATGCAAACCGTATCCATGGACGGTGTTGTGGGGTAAACCGGGCATTGTGAGCCGTTTGGCCCGCGCACTATTGTGAAACGTTTGGTCTATTGTAAGCGCCCATTGTGGCGTAAACTGATGACGCCTCCCGAAACTGACGATTAGTCTCTCAGAAAAGGTCCCAAGATTTGCGATTCTACGCTAAATTGGCTGATCGATGTGGCTGTCAGATTATTGCTTTGAGTCTTGATCATAACAATTTAGATCAGGATGTTGAGTTTCTATTTTATTTCTAAGGAATTTGGTAGTAAGGAATTTTAGTTAAATTAATTTTTGATGGTTTCTTTTATAGCATCGTATTGTTAGCTAAATTTATTAAAAGCTAAATGTGCATTTAGCTCATATACTGACAAAACATAGATATTAATATCATGGACGCGTTTACTACTCACAAATTTTAAAAATCTGGCAAGGATATTAATGACACAAATAAAAAATAATACTGTTAGTATTTTTTTGTATCGTGATAAACATAGGAATATATTAATAGAAAACAAATCAATAATTAAACTAAGTTTCGTATGCCTTCAGTAAGTACATGAAGCGCGGGACGAGGGAGCAAGACGACAGGCTTATTTAAGAGTAGAGTGCACAGAGCAGTAGAGTGCACACAAATGTAGTTTCGTCATATTTTAACTCTCAACCATGAGGCAGATTCTAAAATCTCTACGAACCGTAAGAGCAGATCGCTGTCCATTATTTGCTTTTACTCTCTTGTTTCCGACAACCCGACTTATCTCCTCTACTAATAGCTTCGATCAGTCTGATCAAATACTAGTAGTTTGCAACGAACTGATAGGTGCCTTTTACTAAATTGACTATTTTGACTTATGCCAAAAAGCAATTGGAAATTTTAATAAATAGTATTGAAGTCTTACAGGTGTGTCCACTTTAAAATATTCAAACATATTTCTGAACCTTATAAATCAACAAACCTTACTACGAACTTAAACGATATAATTATACAAACAGTTTAGTGTCGAATACAAGCGTCCTGTGATAAAAAATACATACCTACATATGAATAATTAAACCCATATCTTCAGGAACTTCACTGGAAGCATTTTGCATGGTGGAAGGGCATTTTGCGAATGCCCGCCTGGCTAGCTACCACCCTCAAGTAGGAATTCTGTCGCCAAGCACCTTACGGTGTGTTCCGGCAGCTGTCCTTGAGAGCCAGTAATTCTAGGTTAAGCCTGTTAACACCTTCGACCACATCATCACTTACCATCAGGTGCGATTGTGGTTAAAGGTTTACCTATAACCAAAAAAAAAAGAAAACTTCATTCGGTCAGTTATAAATTGAAAGTCAGCTTATATGTCTGTCGATTTGTCTATCTGCTTGTTATTTTATCATGTTCAAACCAAGGAACGCAATAAATGACGGAATTTCGATTTATTTCGAATATCCGACAGGGAGAGAAGAAGATTTGGAATTACACGTATAGGAACGCTGTAGAATTACAAATCACTTGAGCCCGCCGTTTTGACGATGTCATGTAAAACGAAGCGGACACCCTGCGCTCAGTGTGTCGAAGGTTTTACAGGCTACAAGCGTCTCAAGCTCCCTTCCGTGCCTCCCTTGGCCCACCGCTTAGTAACTCTTAGCAAAGAAAACAACAAAACTGGAATTTGCATAAATTAAGGAGGCACCTTTTGCCAGTTTACGAAGTGTGCTAATGACGACTTAAGGCTCTCACGCGAAGCGAATTGGAGTCACGTGACGCGCACCTTCTTGTTACGGAATAGAATATATTAAATGAATTTAAGCTTTTTCGTGAATTATGCATCCTTGAGGCCATAATATTTTGTTGATTCAAGTATATTATTTGATAAGATATATCGAAAGCTGTTGCATCGTTCATTATTATTATTATCAACATATCTTTAAAAATACTTAAAATCGTTTCAATTACAAAGAAAATTTAATTTTAGGAAAAGGTATAGCTACTTCTTAAAATGTAGTACGTTAATGTTCTTTAAATACTGACATACTAGCTTGTTCTTAGTCTTCTTTCTGGTCAACTATAATAATATCACGAAGGTGTATCCAGGACCGAAAGAACAACCATGCCTAAATAAGTTAGAAACTATGAGATAATATTCTATTCATAAAGTTTTATTAAAATAATATGTTTATTACAGTCGTGACATGTCTAAGTAGGTACATACCTTTATGATATACTATTTATTCAACAATTATCTTATCTGGAAAATTGTAAAAATATCACTAACTGTTACCAACCAAGGTTATTTTTATTCACTAAAGAAAATAAATAGTCATTACAACATAAATAACAAAAACATCCAATACGTTTACATAAAACAAACCAAACAATTAAATACAATAAACAAGGTTAATTTTCCCATTTTTGTTGAAAGTTGAAACAAAAATATTAATAAATGGGTAATGGTATACAGAACATTACCCAGCCTGAAATTTCGTAACTTATTTGAATAATGTTTGCTTGAATTATTTCAACAACACTCTGCCTTCGTCAGTTTAGCTGATGCCGAAATAATAACCTTTAACTTTTTTACAAAATCACAAATTTATGTTTATTTGTTATTGCTAAATGATTATCTCAGCCTGCTTGATGTTTTTCGAGATGTTTTTTCAAACGTAATTATGTAAAGGCCATTGCAGGGCCCACAGGTAGTCCAAATGCTCCAGCCCATTACCAACTGGCAGCAAGCCCAGAATGCTTACATGCCTCCAAGTAGAAATGGGTGGCATCTGCACTTTTCCGGGAAATTGAAGTTGCGATATGTGCTCGATCGTTTATGCGACTATTGCCTACTTGAGCGCAACCGCGGGCAACAACTAAGTACTAAACAACAGGCCAACTAGATGAATGGTTAGAGTGATCTTTTTGTAATAAACGGTCGTTATTGCAATGCCATTATAGTAGTAAAAAATCTATTTAAGTTATACAAGTGCGCTCACCGTGAACTACTAATTCTATTTACTCTTTACGAAATCGCACGGTTGATAGATCAACATAATGGGAAAAGTTTGTTTTTTTGGCTCATCTGGATCTTTTTTTTAGTACATTTTAGGGTTTCGTACTAGAAAACAGGACCCCATTACAAAGACTCGGCTGTCTGTTCATCCGTTCGACCTTGAAAGAGCTGTATCTTTAGAACTATGGTGGATTGCCTAACGAATAATAATATTAATGTCAAAAAAAACATAATAATAATGGGTTCCCATACAAGAAACGTGTATTTTTCACGTTTTTGCTCTATATTAAAAACGGTAATACATAGAAGCGTCCAACTTGGTAAGATTATAGTCCAATATCCACCGTTTAGTAACATATAAACAAACTCGCTAAGTGGGGTTTGAAATCCCATTAGGGAACTCTAACTGCTTAAAAACATAACGATTGTTTGGTTCCATTCTGTGTTGCTACAGAACCCTCGGTATGCGAGTTCAACTCGCACTGGGCTTGTTTTAACATCATATGATTGTATTGTATTTTACCCATTGTATTGTATTTTTCATGGTGGCAGAACATTTCCATACTCGCCTCAGGTAGAAAATCTGTCACCATCCACCTGAAGATGTATCCATCTATGACATAATGTTCCTCTATTTTAGGATCAGCTTCAGGTCAGATGGTTAACATCTCCAAACACATCATCACATACCAACATCTAAGATAATGGTAAAAACTAGACTTATTATTTTCTTCTATCTTTTTAACTCGTATGTTCACAACAATTTGTTTTTTCAACATATTAGTTCTAAAAACAAACAAGTACTTCTAACCTTTCAACTTTAAAATTATTATGTTCTTCTTAGAATAAAACAAATTACAATTCAAATATACGATAAAAAATTAAAACTGCAATTTTAATTACATAAATAGCTTATATTATTAAAAGTAAAATTTTATATGACGTCATGTAATTTTTCTAAAGTAGTCCAAATCAATACACTAATGTACCTAATCGTAACAAATCATCGCAATTTTGTATGGGGATTAAATTAATGAGATAATCGTTTCTCCCCACATAAGTATGCTGGGAAACGTAAACAGTGCGCTGCCGGGGGCATTGTGATATGTATAATAAATAATCCCCCAATTAATTAACATATGGTAACCAACCACTACAAAATACGTATACTATTGTTGTAATAAACATATAAGTTATAACAATTACTGGCACTAAATAACTTTTTATCCAAGTAAGAAAAAAAAATACCAAAAAATGGAACCGACTTCAATACTCAAAAGTGTAAAATTACTTGTTGAAGTCGATACCATGACAGTTCAAAAGTACCTATTATCACAATATTGTGCGCATGGTACCGACTTCGACAATTTATTTCTCACTTTTGAGTGTTGAAGTCGATTCCATTTTTTGGTTAAAATATTTATCACTCTTTATAGTGACCCTTGCTACTTACGGGATCGATTGTCATTTAATGTCAACGACTACATCATCAAGATAGGAATATGTTTTTCTGTTTTTGGATTGTAACTCATAAACGGCTTGACTGATTTTGATAAAATTTAAATGGGGCCAAACGACAAGTATTAGCTATTAGTAGCTTTCAAATAAAAAAGATGCATCAAAATTGGTTCAGCCAGACAAAAGACCTGAGGTAACAAACATAAGAAAGGGTACAGATGAATGAAAACCTCCTCCTTTTTTTCGAAGTCGGTTTAAAAATAAAAGTACGTACGTTTAAGAAAAAATACTCTTCATATGATTTATATATATCATACATTATAATGGCCCAAACCATCCCAGTCACTTACCTATTCCTGAATTAACTATAGTTTTATCTATAGTCTATATATGTATTGTCACTTCGCGACTCTGCATCATCGGTTAGGGCATAGAGAAATAATAAATTTCATTTATCTATGGTTAGGGAGACTAATATTTGAAATCATGGGCCAATTTAATAAACCACTGTAATCAAAAAGATGGAAGTGTAAATAAAATCTCATATTATCAATAAAGATACTCAATGTTTATTTTTTATTTGATGTTGACGGAACAAGCACGAGGCCGTACAGTTGATAAGTCTCTGTAAATTTTCTGGCTCTCAAGAATGCCGGAACACACCGTTAAGTGCTTGGAGACAGATTTTCTACTTGATTTTCTACTTTATCTCAGATCATTATATAAAACACATATTGTATTCAGTAATACTGTGTAAAAAACGTTAAAAGATATCAGCATAAGAATAATAACATATTTAACAAAAAAATATGCCCTCAGAAATCTAAAGTACCTACCTAGGAGTTCTTTTCTTCGATTGAATCAAGTTTAAAGTTAGTTTAACGTTTAATAATAGTTTGACGATAAAACCAAAAACAAATCAATTCATTAGTGCTCTACAACTTCATAATAGTAATCTGTAACCTTTTGAAATAAGTACTTACTTACCAACATCTACAAAGACGTTAAATATTCTCCCTAAAGCAAAATATACAACTAAATTTATACAAAAAATGTGTATATTTTAACTACAAACTACAAACGAAACACCACACTACAGCTTCTACCACGAACTGAACAAGCATTTAGGTAACCTAAAGGCCACTTAAGGTGTATTTAATTATGGATTTGTCATCCTTTAATAGAAATTTCTTACTAATAATATCCTGGCATTGATTCAGACTTTATACGCTAGCAGTGACCGAAACAAATAGCCAATAGGGGCAAGTTTCACTCAACTTAGTTTCAGAGCTCGGCCACCCATTTCCTAAACAGCCGTAATTACAAACAAAACGTAAAAAGAACTGAGTGAACCCTCGCGTCACCAATCAATCATATACAAATAGAGACAGTACATAATATATTAACATATGTTTAATAGCTCTATTTATTAAAGTGGTTATAATAATTACGTTCAGACAATCTTTATTTCTGAACAAAAAATAATAATATTTATCCTTAACAGTTATGGATAGTTTACTCGTAACCTTTTTCTTACCTGGAGACTATAAAATAAAATCTTTGCAAGCACCTGATGGCGTGTCCGAGCAGCTGTCCTTAAAGCCAGTCCCAATTCTAGGTTAAGACTGTTTCCCGTCTTTGATCACATTATCATTTACCTTTTTTATATTATAAGCAAGCATTTTAACTCGGTCTCACCTAATGGAAAGTGACAATGCGGTTGACATGCTTGCCTAAATGAGCCTAGCAGATACCTATCATTCTGTACTTGAAGACTCTCAGATTATATCTATCGCGTCGCGCTGGTAGGGTGTTCTATACTTCAGCCGCACGCATTATGATGTCATCAGGTGGAATGAGTTAATAGCCAAATGGAAAAATAAATTCTTCAAAAAAATATTCTTAGTTGAATAAAAAGGCTGGCAAACCAGCAAACCTCGATATCTCTTAAATTGTTTTGAATTCAACAGTTCGTAAAAGTTTTGAATATCTCCTCTGGCGGCCAATTAAGATCTTGTCAATTAATTCAGTCATACCAACAACTACTACTAAAACTATATAAGAGATTACGAGGTGGATTCTAATTGGGATATCCCGTATTATATTTTAGATATAAGCCTTTTTACCATATTTGAACACATCATCCCTTACCTACCATCAGGTGAGATAGTGGTTAAAGGCTAACCATAAAAAAACTAGGGTTGCAACGATTATCAATATGCCGATTCCGATTCCGATTACGATTATCACAATAAAATCAAAATTTACTAACCAAGCTCTTGTACAATAGTATCATTTTTAATGGTCTTTTCTTTCTTTTTCAAACTTACTAATATTTAATCACTTGTTTCATAGTACACTCAAGAACCGTATATGCAATGAAAAGTATTTGGAATTCAATGAACATAATTTTTTACCGATTTTAAGGGACTCCAATAACCGAATAAAACGAGCGCTTATAACCTGTACCGTAATTCTGCGTTTTCTATACTTTTTAAAAGATATCCCTTAATTTTCGGCATACAAGGCAACATAGATTTCAAATATAAACAGCAGTGAAATACTTTTTTTCTATACAAAAAGCTACGTTCCCGCGTTTGTTGCCAGTAAAGTGCGTCACTAACGAATTTTAGGAAATTGTGCTATATGTAGATATATTAATCGGTAATCGGAAAATAATCTTATCATTAATCGGGCTTTCTGATTAATCGTAATCGGGCTAATAATCGCCGATTAATTGTATCGTAATCGGTTGCATCTCTAAAAAAACCAGAGAAAAACAGTTGAGGCATATCTAACGCAATAGTTTATATGCACAGGTTATATAGGTAATTATGGGTAAGCATTTATAATATAGAAGGAAGTACCACTGTTCCAATGTTCACGCTCCTCGTTGGTTGACTGTCGAAAGTCGCTTTGGAATCTCAGTGTCCTCAGTTCGATCCCCGAGTCAGTGATTGGGTTTTCTCATATATCAAAATCTCAAGTAAGTAGGTATCTGTACCTGTACTCGAGACGCCCTCATTGTCAGCGGTATTTAAATAAAAACCGTTGAAAAGAGAGTGAGAATGGGATCTAAGGGGAGGGTTTCATACCATACCTATATTATAATAGTATTATCTATTCTGTAGTATTTATATTCCTGCTGCACTTTCGGGGGAAGTGAATAGTCAATTTTGGAAAATATATCAACTACATATGGAAATAAATTTAATCATAAATCTGACGGACACCAGCCTGGTCCGTGTTTGGGCGAGAAAGTTTCAAACCCTCGGTGTCACCTGTTCTAAGCTGCTCTGCTACACTCACCACCAAAGAGTTGTTACAAGTCCAACAATACTCATAAACCTGTGTATAGGCCCATTTCTGATAGTACCAATCCTACTCTGTTACAATGAACGATGCCATCAAATTTTCACATACTTATTGAAGAGAAGACTTAATCTTTAACGCCGAAAGCTTACCCCAAACTATGCTGATTATATGCTTAGTAACTCAAATTCCTGATTTATAAACCCTCTAGGGCTTTGTTTTTATTTAGTGTACGTTTCGATACCGGTTTGATAAACACGATATTAATTCGACGAGCTATTTCAGCCTGAGTGTAGTCAATTAGGCTGTTAAGTTGATAAAGTTCATTTACTGTATTACATTGTCCTCGGCTGCCCAATCATCCATTCAGCACGCGGCGGGGCCATAAAATTAAATAAATCCGTTATTTTTCAGGGTGAGAAATGTGCGGTCGGGTGGGCCGCGCGCCGGTCAATCGGCCGCCCGGCCGCCAACGCTGCCGGCACGATAACGACGCACATTTGTAAAGATTTTGCGGCCCACGCGCGCTCAAGACTATTCCGGCGGAGTAGTAGCCATACGTCGCTGTGGACCTTTGAAGGTGGCTAGAGCTGACGTAAAAATTTTGTAAGGAAAATACTTATTTTTAATATTTAGACTTGATAATAGAAAGGAACTTTTAAAAGGTATATGTTCTTCTTATAAATTGTGTATTTCTTGCATGTGTGACTTTAAGTATTTTGTCCGTATCCGGTAGGTACAGCTATACGGTAGTAGATTCGTAGTACCTACCAAGGCTCAAATCTACTAGGCTAATCTAAAAAAAACATAAAATATGGAATAAATCTAAATACCAGTCACACCAAAACAAGATACTTGCCAGATTAAGCAGCAATGCTAACACACTATCATCCTCTGCCCATCATTATTCTGTTTGAGTGATTGGCCCACAATGTTTTCTCTAACAACACAGAAGACAACACATAGGTATTGTAGACAGTTTTGGCTTCGGCATTACACATCCGCCTACCTAACTCCAACCCATATATTAAATATCTAAATATTTAAGCATTCATAAGAATACTTAAATATTTAGATTATATTTTAGTATTCTAATATATGCCAACCCTCTTTGGAAATGTTTTTATTGTTAATATTACCTACCCGCTACCTATTAATAAAGCTAGGCAGCACTGTTTGATAAAAATGTTTACTTAGTCACATAATGCGCGGTAAAGACATTTTTAAATGTAGGTATTTTGACAACGAATGAATGCCATGGTATAATAAAATTATTTCCACCCACAAGCACAACCTTATACGACAACCTATTAACATGTGACAAGTGTTACAATCAATTGGTATACCTGTTTTTTTTTTTATATTATACCTCCTTACAAGAATTCAAGAAGGCTTGTAAGGATACAACCAGCTCAGAAACTTGGAGTTAGATATTAATTTATAACCTTATTCTTATAATTCCACAGGACACCATCAAGAGCTTGGTGTAAATCATGCATCCAAGACGATTACATGCCGTAACCGTTGCAAGGGGATGTCATACTCGTTATTAATTTGTATGTCTAAAAGTCTTTTTTAATCAAATATAAAAATAATCGTAGCCTTAATTTCATTATACCCATAAAAATGACCATTTCAACACAGCTCTCTGTTTACATTGAT